>JAQQTO010000041.1:27890000-28287500 GCA_029884595.1 Ormosia semicastrata | reverse complement strand
AAAATAGTAAATGTCCTGAAATTTAATATAGCTCCAGCTTGATCTAAACTGCCCAGTCAAGTGTGAACCTTCATGAATACCATGAAGAACCCTTATTTAAAAACCATGAATAAGTAGCATTGATCTCTATATGTATACCAGCTATACATAACCCGAATCAACCCTAAACCGTGGCTCCACCTTATTCGAACACTTCGACCAATGAACATGTGTAGCCCCACAATCTTTCATCTTCTTTGACTTCCCATCCTTTCCGCTTTTACGAAGCCCTATTGAACAATGATGTCCACTCCCCCTTCGCAAAAGCCTTTCCCAAGTGTTCAACAGTTAACAGTCTTTTCACGAGCACACTACGCTACTTTTTCCAAGAGCCACATATCAACCAACATGTTATCACTCTTCACTATATTGAGCCACGTCTTAACCACTATGTTACTATTGTCACCTAAACCAAGCTATATACTGGCCTACTTTTTCCAAGGGTTACACTATACATGTTACCATTCTTCACTACTCATCGAGCCATGTCTTTGCACGTGTTACCGCTCATCAACGGGCAGGCAACCTACTCATACTGTTGCCAACCACCATTTTTTTAATACTCGTCCAAGCTTATTTGAAGCATCAACTCTTGTCCTAGCCAATCCAAATCGTTGGCTCTGATACCACTTGTTAGGGTACCATCAAGTGGAGTTAAACTAACAAGATGGCAACATGGAGTACATAGACACAAGTAGGGTTGGCCGTGAATCGAATCAGTTTGTTAGTAGTTCGAGACTCAATTCGATAATTAGTTTGATAAACTTAGTTTGTTAAATAAATGAGCTAAACTTGAGTCAAACACTACTCAACTCATTTGGTTCATGAGCTGGCTCTATTTATATATATATATATATATATATATATATATATATATATATATATATATGTTTCATATTTTAAAATATATGATTTAAGAATAAAAAGTATCAGAAAAATATATGAAATATTTGTTAACTTATGACATTTATTTAAAATTAAAACTGAGTTATGAAGCAAGTTAATGAATTAGGTTCACGAGCTAACTTGGTTTATTTGGTTCATATTGTCTTATTTTGATATTTGGTTCATTTAATTCGAGTTGACGAGCCGAACAGAACAGTTCGTGAACTTGATTCGAGTCGAACTCGAGCTATAAAAATTGGTTCATATCAAACTAGAGCTGAGTTTCAAGTTGGACTATTCCTTATTGAGTCGAGTCAAGCTGAGCTTAGTTTGACTCAGCTCGACTCGTTTCTAGACCTAGACACAATAATTTAACATGGTTCGACAAGTCACAGTCCAACATCCACCCCATAGATAAAACATATTCACTATGAGAGAAAGAAAATATCATACAAGAATAATCATGGAGCTAAAAACTTAATACATATCTAGCCCAAAGCCCTTTGTACGCCCTTTCTCATAACTCGAAGAACCTGTTTACCGCTTGTTCTCTCTCTATTTCTCCACACACTTAGGTCATTAGTTCTATTTAAACCCAATTCTTCTTGGGCTCCAAGCAAACTTCCTTAGTCTCCAAGAATCGTTAGTTTCCATGTTTTTTGAACCTTTCTGATTTTAACAAAATCCTACAGATTCTCTCGTATCAAGATACATGAGTCAAAATCTCAACATTAAACTTTGGTAGTATAAATTTTTTTAAAGTTATTAATTACAAGGTGGGTCTGTTACTACTCCTTTTTGTCTATCAACACTCCCTCATAATTACCTTTTGTTTTTATTTCCTTACCCTAAAGTGATTTCAAAGTCAAACTTATCTTTATTTATACTTTCTATATTATTGTCTATTCATATTTCTTATTCGTGCAAATTTCTTTTCTAATTTGATCCTTTTTTTCTTTAGAATAAGGCATGACTATTTTTAAAAATATTCGTATATGATAATATTATTTTTCATAAAATCACAAATAAGATTTATTCTCAAATCATCTTTTAATAATTATATAATTGAATTATTTCAAATATTATAAAAAATGTCTTTAATAGAGAAAATATTATGCAACATTATTAAATAAAATTTATGCTTCAAATGTTAACATGTTTAATTAACATAAATTGATACTAAATTAACTATTAAATCAATTATTCATAGCTTTTGTTTCAAATGAATATTTTGTGACTTAAGCATTAAGTTTAACTTAAAAAAAATTTGGTATTGCGATAAGGTGGTGTCTAGATCAACTTACACGTATTTATAGGGGTGTTCAATGAAGTTGAGTCAACTCACAAATCCACAGGTTTTAACTTGATAATAGCTTAATAATATATATATTTTATATTAAAATTAGGTTTCATTATACTTCAATGCAAATAATTTTAGTGATTTTATGACTTGTTAATTAATTTCTTTAAGTAAATTAATTATTATTATTATTTTGTGATAGATTCTAGGCAATTTTCTTCATTTTTCAATTCATGATTGGCATTATTAGTAATACAAAACCTTGGGCTTGCCATCTACTTAGCTTTTAAATGTATTCTTTACAGAAGCAACAATAGCCCAGGAAGAGCAGGCCAAGAGTTCACAAGACATGGGCCATAAGAAATTCCACCATCAAGCCCAATGGAAAATGAGCCACATCTGGAGCAAGAGGAGGATATTTGGAAGTTTTTTTTTTTTTAAAAAAAGGACTGCACAATATTTTAAAAGGAAGGGACGTGCAGTAGGATAGCGCAACATGAGAGAATGGGAGAAAAAAAAAAAGACGGACGCACGTGGCACGAGGTGAAAGAAAAGAAGAACAATTCTTATATTTTTATATTAAATAGTATATATATATTTTTTTACACTTTATTTAATATCATTTATTATATATATATTTTTTATTATTTTCTCACTCAATCATATCCATTGAAAATAGTGTAAATAATCACCTCTTTTTAGAGATGTAAAAATATCTTTTTAAAGAAAAATAGCGCAGCAGTGGTACAGTACGATCGAGGAGAAGGAGAAAAAAAATATATTTTTATAAATTTTTGTTTTCTCTTTGTGTTAGATACTTTGTTATGAATAATTAATTTTATTTTTTAGGATTGAGATAAAATTCTAATCTTTATTTTAGATTATTTAATTTTATTTAGGATATTTTTCTTTGTCTTATAATTATATAGTATTGATGATTATTGATCTTTAATTATTATTTAATTTAATTTTTATTGATTGTCTTATAATCGGGTATCACATACCTAATTCTTATAGTCTTAAGTATAAGTTGTGTAATAGTATTTATTACTTTTAAGATCTAAGAATTGAATAGTTTATGTTATATTAAATAGTTTATGTCATAATTTGAATAGACCATGTTATTTTAGATAAATTATATCATTAATTAGATTTCAATAATTTTTAACAACGATCAAAGCTTGTAACCATAGACATTCCATAGAACAAGATTAGTTCTCATTTAAGTTAAATTCATCTTTGCATAGTTAATAGTAGATTCGAGGTTTTAGAATTATTTTTAAATTGCCCTTGCATTCTAGTTTGAGTCGTTTTATTTAGATATATTATTTAATTTTAGTTTTAATTTAGCACGTAATTTATATACTATTTTTTAATTAAATAAAATAAAAATATATTTTCTTTTTCTTTAAATTAATTTAAGTAGATATTAGATTTAAGTTAATCTTATCACTCTCTATGGATACGACACTTTTATATTTATCAAATATTGCATTGATCTTGTGCACTTACAAATAAGGGATAATTTTATTACTTAAAAATTCTCTATCAACCAAACCCGAGTTTGCGAGTTGGGTCAGGATGAAAAACACTTCAACTCACAAGGTACGAGTCGAGTAGCAGGTTTTGAAAGTGTTAACCCGTATAAACCCAACCCACCTAAATAACCTTTATATATATATATATATATATATATATATATATATATATATATATATAAGTCATTTAGCCATTATGACTTCAAGTTGCTTTCCTCTAACTTTTCTGTAATGTCAATTAAGTTTAGATATAGATATTATGGTCACATTGAGAGTGTGACCAAGAAAATATTGATAAAAAACTCATGAAGCATCTAACAGATCATTATGATAAAAATATAATGAGTCGCTTAGATGACAAAGAATATGTTGAGAAAATTGAGAATGAAATAGATGACTATATCAATCCATATACTATATATGATAACATTGGCTTCAATTTGCTAATGTGATTTATTGTTTATATTTTTTTGGAATTTGTTAGCCTACTTTAGTTTATTTCAGACTTATGTTAAATTAAAGACTTGTTATGTTTATTTATCTTATTTAAAATTTATTATGTTTGTGTAAGACTGATTATATAATTTTTTAGTCTATTTGGAACATATGTAATTTTTAAGTAAGATTTTTCAATTTCGTATTTAGACAATTATTTTAGCATGAATTTTTTTTCTCATATATGTTAGATCCATGGGTTTGACCTAACTTAACTCACTCTTAAGCAGGTCGCTTTGGGTTAGGTTGAAAAAGAAGACTTTTCCCGACCCAACCTAACCTAGTGATTTAATGAACGGGTCGTGTCAAAAAATGTTGTGAAACTCATCCAATCGATCCATTGGATACCCCTATGTATCTGGACTATTTTATCTATCTAATTTAGTCAAAGATAAGCCTATTCAAGTCGAGACTAAGAGATTAATAAAAGTATTCCTTATAGCATGACTCCAAGTAATTAGTATAATTCTATTATAAATTTGGTCTAAATAAGTAATCTTTCAAAATAAAGTAGTGTTCTATTTGGTAAGAAATTAAAATAAGACTGTTTTTGTTTAAAAAAATTATGAAATACATTGTGAATATCTGATTTTGTTCGGATTAAAAAAAATGAAAACAAATACTAAAAAAAAGAAAACAAAAAAATAACACAAAAAAATTTTACATTAGCATATAAGCCCACCTATTTGGCCCAAATTATTTTTTTAGCATCAAAGTTCATTGTTCACTTGACTCAAAATCCAAAACTCATATTAGCCCACTTTAAAGAAAATAATTTTTAGGCAAAAACAAAGAGAAAAAGGGAAGATGAACAAATATGGGTTTTCTTCATCTCAACATGGGCTTGGCACATCTGTGTCATGTTTCCAAATTAATGAGCAGTTAAAAGAGAATAACAAGAAGGCAAGGAATGTTGTATCATGAGAAAGCAAGCAGCTAAGCAACTAAAGCTAAAGACAAAAACAAGATTTTATGGGAACATTACAAAAGAAAGGGAAAAGTGTAAAGTTAAAGGTTTTTAAAAGGAAACACCAAAAAAGAAAAGGAGCAGTTGAATATGATACAACATACGTAATGCAAGCTGTGATAAAAAAGAGATCCAAAGGGATTAAACACAAGAAAAGGGAAGGCTGGAGGATGAGAAGGGAAAAGGAAGCAAGTTTGAAGGCTAAAAAATGGAGTGGAAAAAGACCATATCGTCTGATATCTGATCCCCATGCAACACACCTTTGAAATCATTTTCCTTTAGGTCTATAAAAGGTGAAGCAATAAAGAGAGAAGGGGGCTTACCATCTTCTAGTGTTATAAGAGTGGGAAGTAAGGTTAGGGAGAGAGAGTGTCTGTAGAGGAATTTGTTAGTCCAGAACTCTTGAAATCTGAGGTATACTTCATTTTGATTTTCACCATTGTTGTTTGAATTTAAATGGGTAGAATTGTTGTAATATTCTTTTTCATATTTTGGCTCTCATCCATACTCTTCACTCACTCTCACGATCACACACCTACACACTACTCACATTTTATTCATCCAATTCCTAACAATAGACACTGTAACTACGTTCATGCCTATTTGCATTTTTCATTTACTCATTTCAAAAGTATATTAATATTGTGAGATTTTAATTTAAAATTAATTGACATTAAATAAAATAATTTAATAAATATATAAACTGCATTTAAAATATTGAGACAGATAATGTGAAACTCTTAATATCCCTCTCTACTGATGTCTGGACAACACAGACGAATCTATCGAAGTAGGCAAAGAAACAAATGAGCTTAACGAAATAAACGAAAAACTAATAAGCCTAATGAAGTAGGCGGAGATGATATCTTGACTTTGATACCATACGAGATTCTAACTTAAAATCAATTGACATTAAATAAAATGACCCAATAAATATATAAACTTCACTTAAAATATTGAGACATGTGATGTGAAACTCTTAACAAATACATCATATTTCCCTGAAACAACTTTCAAGCCACCAAGACATAAAACTCCTCAAACCATTTTCAACCCAAAACAGGTCCCAAACTTCATCAAACCTCTGCTATAGAGACCCACCAGCAGTAATAAACTGTACAAAGTTCAAATCCAAAATACCCGTTCCTATTTAACCCATGACCAGACTAAAAAAAACAACTCATTCAACACTCAAAGACCCACTGCTACCTCCCCAAGCCAGCCGCGACCCAAAACTCAAGGACCACCAGACCTGGCCATCCTCCATCGCTTTTCACCAGCCACCACGCTCAAGTGTGCAAATCGCCATTCTCTGCCGCCGAGATCTGCGTCGCACCTCTAAACCACACACACCAGTTTCCGACACCACCCAGATCTGCCTCACCGCGCTCGTCGTTGGACCGCCATCACCTTTCGCGCCCATCATCGGCATTGAGTTAAGTTTGTTATACTTGAAGCAAACTGTTTTTTCTTTAAAATAAAGGAGATGAGAAAAGACCATTTTAAAAGACCAATTTTCATAAATATATAGGTTTTCTATTTTTTTCTTAATTTAAATAAATTTAGTTACAACTCTATTTTTTTAAAATTATTTTTTCACTATTCTTATCTCGATTCCAGTCACGACATACATTAATCATTATCTAATATGAATTTAAAAAATATAAGTTAGAATTTTATTTCTTTTTTACAATAACATAAATTATAATGAGATAATATTTTATTAATAATTTTTTTAGAAGTATTTTATTAATCCGTTAGATTTAATAAATTAGTCATATAAAAAGCCTCAATCCAATAATTGAAGAGAAAAATAAAATCTGAAAACTTAAAAATGAGACTATTTAAAAAAGGGTAATTTAGAAAATTAACATTAAAAGCAACTAACGGAGCGTATGAATAGATTAAGGATAAAAATCAACTGTCACCGAATCAACTGTCCCCAACTTCCCTGTTTCTCAATTAGAATTTGCCAACACAATAAAAAAAATACACCTCATTTTAACCTCTGTTAACTCTCCATCCACTTGTTTTTTGGTGCCCATTTCCACGCTTTCTTTTCTCATGCCCAGGCTCATAGTCGGCAGTGTTGCGGTGCATTTGGTTTTCAAATGGGAATGAATCAATATATTAATGAGTAATGTTATATTTTTTTACAAATTTTTTATAACAATAATTATCTTAATATTAAATAAAAAAATAAAATAAAAAATAAATATTTAATATTTTCTTCATTAAAAAAATTAAAAAGATTAATAAGATGATTAAATAAGAAGGTAAAATATTTTTCTATATCAATTATTCAACATTTAACCTAATTAAAAAATTCTAGCGGCGGGTCTGGCAAGTGGCATTGAGTTTTTGTTTTTAGTTCAAGCACCACATTATCATAAATTTCAAACGCAAATCGTTTCTATCACTTTCACATCCGGGTCAACGTAGCTGTACCAACAAGGATTCACGCGGTTATATCATATGATTCTTGAAACTCATCCAACAAGGTGTGATTTTTTTCCGCCGGATCCTTTTGTTGCCGTTGTTATCTTTAGACACTTTTCATACAAGGCGATGTCATTGCTCTGTGACAAAGGACTGTCAGGAGGCCATGCCTTTAGTTGGATGGAGTTTGGAACGATGAAACAAGAGAATGGAGAGTTGACGGATGTTAAAATGAGGTGTCTTTTTTCATTGAGTTGGTAAATTCTAATTAGGAGATAGGGAATGGGACAAAAATAAGATATAGGTGATTTCTATTTACAGTCTAAAAAGTGTGCCAATAACCTCACCTTAAATTACAATATTAAGAACATATTTGAGAAACATTATTTTTCGCTCATAACAGCTTTGATTTCAATAAAAAGCTGTTTTGAGAGCTTTTTAATGTTTGGGAAAAATTGTCGAAACTGATGTTTTTTAACATTGGAAAATAGCTTTTCTTGAAAAGCATTTTTTTTAGCATTTTGATCATAAGCTAAAGCTGATTATTTTGAATTTTTAACATTGTTACCAAATTAGCCTCAAATATTATATAATTTAAATTTTTAAACCAATTATTTTATACATTTTAGTAATTTATTATATAAAAAAATTTAAATCTAAACAAAATATATTATCTTAAAATTACTTTTTAATTAACATATTCAAACATAAAATTAATTTTATCAAAATCAATTAGGTTAAAATATAAGAAATCTCCTTCAATTATTGGTCAATTTCATAAAACTCTCTAGTGCTTTAAAATTCAACAATTTGATGCTTTCAATTTATTAAACTATATGCATATTGAACCCTTCAAGGAGCTTTTTTGCATATCCATATAGGGTTAATTTTACACTACATTGCTCAATTTGATAAGCTTACGGAGTTAAGTTATTGAGTTTTAAATCACATGAATTTTTTTTAAAAAATGACCTATAATTGAAGAGATTCCTTTCATTTTAACCAATCAAGTACAAAGATTACATAATTGATTTTTGCAATAATAGTTTTTAACTACTAATCCAAACACACCCTAAGATATTATTACTAATGAAATTGCGTGTGAAGAAGAGATGTACAAAACTATGTTGAATAGCTACTTATGATAACTGAAATCACTTCCCCTCCTCGTGTTGTTCGATGCTTATCGGATCCGCAAGCAGTGCAACAACGTAATCTTTCAGCAGTTCCCCATTTGTATGTTTATCCTCAAAGTTTTCGTACGTAAACGCAGTTATACGTGCCAAATTAAGAATACAATCAAGCACGGGCTTTGGGATATCGTGTGACTCGAGGCACTCTTTATTTATAACCTTCCAAAAATCTTTGATTTCCTTTAGAATGAGTTTATACGCCTCTTCTTCTGAAATGCCATATTGCTTCATGCAACATTCAATTGGGTGAGCAACATGTACTCTTTGCTGCTTAAACTATAAATAAATTAAGCAAATAAAAAAAAGCTCAATTAGATACGTCGTATAATTGTTAATATTTATTGAATTAAGCAGCCAGCTCATGTCAATATTTATTACATTCTATTGATTACATTCTCTTGGAACAACAATAAATATATATTCTAAAAAATTTTCACTATTAATTCTAAATATATTTACATAAATTTTAAATAAATCAACTTAAATTAATAGTAATGATCTTATTAGTAAATATATTTAATGTTGTTCCAAAATATGTAATAATTTCTTCATGTGATATGCCTAATAACAGCTTTATTGAATTAATGTTGGTTCAAAATTTATATCAAACCAAAACAAAAAGTTCAATCAGAAATGACTTTGTACCTTATGTGGAGCCATGTCATCCATGAGCCTGCCAATAACTGATACAGCTTTTATGATTGTTGGATCCCTGAAAATCCAATCAAACACCTCTTTGGTTGCAAATTCTCCCAGGCCAAGAAACGATGTTATCTGAAGTGGGCATGTAGAAGATACGAGTATATTAACCTTGTACTCATCATATGTTGGAGTATAGTCCTCATCGCACCATTTTACTTCAACCAATTAAGTAGGCTTGTGGCAAGTTACAAAACTGCATGCAGAATAACCGAAATACTGATGATTAATTAATTAAGTGAAGGTTGCAAAGCACAACTCAGTTTGAATAAATAGGAATTGGAAGCCTACAGCTTGTTTAACGTGTTGCAACACCAAGCTCGATTTTCCACACTCTGCAATAGCAAACTCTATTTCATCCCACAGTTCTACAATTGCATTGAATACCACTTTCATGCACTTTGGAAGTGATTCAACGAGACTAATATCCCATCTGAAAATCAAATAAAAAGGTGAATTATAGCCAAAAACTGTAAAGTGAAGTCGTTAATTCACCCATTGAGATAACATAATATAAAGTTGGTCAATCCTTTTGGACTTAAATCAACCTCTGGATTGCCTGTGTGAAGAGTTCAAGTTCTTCAACTGTGCCGTAGGCATCATAAGTATCATCTAGAAGAGAGATACATGCAATCAATTTGCCCACTATCCTTCTCCCAGTGCTATATTCAGGCTCATAGGACATGGTCAATGGCCAAAAATATGCCGAAACCACCCTATCTCTAGCGTAGGGGAAATTTGTCACAAAGTCTGAATTTTTCCACCACCTGTAATAGAAATACAAGTTATATCCTTTTGATTATAAGTTAATCAACAGTTGTTTAATAAGAATTTGAGGAACTGCTCCCTTTTTAATTATCTAAAAGTTTGGTAAATTACGCATTATACTCCCTTAAGTTTAACCCATTTTTATTTTCATACCTAAATATTTTGTAACACAAATTTTCTAAACTATAGTTAAAAATATAAACTTATATTTTTTATTAAATTTAACAGTGACAATTTGTATGTGTTTAGGAGTTGAGTATTTGAAAATCATCATTAAAATTGACAAAAGATATAAGTTTACACATTTTATCAATAGTTTAAGGGAGATTATGTCTTACAAAATATGAAATTCATGTATGAAAAATAAAAATAGACAACACTTCATAAGGGTAACGTGTAATTTACCCTTAAAAGTTTTATAGTTATGATCGGCTAATATGAATAACATCATTGGAAATAGTTTGGTAAGGGCTAATAGACTCGTGACTTGGCATGATCCCCAAAAGCAACTGCAATAAGATTCTTGGACTTCATATTTTACCATTTTAATTCAAACAAGGAGTACGTGGTTAATTATAGTCTTATAGTACTTACTTGGTGATGCTGCCAACTTCTTTTTTAAGCAGTTTCTGTAGCATATTGAAATCTAATTTTGCAAAGGTTAGCAGAACTTTATTATGGGAAGGATCTTCTTCGTAGAAAGGCATGTAATAACACCTTGCCTCTGCCCTAGGAACACCCTTGTGAAGAGGTGTCCTTAAGCAGTGATTGATTTGCGCAGCTAGAGATGGACTCAATTGATTGGTCAAGGACTTAAGGTGAGTGTATGAGAAATCAAGTGCTTCATCTATTATATCTTCCCCATGAACCCTTAATTGTGCAGCTTCATACAAGCTCCAAATTCCTTGAACATCTTTGGCAAGTTTTTTTATTGAAGTTTCCTATGTTGTTCTTGAATTTATTGAATATATCTGTTAGAATTCACCCACATATACAAATTTGAATGTTAATGGGATTATCATGAATCTATAACATGTAATATATAACTAATGGCTAGTACATTTCCTTAGTAATGTAAATATCACAGGCAAAGTTCTACATACCTGATGAAATATGATATCCTTTTTGTCTAAGCAAACGAAAGAGTAACGCAAGATTATGAAGGCCACCTTCTTCTATTATGAAGTTATTGTTGGTAAAAGTATTGTGAAATCGTTTTAATGCTTCATCGATTTCCCGTTCAAAGTGATAAGATATACCCAACCGAGTGGCACCATGGCTTAGTGGAATCTCCCATGACAAGGTGCATTCAAGACAACCAAGTCCATGTCGAGTTCAAAATACTTTTGGAGGCATTCCCAAGGCCATTGACTAAGGATGGATGTATTGCTTTGAAAAAGGAAAAAAGTCATCTCATTTCTCTTGCTTTAAGCCACATTGATCAACTTGAGCAAAAGGCAATGTCGAGTTAATGACATTAAATAAGCACTTCTTGAGAGACAACCTAAGTTTTCTTTCTTTTTCTGTACTCTTTTATCCTTTCAGTTTTAGTTAGTTATTTGTTTTTGCTATTATTTAGTTATTTCTTATTTTATTGACTAACATTTTTCTATTTTTGTTTTGAAGTTAATGTTGAGTCAGTTTACGTGCCCCCTCGAGTTCGGAGCCTTTGTAGGGGATATATATAGTTGTCGGTCATCAAAAAATTCTTTTCTTCTCTTTCCTTTAGCATATTATTCCCGCATTTATTTATTTGTTCTTATTAATTTTATTTTGTCATCATTACCCAATTTCTGCTTTCTGGTAGTATTGTGTTTTTAGTTATTATGTTGAATATGTTGAATTGAATATCTGATGACTGCATACATTGTGAATTGATCTCTTTTTTTAGGAAATCACATGAGAATCCAGGAGTTGTGTTTATCTCTATTATAACAATTATGTAAGAATGCATCTCTCATCTTTATATTTGATAGACCTTGAAATATAAATGCATGTCAAGCTTAGAGAAAGTTTATGAGAATGCATGTGTATGGATTACTTGCATCTAGAAGTTGTTAGATTCTCTCTTGAGGTGAAATCCTTGACAATGCATGATTAAAGAAGTGATAATGACCTTCTTTAGACTGTTTGAGCCTTTCAAACTAACCTGTACACACATTATATTCCTAGGTCCCTTTTGCATCCTTGTTTATGTTTGACTTTTATTTTTTTTCTTTACCCACATTTTCCTTTCCCTTACCTTAAAAAAAAATTGCCCTTCTCACACACCCTTTGTTGAGTGCATATCTTGTATTATTTTACTATTCTTGTGCATGAAGTATTCAAGGAGTTATAAAAAAAAAAGAGAAAGAAAGTCCACCCAATGTGTTGCAAAGAAATAAGTTTGGGGGTGAAGGTCACATAAATAAATATATATACATAAAGGAGATTCACTTATACCTAGTGTAAGTAAAAAGACTTACACTCAATCTTATACCCTCTATTTTATTTTGATCCTATGGCTACCATTTATCTCACTAATTGAAAAAAAAACATCACGTGAGTTTTTTTTTTGTGCTATCATTTTGCTGCTTACTGGATTTCTCTCTCTCACTACTTCACACGCCATTTGAACAAAGTTGTACTAGTAATCCGTAATTCAATATTCAATCTCAAAGTTTTGTCACCTAAGTTAATGCTATTGCCTATTGGCTATTTGTTATTTCGTAATTCATTCATCCACCTTCAACGTCAAGCTATTGGTTATTTCTTCTTTTGATTAATATTTTTCCCTTTATATTTTTTTTTTTTTTTTTGGCATTTTGATCTTGATCAAGGTTTCATCATCCGAGTTAAGGTTAATCAATCTTTAGATCATAATTTATATCTTTTGAAATTTTTGTTTTTACTTTACTCTAGGTTTTGCTTATTTTAGAATTTTCCTTTTAATCAAATATAAATATATAAACTTCAAAATTTCATATGACCTTTTTAGAATTAATAAAAATAAATATATTACCATAGAATTGATATGTTTTTTTGTGTCATTGGAGATTAAAAATATATATATAACTAGAGCCCAATCAAATTTTACCTTTTCTATACTATGCTTGCTTAGCTATTGTCAATATTACTCTGTATATCACTTTTAAAGAAGTCCACCATTGATAGCCTTTTTTTTCAAAGCAATTCAACTTGATATTACTCCTACTATGCGTAGCTTCATAGTACAAGAAAGCTATATTAAAAAAAATTGATAGATTTCATATGTTAACTTTTGTTTTTTATTTTCGGGTACAACAACAAATAATGGATGATAACGATATCAATTCATCTCAGATGAATATAGAGACTATTGCTAGTTCAGATAATTGTGTGGCAGATGAATTAACAAGCCTTAATCTTGTGTCCAAAGATTTATAAAAGTGTTCTGAAAACATTATACTAAATGCTACTATTGTTGGTGAGGAAGTGAGCATTCAGCCTTATGTTGGAGTGGCATTTAAGTCCATTGAGAAGGTTAGAAAATTTTATAAAGCATTTGCCAAACAGAATGGTTTTGGGATACATACTCATTCAATAAAATCAAAGTGGTGTATGTTTGTATGTTGTAATGAAGGCCAACACATAGGGAAGAGTCGTTCAAATAAAGAAATTTAGGATAGCATGGGTCAAACTAAAAAAAATTGTTCAACTTCTCGAGGTGGTTGTCAAGCTTCACTTATTGTTTCAAAAGGTACAATAGAAAGCAATTGGGTTATAAAATCTTTTAACAATGATCATAATCATGTCATGGTTAGCCCTAGAAGTGTATCTTATATGAGGTGTTATAAAAAGATGAGTGATGCTGCAAAATGCCTTGTTGAAAAATTTGAAGAAGAAGGCATACCTACCAGAAAGGTTGGTACAATTTTCAATAATGGTGATTCATCTTTCTCTAATAGAGATTGTTGGAATCATATCAAAAACCTCTGGAGAAAGAATTTAGATGTTGGAGATGCTCAAGCTGTTTTCAATTATCGTAAACGAAAGCAAATTGAAAATCTTAACTTTTTCTATGCAATCCAATGTGATGATGATTCTCAGATGATAATTTTTTTTTTGGGTGGATGATAGATCAAGGTTAGCTTACCAGCAGTTTGGAGATGTTATAACATTTGATACCACATATAAAACCAATAAGTATAGTATGCCATTTGCCCCATTTTTGGTTGTGCTTTATTGCAAGATGAGTCTGAGAGTACTTTTACATGGTTGTTTGAAACTTGGCTTGAGGCAATGGATGGAAAAAAACATGTATCTATCATAACAGATCAGGATTTAGCTATTGGAGCTGCCTTGGCGAAAGTATTTTCAGAAACTCGTCTTCACCTTTGCTCGTGGCACATTAGAAAGAAGTTTCCTGAAAGTTAGCACACATAAATCACAAAAAATCTATTTTCAAGCATGATCTAAAAAGGTGCATTCGAGATTCACCAACTATTCATATTTTTGAAGAAGAATGGAGGCGCTTAATGATTGAGTATAAGTTGGAGACAAATGAATGGCTTTAGGTATTATATAAGATCAAAGAATCATGGATACCAATTTATAATAGAAGCACATTCTTTGTCGGGATGAATACTACTCAAAGAAGTGAGAGCATTACTGCTTTTTTTAATTCTTTTGTCGATGCAATAACCACGCTACAAGAATTTGTGTTAAAGTTTGAGAAAGCAGTGGATAGCTGCTTAGAGGTAGAAAGAAGGGAAGATTATGAATCTAAGCATAAATCACGTATCTTGAGTACTAGGTCAAAACTTGAGGAGCATGCTGCATTTGTCTATACAGGAAATATTTTTGGGAAATTTCAGGATGAGCTTGGGAAGATAAACCAATTTACCAAGTAAAAGATTAGTCGAGATAGGCCTAAATATGTTTATCAGGTGTCTAGTTGTTATGATGCTCGAGATGCATTCATTGTTGATATAGATTTGGACTAAAAAATTACTAAATGTGGCTGCCAACTATATGAATTTATGGAGATATTGTGCAGATACATACAAGTAAATTTTCAAGCAAAAGGTGTTATTCAAATCCCTAGTCATTTCATTTTGCAACATTGGACTAAGTATGCTAACCAAGGTATTGACGTCAGTTATACTGAAAATAATTTTGATGCTCAATCTAATATGTCAAGGATTTTAAGAAGGATGCATGCACAACATGAAGCAAGCATATTAATTGATCTTGCTGAAGAATCTGAGGAGATATATAAGTTCATTATTTTAAAATTTGATCACACTCATAAGACAACTATTGAAATGAAAATAAATTTGTATATTGGTGATGAAATAACTCTTTTGGAGTCAAGCAACAAGAATGTGAACCAGATTCATATATCGTAAACAAAAAAGCACCACAATTGACTGTTGGAGACCCACATATATCACAAGCAAAAGGGAGAAAGAAGGATAAGGGAAAGGAGACTCAGAATTGCTGATTTAAAAGTGGGCTTGAAGTATCACTTAATAAATCAGTAGTCAAAAGAAAATGCCACTAGTGTGGGGAACATGGGCACAATAGCAGAAGTTGCAAGAAAAAAAATTCAGAATGATTAATATACATGTAATTATTCTTACATTTGTTTATATTTTATTTGATTAATATACATGTTGCCCAATATATTCTTACATATTATTTGTTTATATTCTTGTGACTTTCCAAGGATAGAGTCTCATAACATATAAGTTGAAAAATATGTGGGTCTACACATTATGTTGGTAGGTCATTGGTAATTTTTTATTTGTGCAGTAGGAACTGATTGCCCTATGGCAACTATTAATATTTTGTGCTTAACTAATATGAGCCTATAATTGTTGATTACTACATCTAGGCAAAGAGCTAAAGGTGCAAATTATGCCTTAGAAAGCATCCACAACCTTAGAGAGGCCGTGCTTAAATTATGGGAAGCTAACAAAAAATCAAAAGTTACTTACCTTGGCAAGCTTGCTATGGAAACATATGTAATTGCTTAGTAGTCCTTAATTTTGAATATTTTATAATTAACAAATTAGATTTTGTCTATGGAATAGATATTTTACAGCTTAAAACTTTAATTTTATTACTCTTATTGTCTTTAAGATTCTTGTAATTTAAGCTTATTTTGGAGGACATTTTCCTCCTTCTTTGTACTTCTATTTTTCCTCTTAACTTTTTTTTTTATTAATGAAAAATTATCTTTATTTAAAATTTTAGTTTGATAATTAACTCGTATAGAATAACTTGTTAGAGGTGATGTGATAACTTGTATAATTATGATATATTTTATTTCTCATGTATCTAAATTTGAGTTCGTTCCATAAATGTCTAGCAAAAATGAACTTTGAAGTATGTAATTATCAACTTTTGAATATGACTTGAAAAACTATTACAATAATGAGCAATACAAGACTTAGATAGAATGGCCAGTAAATCAAATTGAAGATAACCAAACGTGTACTATGTATTGCATGTGTAGCCAACCAGTTTTCTATGTCACAAATCATATAGCAATATATCTTGCCATTGCCCCAGAAACATGCTTTGTTGGAATGGCTAGTAAATCAAATTGATGGTAACCACACATGATATTAAATTATTAATACTAATATTGACAAAATTTCTTACAAGTGAGAATTGTTGTAAATTGTTACCAAAACACATTTTCTAGCTTAATATGAAAGATACTTCCAAAAAAGAGTATAACTTCAATCTCATGGCCAACAACATGATTTTGTGACATTTGAAAGAATGACAAATATACTAAGAAGAAATCAATCTTGTAGAGCAAACAAAACTTTGTAAATTGCTTTGGTCCAAGCGAGCAATATTGGAGTAGTTCTCATCTCACTTTTTATTTGTTCCTTCTCTCTCCATATTTAGGTTGCATTTAGCATTTTTAGATTTTCCAATGAAGCATCTGTCTTTCCTCTGTTTTGCTCATTCCTGAAGCAAGGACAAGAAATTATTAAAGTTAATTAATGATATTAGAAAGTAGGAACACAAATAAGTCAGTAGCAATTGTCAAAGCCTAAGTAGTCTGATGTAAATTCATCTTAATTTATACCTGATGTCAAAAATGTTAAAAGGTTAATTATCCCATTAGATTGAAAAGGACCATGAAAAGGACTTAACCTATAAGAACACATTCATCTATTGAGAAAAATATATCAAGAGCACTAGAAATTTTTTCACTTAACATATATTTCTATTTATAAAAAAATATCAAGAGTACTTATTATAGTGATGCTACACCTAAAAACCGTGTTTTCATCTTTACTTTGGTTTATCACTTATACAAGTCAAATTCTGCTCTCCCCTTAGTCCAAGTCTTTTGACAAAATTATTCACAACTTGAAGGAAAGCTAACAGCAAAATAGCATTAACTACTAAAGTTCCTATAATGCAACCAAAAGGTATGCTTCTAATTGGAATTCAATTTATATTTTCTCTTACTATATCCCATTTTGGGTAGTGGGTAGAATAAGTCAACCACAAAGTAGTTGTCACTTCCAATCCAAATACATCAAATTCAAGCTAATCTTCATCTAGTACAACTTTAATGATAGCATAGCCAATCAACAAGTATTGGAAACTACCATACTAGTAAGAAACAATTTTAACAACATTCCATCAAAAAGGTATCAAGCATAACAAGCAAAACAATAACATAAAGACATAGGGAGGGATCGACCACCACTTACTCCTTAAGTTTTTAGATTCTTGTTCCAAAAATTGTAAGCCCCACACATCGATTTCATCACTGAAAGAAAATTGTTTTGAGGCTGCCCAAGTTGGGGTTCTTTCATTACAGATACAGTTTAACGTAGAAGGAGTGGTTGCTATCCATGAAAGGGTTGCGGTGAGTAATCCCAGATAAGGATCACTATGTCATAATCCAACAAGGAGGAGCAGCCGCCAGGGAGGTGATACTACTCTTGTCGAACTTTTTGCGATACCATTGTCGGGAAGACGGTGAAACGCGTGTCTTGGGAGATGGGTCGCTCTAATCCTAGGAAGATCTTTGCATAAATAGGTTTTGCTCTGATTTCAATAGCAATTCATCACACTTGCTATAAAAAATAAATCAAAATAAAATAAGTGAAAATGGAGGAAGAAATCAAGAGGAAGAAGGTTGTGTTACTGGAATAGGAGAACTAGAGTCTAGAGCCTCACTTTTGTTTTTTTTTCTCAATAGTGAAATAAATGGTAGCCATAGGATCAAAATAAAATACAGGGTGTAAGATTGAGTGTAAGTTTTTTTATTTACACTATGTGTAAGTGGATCCCCTCCCTATATATATATATATATATATATATATATATATATATATATATATATATATATATATATACCACTACTAGAAATTTGGCTTTTAGAAATCGAAAAATCGGTCTTTAAATCAAGAAAATCGGTCTCTAAAAGCCTCATCGCTAAATATTAGAGACCGATTTTAAAGAGACCGATTTTTTCGTCTCTAAATCGGTCTCTAATTTTCGGTCAAATATTAATTAATTATATTTCAAAAAAGTACATTAGAGACCGATTTAGAGACTGATTTTTAGAGACCGATTTTTCAGTCTCTAAATCGGTCTTTAAAAACATGAATATATATTATATATTTTATAAAATTGGTCGCTAACATAGTCTCTAAACTAGAGACTGATTTATCGGTCTCTAAATTAGACTCTAAATCAATTTCTAAATCGGTTTCTAAAACTCTAAATATATTATATATTTTATAAAATCGGTCACTAAATCGGTCGCTAAACTAGAGACCAATTTATCAGTCTCTAAATTGGTCTCTAAAGTCTCTAAATGTCTTTTTTAATAATCACTAGAAGATCCATATGTAATACCCAAACTTCAATTTAATCTATATTATTATTCTTTTTGTTGTTTTTCAGAGAGGAAAACTGTGAATTTTTCTTATTTCGATTGACTCTAAAATATAGAGGAATATATAGGAGAAAATATGGCTACAGGCCTACCACTAAATCTCCTTAATTCCAGAAAAAATATCCTAAATTAAACTTTAAGCATATTTCTTCAACCAATTTGCCAATAAAATGGAGCATCAATGAGTATGTATAAACTTTATATAATGGCTGTCCACTGCACTCTAATGGAAGTAATAGCATGCAAATCTTGGTAATTGATTAGCTCTCTACCTTCTTAAACAAAGGGAAAACACTATAATCTGACTAAAGAATAAAAGTTAGACAAATATGTTTTCTTTCTTTAATGCATGGGATATAGACTTGCACATACATTTCTACTCAAAAGATACAAGGATTTTCAGATAAAAAGAGAGAGAGAGAGAGATACAAGGATTTGTCACTATCAAGATGATTCTTAAACAAAATATTAAACAAAATACAAGAGAAACAAATAATTTCAAAAACTGGATCCACCTTAAGCAAGAAATTTGGTCCTACTACAAGACAAGCCATTTCATCTTCTTTATCAGGACTAACTCTGAGTCTTTCTTTGAAAAGGTCAGCAAATTTATATGCTCCACCACCAGTAGCCTTTGTCACAAAATAAATGCATTAATGGAGTACTTCAACGGCATTAACACAGAACAAGCAGTAAAGAATTACAAAATTAATTATAATCACAGCTTTCAATCCAAAATCTCAACAGATCTATCAAAATTATAATTATTACCAGTGCCTAGAAATTGTTCATTGCAAGCTTTCAACCAATTTCGAAGTTGTGAAACCTGTATACCATTAGAAAAGTGTTACATGAAGAAGTAATTTTCTAACATGTGTTTATGTTCTGCCTACAACAAAAGAATCATTACAGGCTTGTGTAATCACAAGTATGAATTGTACAAAAGACTCATGCCAAACAAAACCCAATTCAGTAGTAATAGTAATTAAAAAATAAATTTATTGCCATGGGCACCTAAATATCAAGGAGCATAGAATCCCAATCTTATCCTGACTAAATACAAAACTCGATGCAAAACCAGAAAAGACAATATTAGACATTAGAAAGAAAAAATGAATGGAAGAAAAAGAGCTACCATGTGATAGATCACAAGGTACCTGGTAAAAATATGTCGCAATCGTCCTGAAGGGCGCCGCGAAAATAAAAAGAAAAGGGAGGAGAAGACCTCGGGGAGTTTCATCGCTTTATCCATTAAATGGAATGGTGCAAAGATGGTCTACGTTTCGAGAGGTTCCATTACGGGTAGGGAAGGTGTTAGCACCCTACACCGTCCGTTCTAAGAAGCTTACCTTTTTAATCTAATGTTATTTATAATATTAATTAAATTGATCCTTTATTAATTAAAAGAAAAGAATTTTTTTATTTTTTATTTTGACATGTTCCATTTTGTCAAGCATAATATCAAGAATGATAAATGACTAAGACAAGCAATGGATGGCTAAATAGCCATTATTTTAGAACAAATTCTAAGTCTACAACATATTACATAAAAGTGGTGAATTAAAATTTTATCTTTTTGAAGAGAAGTAATTTTCAAAATAAAATGGCAAAATAAATCTCATTCTAATCAAGAAAAAGAATTTAGGCACAATGAGATTTTTGTATTAATTTCTAAAAAATGTCTTTATGAAAAATAAAACTTTTAATTCACCAAATCATGATATTAAAACTGTATGAATTTATTCACTTTTATTTAAGGATTTTTTTTTTTTACAAAAAGATATTTTATTTTAATTTTAAAAAATGTTGTATTTTATTTAGAGAAAATATTTTAATTTAGTGTGAGAATTAGACCTCGCCATACTCGGCAAAATTCAATATAAAGCCTCAAGATTATCGGGAAGAGTGTATCGAACGCTCACCTCTCCCAATTTTTCAAATACATTAATACAAAAAAAAGAGCGTATTACATTAAAATATAGATAATGTAAATTCTAAATTAGCAAATATATATCAATCCAAAGGAAACAAATAAATAAATAACTAAATAATAAATAATGTAGAAAGAAATAAAAAGAAAGAAAAATTAAATAAAAAAAGTAAAAGAAATAAAAGGAGAAGTAGAAAGAACTTTCTACTGTGAGAAGAAGGAACGAACCGAGAGAAGAAAAAAATGTGTGAGAGTGGCAAGGCAGGCGCGGCTAGGTGAGCACGGTGCGGGCAGCGGCGGCGTCGCGGGTTCGCGTTAGGTGGAGCCGGTGCATGGCGGGGTAGCGAGGTCGCGAGTTGGCTGCGGCGTTACACGGGAGCTTGAACGCCGCCTCGATCGGGGCGAGGTCATATACGCGATCCGGCACTTTCCGGTTCGTGTGTGCAAATACAATGGAGGTCCTGGATTTGAGCGGCGATGGGGAGGGAACCAATTCTGGTTGGGTAGCGGGTTGAGGAAAAAGATCAAAATAATGGAGGTGGTGGTTATGGGTGGTTTTTTGGAGGTTTGGAAGGATGAAAATGGTGAGGCGAGAGAAGATGGAAGAAGGTGATGGTGGAACCGGGGGCTTGTGGTCGTTTGGGTAAAAGGGGGCTTGTGGTTTGCGAGAAAAATGGTTTCGGTTGTGTATGGAGGTGGTTTGATTGTTGAAGATGAAGATGAATAGTGGGAGGGGATTTTCGTATCTGTGGGAATTTTTCCTCCACCCCCCTGCAGCTCTTTTCCCATGCCTTTTTATTCCTGCTTGAGATTGATTACCACTTAATTTGCAATAATTTTCATTCAATTTGTAATAATTCATTTTCGATTTTGGAAGGCAAATGGAAAATAAAACTGAAGAAGCTTTTAATCCAGTTTAACGCAAGCTGATTGTGGAGGCTAGGGTTGCAGCAGAAGGAAGAAGGAAGTTGGGTTGTGGGTTGAGATGGAGATTTGGGTCATGGGTTGACCTGTACAAAGCTTTTTTTTATTTTTATTTTTTTATTTTTTTTCTTTTTTAAAAGAAGGAAATTAAATAAAATAAAATAAAACGAAAATAAAAAGAAAATGGATAAAATTGGGTATCAACAAAATGCATTTCATCCGATAAAGCTTAAGAGTCCAACATGAGTAAAAGAAGAAGCCAACAATAGTGGCTACAGTAAGGTAAACATAAGGAGTTCATGCCAAACCAGTTGGGGATCTCCCATCTATTGACCTAAAACCAAGTCGAATATTAACTTTGCTTACACAAAAGAAAAGAAAAAAACCATATCGAAAAAATGGCTTTCTTATCATTATTATATATATATATATCATAAGAGACAACATCTCGGTAATTTAGTTTACACTTGTAACAACTCACATAACATAAACAACGACAGCTAAAAACAGAAACAAAACCATGAACTAAAAACTGAACATAAAGAAAATAAACCACCTAAATAAAATCTTCCAGTGAGATTCATGAGGGCATTGGCAGCATGGTCTTCCTCTTTAAACTAATCATATACATTGCCAACCTGACCAAAAACAACATTAAAGTTAAACGATTGAACAAATACATAAAATTAGTGTTATATATGTTGAAACAAAGAAAGAGGTGGGGGATAAGAAGGGAGTGGAAACCATATGGTCGGCCAAATTGTCACAAATATTCAGGCTCTGAATTTGGCCATACTTGCAGAGCTCCTCGAATAGATCTTCGTAAAAATCCTCGAAGTGATTTTGGACCATGTCAGGGTCGAGAGATTTACCATTGGAAAACTTAAAATGGAAGAATTAGGGGGCAATTGTTGGTACTTGGCAGGCGAGGAAGCCCTTGTAGTTGAGGAGGCAGTGGGAGAAGGAGACGCAGGCTGGATCGCGTTCGCGAGCGGAACGGAGGTCGGCGATGGAGTGGAGGGAGGGTCGGAGGCGAAGGCGAAGGCGTTGCCTAGGTGGAACGACAGCGACCGTTCGAGCAACGAGTCCGGGCGGGTTCCGATTCAGCTTCACGACGTCTGGGCCCACACCCACGCGTCAAGCTGCGAGGGTTGAGTGGCGAGCACTGAGGGCGAGGGCGAGGGGCGACGACCAAGGGCGAGAGGCGAGGGTGAGGGTCGAGCGGCGACGGACTTGTAGCCAGCGGTGAGGGTGAGGGAGAGGCAGCAGCTATGAGGGTGAAAGAGTGGCAGCAGAGGTGAGGGTGTTAGGGTTTGAAATGAGAAAAAAATTGAAGGGGCTGGGAGTTGATATGGTAAACTTTTAGAGATCCGAATTTACGGTCTCTTCCTTTTTTAAATTTTTTTTATTTAGAGACCGAAATATCGGTCTCTAAAAATATTTTTTTTAATTTCTGTTACAATATAATTAGTGATCAAATTTGTAGTTTTTAATTATTTTTATAATTTTTTTTACTTAATGACCAAAATATCGGTCTCTAATAATAAAGTATATTTTCTTTTAAATTTTTATAGCATAATTTCATTTTTTGATTAGGTTTGTAAAAAAAAATTAAAGACTGAATTAGAGACCGATTTTTTTTAAATTTTTTTTATTTAGAGACCGAAATATCGGTCTCTAAATCAGTCTCTAAATAAATCGGTCTCTAAATCAGTTTCTAAAACTCAAATTTCTATTAGTGACCAAAAAATTAGTCTCTAATTTTTTTATTTTTGTCGCTGCCTATTTATTTATTTATTTTTGTAAATTTTTTATTTAGAGACCGAAATATTGGTCTCTAATTATTTATTTTTTTAGTGACCGAATTTGCGGTCTCTACCTATTTTAATTTTTGAAATTTTTTTCTTTTTTATTTTTTAGCGACCGAATTTGCGGTCTCTACCTATTTATTTTATTTTTTTTGAAATTTTTTTATTTAGAGACCAAAATATCGGTCTCTAATTTTTTATTTTTTTAGCGGTCGCTAATTATTTAATATTTTTGCTTTGTAAATTTTTTTATTTAGAGACCGAAATATCAGTTTCTAATTCGGTCTCTAAAAAATTTAGAGACCAATTTTATTTCAGTGGCAAATTAGTTTTTTTTTAATCGGTCTCTATTTCAGTCTCTATAGAGACAAAAAAAAATCGGTCTCTAAAACCCAAAATTCTAGTAGTGTACACACAAACACACACACAAAAATAAAGTAATGGATTCCTATGCTTCGTTTTGCACTTGTCCAACATTTTGTGACTTGGATTTTGAAATGTGCATGATCATGTATTTCAACTTTTGTTTTATTTGCCCTACCATTTCTTTCTTAACCCTCACCCCCTTCACTTGTGTTTTTTTAAGTAGGTTATGAACCCACCTAAGTTCGCACCATGAAGTGACGAATCGTCGCACCATCCATTCGAACTGATCGGGGCGTACCGATCCAGATCTCGCTGTTCTTTGTGTCACTCGAATCAGACGGAGCTACACCTTTTGGATTTATGCCACTCAGACCACCGACCCAGCCAAACGCTATCGTCCGTCGCAATCTAACTAAATCAAGTCACCCTAACTTCTGTTAACAAGGTGGACTATGCGTAGATCCAGATCTAGATTGCGTCACTAACTCCTCCCAGTTTTCTAGATTGCGCCATCAATAGCAACTCCTGCCAACCTCAACACGCAGCCAGACCGCGCTTTAACGCATCAGTTCTGCCACTGACCACCGTGTGACCATGCTCTGTGCGTCGTCTTCTGCAAGCCTGGCCACCACCGTTAGTTGTCGAACCAACAATGCTCTTCACCCACCACCCTTTGCGCTTCCAGTAGAATTTCCAGTAGCTCTTCCCTGCCACCACATTGCTATCATCCTCAACACAGAAGGCCGGTGATCCAAATCGCGACATCAACAGCTGCTTCTCCCAACCTCTATGCGCTGCCAGATCAGGCCTCAACGCAACAGGTTTGCCACCAACCACTATGCATCTCTACCCAAATGGAACCTCCTTTTCTGCCTGTTTCCTGGTAATTTTGGCATGTTAATCTTTGCAAAAGTTTGGCTTTAAAAAAATGATGGAAGGTGAGGGGGAATGGCGTGAGGTGAGATAGAAGGTGAGGGAGTCATCTCATGGGGATAACTGTAAGCGGATAGTAAGGGAGTAAAACCAGCTACATGCAGCAAAGAAAAAAGTTTCATTTAATGAAGGTCTTGTCACGTATTTTTTCTCAAACTTTCTTGATAATTTTGGTCCCAAGGATATGTCGATGGTGTTCAAGAAATGGGGTAAAGTGGTGGAGGTCTTCATTCTGAAAAAGGTGGACAGAAGGGGCAAATAGTTTGGCTTCGTGAGATTTATTGAGATTTCTGACCCAATTCTTTTTGGAAACACCTTAGACAAGATACTAATCGGTAATCAAAAGGTTTACGTTAACCTTCCAAGGTTCAAGTGGGGTATTTGGGGTGATAGGATCAAACAACAAAAAAAATTTCATCCAGAAAGTAATGCTGCTAAGGGTTATACGCGAAGGCAAGAAGGGTTCTCTTATGCTCAAGTGGTGAGCCAAGACAAAACAAAAAGGAAGAATCATGGCAAATCCACATTTGACAGATTCTACCACCTTACCTTCGACATGGATTCTTCTGAAGAGGATAAACTGTGAATGCTTATGTCTTAAAGCATATCAAATAAGTTTTTGATGATAACAAAGTCAAGATGAAGATCAAGATCAAAAGAGAAGACCAAGATCAAAAGAGCTATATTAGATATAGGTCCAAGATTATCAATGTGAAATGCTCTCTAAGTATCTCAAAGATCTTCAAATGGTTTTTCAAGATCCTTTGAAATCAATTTGTTATTGAAAGCTCATATTTTAAGAAAATGTTGATTTTAATCTTGGATTGTGTAAAACACATGTCAATATTGTTCAATCCAAGTTTCTCAAAGTTAAAAATGGCTTACATACCTAATTGGACTTGAAAAATGTGTTCAAAGGACAAAGTAATCGATTACATGATGTTTGTAATCGATTACACAGCAAACAGAGGCCTTGTAATCGATTACATGTGCATTGTAATCGATTACAAGTAAGTCAGAGGCCTTATAATCAATTACACTAAGCTGGTAATCGATTACAATGAGCCCAGAAAGGCAAGAATATGTTCAAGAAGCCTTGTAATCGATTACATAAAAATGATAATCGATTACAAGCAAGTCAGAGGCCTTGTAATCGATTACACCAAACTGGTAATCGATTACAAAGTGCCCAGAAATCCAAGAACACGTTAGAACAGCTATGTAATCGATTACATAGATTGTGTAATCGATTACCACTGGTCTGTCAGTGCCCAACGACTGTTTTATCAGCATTTAATGTTGCCCATTAAAGCTTCCAACAGCTTCTTTCTTCCAATAACTTATAAATACTTGCCTTGGGGCTTCATTAATGGCTAACCTTCAATTCAGAACATCAATCTAACATTTATATACGAGAATCAAATTCTGAAAACGTTATTGCTTTATTTTTTGTGAAAATCGTGAGATATCTTTTGAGAGCATATTAGAGTTTCAATTTATATTAATCACTCTTGTGAGAGTTTCATTCTATCAATCTGAATTACTTTGTAAAGAGGGTGAGGTATCCCTCCTAAAGTGTAAAGGGTAAGGCATCCCTTAGTTGAAGAGGCTCAAGCTCAAAGGGTAAGGTATCCCAAAGTGTTGAGTGCTCAAGTTTGTAAAGGTTGTCAAGCACCTATTGAAGCTTGAAGATATAATGAAAAATCTCGAGTGTTTGCTTGAGGACTGGACGTAGATCACAAGTGGATTGGTGATCGAACTAGGATAAACTATTATGTTTGTTTCTCTAAACCTTTCTCTTTACATTTGTGAAGTATTTCATTAAATTGCTTGAATATTGTCTCCTTTGGAAATTATATTTATAAGTGAAAGTGTTCATCTCATCTATCCAATCATCTCTATCCATTCAATAGCTTCAACGAAAATTGATTATGAAACATTTTGCGAAAGATTTGCGAACTTGTTTTACAAACTTAATTCACCTCCCCTCTTGAGTATTGAGGCTACTTGGTAACAAGTGGTATCAGAGCTAGACTATTGTGTAAAGAGCTTAATAGTTTCAAGAGAAGTGATGGCTTCAAATGATTTTTCAAATGAAACAGACCTCCTTACTTCAATGGGGATGATTATGCCTATTGGAAAGAAAGGATAAATTTTTTTATTAAAGCTATTGACTTAGATGTGTGGGACGCCGTTGAAAATGGTGCTTTTGTTCCCACACATACTAAAGATGGTGTGAAAATTAATACACCTAGAAATGAATGGACCGGTGAGGACAAAAAGAAAGTTCAATACAATTTGAGAGCCAAGAACATTATCACCACATCCTTGGGGTATGATGAATTCTTTAGGGTGTCAAATTGCAAAACTACTAAAGAAATGTGGGATACTTTACAAGTAACTCATGAAGGTACAAGTGAGGTAAAGCGATCTAGAATAAACACTCTCACTCATGAATATGAATTGTTTAGAATGAATCAAGGTGAAAGTATTAAAGAGATGCAAAAGAGATTCACACACATTGTTAATCATCTTATCTCATTGGGAAAGACATTTCCTAATGAAGATCTTATTAACAAAGTCTTGAGATGTTTGAGCATGAATTGGCAACCCAAAGTAACGGCTATCGTGGAATCAAGAGATTTATCAACAATGTCTCTAGCCACCTTATTTGGGAAGCTTCAAGAACATGAGTTGGAACTAAATATGCTCAATCAAAATGAAGAGCATGATAAGAAAAAAAAAGGGAATTGCACTCAAAGCCACCTCTTCTGCAATTGAAGATGATGATGAAGATGGTGAAGAAGATGCATAAAATCTTAACTTAAGTGAGGAGAATCTTAGTCTCCTTATGAAGAAGTTTGGAAGATTCTTAAAGAAGAAGGGATTCCAAAGAAGACTACCTTTTCCTCAAAAGAAAGCTTATCACAAAGGAGAATGATCCTCTACTCCTCCAAAATGTTATGAATGTGAAAATTCGGGGCACATGAAAATGGAGTGTCCTATGTATCTTAAGATGACAGAGAAGTTTGAGAAAAGGTCTTCCAAAGAAAAGAAAGAAAGGAGAGCATATATAGCATGGGAGGACAATGACATAAGCTCTTCCGATAGTTCGGAGAATGAAGAAGCCCATCTTTGTCTCATGGCTCAAGGAGAAGAAAGTGATGAGAGCGACACCAAGGTAATATCCTTTAACTTAGAATCTCCACCCTCTTATGATGAATTGCAAGATGCTTTTCAAGAATTGCATGATGAATCTATGAGGCTCACAAAAATGGTTTTATCCTCTAACAAGGCAATTTCCTTATTGGTAAACAAAGTTTCTATTTTAAACAAGGAGATTAATGAGCTTAAGATTGAAAATGAGACCTTAGGGCGTATTTATGCTAACTCATTGTGCATGACTTGCTCCTCACATGATAACACATTCATATCCTTACCTTGCTCATCATGTAAAGCATTTGAGAAAGAAATTGAAGATTTAAACAATATTCTTACAAAATTTACATTTGGAAGAGACAATTTGAATGTGTTGTTAGGGAAACAAAAATGTGTTACTCAAAAAACTGGTTTGGGATATAATCCAAATAACCATCAAAAGTCTTATAAGAATTTCTTTGTTTCCTCAAATACTTCAAGTAGCCCCTTTGTCAAATGTTTTCATTGTGGTAAGAAAGGGCATAGTGCATCCACTTGTAATGTTAGACAGAACATAAACACCAAGGTTGGAATCAAAAGGATTTGGGTTCCTAAGGGCACCATGCCTAACTCTAACACACAAGGACCTAAGATAATTTGGGTACTAAAGGTTAAAATTTGAATGAGTGTTGTAGGTGTGCTTGAAGACCAAAAACTCAAGTTGGTATATTGATAGTGGTTGCTCCAAGCACATAACCTGTGATGGCTCCAAGTTCTCCTCCCTTGCCCCTAAGAAGAATGGTCACGTGACATATGGTGATAACAACAAAGGAAAGATCCTTGGAGTTGTTAAAGTTGGTAAGAACCCTTCTTCATCTATTGATAATGTTTTGCTTGTTGAAGGACTCAACCATAATTTACTTAGCATTAGTTAATTGTGTGATATAGGCAATAGAGTAATATTTGATTCTAATTGTTACATAATTGAGGGTAAAGATGATAAGCATGTTAAGTTTGTTGGTCATAGGGTCAATAACATATATATGATTAGTCTTGATAACATTTCCTTAAATGATGCTAAATACTTTATGAGTAAAGAAAATGATTCATGGTTATGACATAGAAGAATTGCTCACATTCACATGGATCATTTAAATAAATTGACTTCTAAAGAACTAGTAATTGGTCTTCCAAAGTTCAAATTTAAAAAAGACAAACTTTGTGACTCATGTCAAAAGGGAAAACAAGTAAAGATCTCTTTTAAAACTAAAAATGTGGTTTCAACTTATAGACCTTTATAACTTTTGCTCATGGATCTTTTTGGTCTCTCTAGAACTATGAGCTTTGGTGGGAATTACTATGCATTGGTGATTGTGGATGATTTTTCTAGGTTTACATGGACATTATTTCTATCTCACAAAAATGATGTTTTTCAATCATTTAAAAAACTTGCCAAATTTATCTAAAACGAAAAAGGTTTTTGTATCGTATTCATAAGAAGTGACCATGGTGGTGAGTTTGAAAACCATGAATTTGAAACTTTTTGTGATGAATATGGCATTGAGCATAATTTTTCTGCCCCTAGAATACTACAACAAAATGGTATTATAGAAAGGAAAAATCGATCGTTAGAGGAAATAGCAAGAACTATGCTCAATGAGGCCAACCTTCCTAAGTACTTTTGGGCAGATGCGGTTAACACTGCTTATTATGTTATGAATAGAGCCCTGATAAGGCCAATTTTAAAGAAAACTCCACATGAATTGTACAAGGGAAGGAAGCCAAATGTGTCACATTTTCATATCTTTGGGTGTAAATAATTTGTCTTGAATAATGGAAAGGATAACTTGGGGAAGTTTGATTCAAAATCTGATGAGGGAATATTTATTGGCTATTCTATACATAGTAAGGCCTTTAGAGTTTATAACAAATGAACTATAACCATTGAAGAGTCCATGCATGTTGTTTTTTTATGAAACTAATCCAAATAGTTCAAGAAAAGACTTGGTTGATGATGTTGCAAAATTGTTGGAAAGAACCCACTTGGAAAATGAAGAGAAGGAAACCAAGAAGCAAAAATAAAAACTCATTGATTCCTCAAGAGAAGAGGACTCACAAGTCATGGACCTTCCCAAGGAATGGAGAACATCAAGATATCACCCTCTCGATAAGGTGATAGGTGATGTATTAAAAGGGGTAATCACTCGAAACTCTCTTAAAAATACATGTAATCATATGACTTTTGTTTCTCAAGTTGAACCTAAAGACATAAATAAGACCATTAATGATGAACATTGGATCTTGACCATGCAAGATGAACTAAACCAATTTGAGAGAAATCAAGTTTGAGAATTAGTTCCAAGGCCCAATGATCATCCCATAATTGGCACCAAATAGGTCTTTAGGAACAAACCTGATGAAACAGGCTTAATTACAAGAAATAAAGTTAGGTTAGTTGCAAAAGGCTATAATCAAGAAGAATGAATAGATTATGAAGAAACATATGCTCCCGTAGCTATATTAGAATCCATAAGATTGCTACTTGCATATGTATGCATCATGGATTTCAAACTTTATTAAATGGATGTTAAAAGTGCCCTTTTAAATGGTTTCATACAAGAAGAGGTGTATGTAGAACAACTTCCTAGTTTTGAAAGTTTTGAAATGCCTAACCATATCTTTAAACTGAAAAGGCTTTATATGGCTTAAAACAAACTCCTAGAGCTTGGTATGAAAGGTTGAGCAAATTCTTTTTAGAAAAAAGCTTTTCTAGAAGCAAAGTTGATACTACCCTTTTCATAAAGCATAAAATGCATGACATACTTCTAGTTCAAATTTATGTTGATGACATTATATTTGGAGCTATTAACATCTCTCTTTGTAAAGAATTTTCAAATATTATACAAAGTGAGTTTGAGATGTCCATAATGGGTGAGCTCAACTTTTTCCTTGGTCTCCAAATCAAGCAAACAAGAGAAGGAACTTTCATAAGCCAATCCAAGTATTACAAGGAGTTGCTCAAGAAGTTTGGAATGGACAATGCCAAGCATATGGCTACTCTTATGGGCACCTCTTGCTATTTGGACAAGGATAAAGGAGGTAAATCTGTAGAAATTACAAAATATAGAGGTATGATTGACTCACTCCTTTATCTCACTGCAAGTAGACCTGATATAATGTTTAGTGTATGCATGTGTACTAGATATCAAGCTAATCCTAAATAATCACATCTTTGTGCTGTAAAATGAATTATGAAACATCTAATAGGCACATCACAAATGGGTTTGTGGTACCCTAAGGGTGCCTTATGTAACCTTATTGGGTATTCCGATTTTGATTTTGCTAGATGCAAAATGGATAGGAAGAGCACTAGTAGGACATGCCACTTGCTTAGAAGCTCACTAGTTTCTTGGCATAGCAAGAAACAAAATAGTGTGACATTGTCTACAGTTGAAGCTGAATATGTTGCAGTTAGGAGTTGTTGTGCTCAAATCCTTTAGATGAAGCAACAACTTTTGGACTATGGTCTTGAGCTTGATCATATCCTAATAAGATATGATAACACTAGTGTAATCAACTTGTCTAAAAATCTCATTCTGCATTCAAGAACTAAACACATTGAAATTAGGCATCATTTCATAAGAGATCATATTTAAAAGGGTGATTGTATGCTTGAATTTGTAGAAATAACTAAACAACTAGCTGACATCTTCACTAAGCCCTTGGAAAAAGAAGCATTTTTCTATATAAGAAATGAACTTGGTATATTGGATCAATCATGCATAAATTGATTATTTGCTGCATAAACCTAAAACTGCTGCATAACATGTTAATTTGCTGCATAATAATGATGTTTTAATGCATAATTTATTGCTTATTAAACATTTTTGAATCCAATACTAACTTGAGCGTCGGAGGTTCCCCCTAAGTTGTTTTGCAGGTACTCAATCATGAATAAGCCTTCCAAATTGCTCAAAATGCACTAATCCATCAAAGTGTTCCAATCCTTGGTAAAAGTAATGATTTTTGCAAAAACATGTGTTTTAAATCAAGAGCTATTTAGTTTTTATGCTTGCATGTTGTTTGGAATTGATTTGGGATGTTTTGGAACTAATTTGAAAATTGGAAATTGATTCTTTACTGTTTGAAGTGCAAAAACTGAGTTTAGTAACATTGTAATCGATTACAAGCCCTTTTGCAATCAATTACAATGTTTCTGTTAAGCAGGTAATCGATTACACACTAAATGTAATCGATTACATCAATCATGTAATCGATTACAAGGTTCCCAGAGAGCATGTAATCGATTACACACTTAACGTAATTGATTACACAGTATTTTTTTTAAAGGTCCCAAATGCACGATTACCTCATTCTTCAGAAACCTCTCATTTTCCCTATCTCTCTCCACACACCCACTCTCACCAAACACTTAATTTCTCTCCTACATCTTAACCAACTCTCCCCATTTCACTATGATGCGTGAAATCCGCAAGTGTACGGTTTCGTCGTCAAGTAATAAAAAGATCGAATCCACAGGGACTGTGTGTATGAATACCAATTAATTAATTAATTAAATTAAATTAAATAAAAGGGAATATGATTGTTTATTGATAAGAACATAGTAACAAAATAATTAAATAAAAATCAAGAAAACAGAATTTAGAATAAAAACAACAAGTTATCAAGAAGGGGGTTTTCAGGTTTAAGAAAGTTTCCAAGATTGGGATACCACAATGATACAAGACAAATCCTAATCGACAACCCTTTTATTAAAACTCAAATTCAATTGAAGGTGAATTACCCAAAATTAGTTAATGTTCTCTTTCAAGATACAAGATCCGTGCCCAATTAAACCAATTCCTACTTTCGTGGTAATTGAATTTAAATCGAACTCATTACGCTTTGTGGTAATTTATTAAATCCTCGAAAGGCTAAAACTACTCTCATGATTTAGACCTTAAGTTCAATTCTTATAGTTCCAACACTTAGGTTCACCTCTCAGTACGTCCCTAAATGCCTATGAGATGCAAATAAGTGGCCACCAAATTCACATGAATAAAAGTAATAAGAATTGAATCAATGAACAATCAAGATTAATAAAAGGGGAAACAACGTCAATTCATCATTATCAATGTATCAAAGGGCATTGCCCAATCCTAGAAACAAATGTAACTACTCAGACATCAAGAAGAAGAAAACAGAATTCAAACTTAAAAACATCACAAACCCGTAACAATCGAAGAAGAAGAAGAAGGATCAAGAAATCAAGCCTCCTTCGTGCCTCCTTTCGAACTAGGTTTCAATCCAAGATAGAATACCCTAATAGCAATCAGAACATTTATTTATAGCCTAGGGTTTTTATGGACTAAAAGCCCCCAAAAGAAATAAAAACAGAAAACTAGAAATCTAAATCTGCCACATGTGGCCAACCAACCACGGCCGTGGTTGGTTCTGAGATGGAGGTTTCACTGCTGGCTCTCAACCACGGCCGTGGTGGCCACCACGGCCAGGCCGTGGTTGAGTCTGTTTCAGTTTTCTGTATTTTCTTGATTCCCTCGAACCATGGCCGTGGTAGAGACCACGGGCAGGCCGTGGTTCCCTCTGGAATGGCCTTTTTGCACCTTTATTGCTATCCATTAAGCTCTAACTTCAAACATGCAAGCATGCCATTCAATCCAAGGCCAATTCAACATTAATCCTGCACAAGAACACCAAAAACACCGCAGTTATCCGAATTAAGGGAAAAATAAACTAAAAAGGGAAACTAAAATGCCTAAAATGCTCAAGAATGCATGCAAAACAAGAACAAAACATGATGTTATTTCACACACATCAAATCCCCCCAAGCTTAAGACTTTGCTTGTCCTCAAGCAAAAATTAAAGCTAAACCGAGAAGTGGGATCAAAAGAAAATAATGAATGAGGAACCCGAGAAAACAATATCCAAGCAATAGGCTAAGGCAAACAAAGAAACTAAGAGGTAATCAAAATCAAGTCCAATTAGAGGCTAAGTTCTAAGAAATCATGCATCCCCACTAATTGAATTAAGTTCACTCCACTAACCACACTCAGAGTGTTTAAGGGTGAAGACAATGCGCTCAAAATCCTTCAAAGAAAATGCACTTCCATATGCTTGATAAGAAACCAGATTTCCACTAATAATCAGTATGCATGCAAGAATCAAAAGGTCTTTCAAGGGTTGTAATGGGGCCATGGGAATGATGTTAGGTAGGGTAGAGAAAGGAAGGTATACACAAAGGGCTCATCAAGATTTTCAATAAACACAAGAAATCCAATAGAACATAAATGGAGCAAAGACAATCTTTCAATCTAAAACATAACTCCACATTTCGAAGAATTTTCTTCCTTTCTTTTCCTTCTTCTCTTTCTCCTCTTTTTCAAGCTTTCATCTTATGATTTTATTTTATTTTATTTTTCTTTTTTTTTCTCTTTTTTTTAAGGAAGAGAAAGAGGAAGCTCAAATACATATAATTCCCAATATAACTTTCAAACAACTTTCAAGCCCAATTCGCTCCATTTAATATTCTAAATGATAACCAACAATGTTTCAGCATAGGTATCAAGAAAACAAGTATGCAGTAGGCTCAAAATGGGCATCTAGATGATGAAAGTGTAACAATTTCAGAAGGCCAGAAAAATACCTAAAATGCCTTAATCACATTCAAGCATGCAACCAAAAATTTTGCCTTAAAAAGGTTTCAAATCAAGTTCTAGAGCACATGATCAATGAAGAATATCACTCAACACAAAGAATGAGAACAAAAATCATATAGTGCATATATCCCATATAGGCTCAAAACTCACATTTAGAGGTTTAAAAATTCAATGAGAAGCACAAATTCAGAGAACATTATGCTAATTATCAACTATCAAAAGATCACCTCTACTATCAATTAAAACAATGCCTATTGCCAATCACAAGAATTAACAATTGGGTTCCAAATCAACACCATCTCAAAATCCTCAAAAGAGAGGGGCACAAGTTCAATCAAAAACCCAAAAGATATGATGGTGTGAAAATGCAACATGAAAATACAATGCAAAACAAGACGTGAAAATGCATGAAACTAATGAAAATGAAAATGCCAATTATCTAAAATGAAAATACAAAAATATGAGAATAAATGAAAATATGAAAATATCCCCCTTAAGCTTAGAACCTACATTGTCCCCAATGTAAAAATCTAAAACAAGCGAAGGGATAAAAGAAAAGAAAAGAACTCACTGCGGTAGTGGAAAAACTTCTGGTGTTCAATCTATGGCCATGGAATTTTTCATGAGCTGGGTGTGGAACCTTCTGACTTCACTCTCCTACTAATTTGAGCTTCAAAAAAAAAAAGTCAAACCTAAACAAAATCCATGAGATAAAGATCAAACAACAATCTAACACGCAAAATTAAAAGAAAAAGATGAAATAAAATAGAAAAACAAGAAAACATGGGTTGCCTCCCAAGAAGCGCTTGTTTAAAGTCATTAGCTTGACTTTGGTCTGGTTTCTGTGCTCAGGTGACATCTACGGAGTAGTGCTCAGTCCCCGCTCCTTCAAAGTGTTTCACTCTCTGGCCATTTATCATGAAAGGTTTATTACCTTCTTTCTTCACCTCAAGCACACCGTAGGATAAAACTCGAACAATCTCATATGGTCCAGACCATTTCGACCATAACTTATTAGGACAGAAACGTAGAAGTGAGTTATTAACAAGGACTTTATCCCTGATTTTAAATTCATGCTTCTCGTCACACTTGTCACTATGCTTCTTAGGTCCTTCCTTGCAGGGCATAGCATCAGTCACTGATTCCTGCATACCTGAAAGCACAACACTATCCACAACATTAGTAGCATCTATGCGATTACATGAATTTGAGAAATTAGAATTATTTTCAGATTTAAAAACATCAAAAACTACTTCCTCATCATTTAATCGCAAAGTCAATTTTCCTTCGTGGACATCAATGATCGCCCGTCCAATGGCAAGGAATGGACGCCCAAGTATGATCGGCATTGTAGCATCAGCTTCCATGTCTAGCACAACAAAATCCACAGGCATATAAAATTTACCAACCTTAGTGGGAACATCCTCCAAGATGCCTACGGGATACTTGACTGACCGATCCGCCAATTGAAGAGAGATAGTTGTGGGTTTCAACTCATCCACTTCCAACTTCTTACACACAGAAAGGGGCATAAGACTAACACTAGCCCCCAAGTCACACAAAGCTTTATCAAAACTGGTATTCCCAATCAAGCAAGGAATAGAGAAGCTGCCAGGATCTTTGAGTTTAGGAGGTAACTTATTTTGGATTAAAGCGCTACACTCCTCAGTTAATGCTACGGTCTCATACTCCTCTAGCTTTCTCTTATTAGACAAAATGTCCTTAAGAAATTTAGCATAGGTAGGCATTTGTTGCAATGCCTCAGTGAAGGGTACATTAATGTACAACTTCTTAAGGATCTCAAGAAACTTCCCAAACTGCTTATCTAGCTTGGCCTTGGCCAATCTTTGAGGGAAGGGCACCGAGGGTTGGTATGGCTCAGGGGGTACATACTTAGACACTTTTTCATTAATTTCCTCCTCTTCTAAGGGTTGTGTCCTAGTTGTTTCTTTTTCTTCATCCCTCCCATCTTTGTCATTTTCCCCCTTTGCTTTGGAATCTTCTAGTTGCTTTCCACTTCTTAAACTCACAGCCTTACAATGTTCATTAGGATTTATTTCAGGCTGTCCTGGAAATTTCTCGTGTGGTCTATATGAAGAGCTAGCTTGTTGGGCTATTGAGTTTCTAACATCTTGTTATGAATAGCTAAATTATCAACCTTAGATGTCAAATCCTTAATAGCCTCACTAACAACTTGACCATGGTGCCTAAATTCTTCATTTTGTTTAGTTTGACTCTCTACAAAATTTTCAAGGAGAGTTTCGAGTTTAGACTTTTGTACCTGGGGGAATCCAATAGAAGGTTGAGCACTACCTTGTCCAGCTTGATTTTGATTGTTCCGATAGGAGAAGTTGGGATGAGACCTCTAACCGGGATTGTAAGTCTGTGAATATGGATCATTGCGCACCTTTGGTGGAATGTCATAGAAATTGTGGCAGGATTCCACTTGCTCCACTGATGCACCATGTGAGGATCCTATTCCAACTTGGCATTCAACACCAATATGTCCCTGTGCTCCACAAATCTCACAAAAATTGTTAGAGGCACCTATGGCATTAGCACTAGCTTTTTCAAGCTTATCAAAACGTTTATTCAATGAGTCAAACTTAGCCATAATTAAACTAACACCATCCACCTCAAACTTACCTTCCGAGAGCTTTCTCGGGTTGTTACCTCTTTCACTGGCCCATTGGTGATGGTTTGCAGCGACACTTTCAATAATCTCATAGGCTTCTGTCAACCTTCTGTTCATTAAAGCTCCACCAGCTGCGGAGTCAAGAGACACCTTCGAAGAATATTCTAATCCATTGTAGAAGGTGTGAACGATCAACCACTTCTCTAACCCGTGGTGTGGGCAGGCTTCCAGCAAAGCCTTATATCTATCCCAAGCTTCTGACAATGACTCTCCATATTTCTGAACGAAGCTTGTGATTTGGGTCCTTAGGTGAGCAGTCTTGGAAAGTGGAAAGAATTTGTCCAAAAAGGCTTGCTCCAATTGATTCCATGTGGTTAATGTATCAGTGGGTACCGATTTCAACCAAGCTCTAGCCTTGTCCCTTAATGATAATGGAAACAATCGGAGGCGAATGGCATCAACTGAGGCACCTTCAATTTTGAGAGTCTCACAGAATTCTAAGAACATCTCCACATGATCATTTGGGTCCTCCGAGGGTAAACCTCCAAATTGGTTTTGCCTTATCATAGAAAGTAAGGCAGGAGGTATGGTGAAGTGCCTGGCTTCAATGTCTGGCCGAGCAATTCCAGATCGCAAACCCCGAGCATTAGGGGCTGCATACTCCTTTAAAGGTTTATTATCTTCAGCTGCTGCCATGACAAGTGTTGGTTCATATATTTCCCTTACTCTTTGTCTTTGTTGTCTTCTCCTTTGATGCAAGGTTCTTTCAATTTCAGGATTTACTTCAATAAGAGTCCCAGAACGTCTAGTACTTTGCATAAACCAGAGAAATTACCTGCAGAGAGTCAAAGAGAAAACAAGAACGTAATAATATGGTAAAAATAAAAAGGTTTAAAATAATTAAATTAAAAATTAAACTGATATTCAAGAAAAACACAGTCCCGACAACGGCGCCAAAAACTTGATGCGTGAAATCCGTAAGTATACGGTTTAGTCCAAGTAAGTAATAAAAGATCGAATCCACAGGGACTGTGTGTATGAATACCAATTAATTAATTAATTTAATTAAATTAAATAAAAAGGAATATGATTGTTGATTAATAAGAATGTAGTAACAAAACAATTAAATAAAAATCAAGAAGATAGAATTCAGAACAAAAATAGCAATTTATCAAGAAGGGGGTTTTCAGGTTTAAGAAAGCTTCCAAGATTGGGATACCACAATGATACAAGACAAATCCTAATCGACAACCCTTTTATTAAAACTCAAATTCAATTGAAGGTGAATTACCCAAAATTAGTTAATGTTCTCTTTCAAGATACAAGATCCGTGCCCAATTAAACCAATTCCTACTTTCGTGGTAATTGAATTTAAATCGAACCCATTACGCTTTGTGGTAATTCATTAAATTCTCGAAAGGCTAAAACTACTCTCGTGATTTAGACCTTAAGTTCAATTCTTATAGTTCCAACACTTAGGTTCACCTCTCAGTACGTCCCTAAATGCCTATGAGATGCAAATAAGTGGCCACAAATTCACATGAATAAAAGCAATAAGAATTGAATCAATGAACAATCAAGATTAATAAAAGGGAAACAACGTCAATTCATCATTATCAATGTATCAAAGGGCATTGCCCAATCCTAGAAACAAATGTAACTACTCAGACATCAAGAAGAAGAAAACAGAATTCAAACTTAAAAACATCCCAAACCCGTAACAATCGAAGAAGAAGAAGAAGAATCAAGAAATCAAGCCTCCTTCGTGCCTCCTTTCGAACTAGGTTTCAATCCAAGATAGAATACCCTAATAGCAATCGAACATCTATTTATAGCCTAGGGTTTTTATGGGCTAAAAGCCCCCAAAAGAAATAAAAATAGAAAAACTAAAATCTGCTGCATACGCGCCGAACCACGGCCAGTGGTGGCCACCACGGCCAGTGCCGTGGTTGGTTCTCGAGATGGAGGTTTCACTGCTCGCTGGCTTTCTCAACCACGGCCGTGGCGTAGCCACCACGCCCAGGCCGTGGTTGAATCTGCTTTCAAATTTTCGCATTTTCTTGATTCCCTCGAACCATGGCCGTGGTAGAGACCACGGCAGGCCGTGGTGCCCTCTTGAATGGCCTTTTTGCACCTTTATTGCTATCCATTAAGCTCCAACTTCAAACATGCAAGCATTCCATTCAATCCAAGGCCAATTCAACATTAATCCTGCACAAGAACACCAAAAACACCACAGTTATCTAAATTAAGGGAAAAACAAACTAAAAAGGGAAACGAAAATGCCTAAAATGCTCAAGAATGCATGCAAAACAAGAATAAAACATGATGTTGTTTCACACACATCACACTCCCATTCCACTCGAAAATCCTTTCTCCACCAAAACCCCCTCTCAATTTCCACCTAAATCACCCAAAGAACATCTCCCCATCACCTCTCACGATCTCTCTCTCTCTTAGCCCTAAACCTCCACTCTATCCCTCCCTCACCTTTTTGCATCCCAATCCACCACCAAAATGGTAGAATCCTCTCAACATGCAAAACGTCCAAGAACAGGAATCACCATTGGAGCATCCTCAAGGGCTCATCCACACAACATCTCAGGGCTAGACCTCACTCACCACTTCTCCACTGTCAAGAAGGCTGAGTTGTTTAGGAAAAACTTCTAATTGCAGAAAATAATTTCTCCCAGGTATCTCCCTTAAACCTTCTGTGAAAGTGAACCTCTGGAGAGCTTTAGAACAATTGAAAATTTAGGTTTGCTTGGGTTCCTTATCATTCAGAAAGCTATATATCCAAACTTGGTTAGAGTGTTTTATGCTAATCTGAGATATGAGGAGGAATGCTTAATATCTGAGGTGAAGAAGCAACAAATCAGGGTCACTAAACATGATTGGTATAGGTTGACTAAACTTTCTCCTGATGGTACCAATTTTTATGGAAATATTGATGTTTGGGGAAATGAATATGAGCATAAAGCTGCTCTACTTTCCCTGATAAGGTCTGGATATGATATCCCCAGGGATCCCAAAAAGAGGGTAATGGCCACTGGTCTAACTATGGAGAACAAGGTACTGCATTATCTTCTGGTTAGAGGATTGGTTCCAAGGGGAGGAAATTACTCCCAAGTTCTGAAATATGATGTTATGACATTATGGGCAATGACCAATGGTAGGCCAATCAACTAGGGCTATTATATAATTCAACATATGTTAGATGTTAAGAAGAAGAAAAACTCTGCCCTTCTATTTGCTATGCTAGTGACAGTAATCTTGGAACATTGTCACATTTCCTTGACTGAGGAGTCAATGGACACAAGCTCCAAAGGGCCACAATCTATAGGCTTGCATACATTGGAGAAGCTTCAGCTGTATAAGGTAGATGGATGATGGTACTACCTCACCCATGGGAGTTATGGACATATGCCCCACGAGGCTGAGGATAAGGATGAGGATGTGGCTGAGGCCCAACCACAGCTTGCTCCAGCAACCTTGGAACTGTTGCTTCATGAAGTATGCAACCTGAAGGCAGGAATTGATCACGTTGAGCAGAAGGTTGATCATGAAGGACTAGAGATAGCTTATCTTCGCTCTTTACTGGAGGGACAATTTGCTCATTCCTTCTCTGCTGCACCCCCTGCTCCTCTATCATTTATTGCTCCATTGGGTCTTACAACTGGTGCTCCTGATGATGAGGCGAGTCTTGATTCAGATGATGATGATGACGTTGATCCTACTGATGTGGCTGGTGATGACGACGATAGTGACAGCGACAGTGAGGCCACACAATGACTTAGGATTTAGTCAGATGTCCTTTTGTTTTGTTTGCCTAAAATCAGTTGTTTCTCACTTTGTTTACTGTACATGACTGATTTATATTTGTCTTTGGACCATTATGGATTTTGTTTTTGCTAATGTTATAATATATCTCTTTATGACTCTTAATGATTATATTATTTCTGTTGGCTGCTGTGTTTGATTATTTTTGGGCTAATCACGAGATTATGCAGAAATGCTGTCGAAATTTCATTTAAAATGCTTATGTTTTTTTGATAATGCTAACGGGGGAGAGATTAGTGAAAAATGAAATCTGATTTATGTTGCATGTGTATGGGGGAGCTTTAATCTTTTACATGAAAAATCTTATCCTATATCATGCATAAATTACGAGGGAGAGTTGCGCCTAAATCTCTAATATACACAAATGCAAAAACTCTCTTTCTTTTTCCTATGATTAGTTTGTCATCATCAAAAAGGGGGAGAATGTGAATGCTTATGTCTTAAAGCATATCAAATGAGTTTTTAATGATAACAAAGTCAAGATGAAGATCAAGATCAAAAGAGAAGACCAAGATCAAAAGAGCTATATTAGATATAGTTCCTAGATTATCAATGTGAAATGCTCTCTAAGTATCTCAAAGATCTTCAAATGGTTTTCCAAGATCCTTTGAAATCAATTTGTTAATGAAAGCTCATATTTTAAGAAAATATTGATTTTAATTTTGGATTCTGTAAAACACATGTCAATATTGTTCAATCCAAGTTTCTCAAAGTTAAAAATGGCTTACATACTCAATTGGACTTGAAAAATGTGTTCAAAGACCAAGGTAATCGATTACATGATGTTTGTAATTGATTACACAGTAAACAGAGGCCTTGTAATTGATTACATGTGCATTGTAATCGATTACAAGCAAGTCAGAGGCCTTGTAATCGATTACACCAAGCTGGTAATCGATTACAATGAGCCTAGAAAGGCAAGAACAAGATCAAGAAGCCTTGTAATCGATTAAATAGAAATGGTAATTGATTACAAGTAAGTCAGAGGCCTTGTAATCGATTACATCAAGCTGGTAATCGATTACCAAGTGCCCAGAAAGCCAAGAACACGTTGGAATAGCCATGTAATCGATTACATAGATTGTGTAATCGATTACCACTGGTCTGTCAGTGCCCAACGACTATTTTATCAGCATTTAATGCTGCCCATTAAAGCTTCCAACGGCTCCTTTCTTCTAATAACTTATAAATACTTGCCTTAGGGCTTTATTAATGGCTAACCTTCAATTCAGAACATTAATCTAACATTTATATACGAGAATCAAATTCTAAAAATGTTATTGCTTTATTTTTTGTGAAAATCATGAGATATCTTTTGAGAGCATATTAGAGTTTCAATTTATATCAATTACTCTTGTGAGAGTTTCATTCTATCAATCTGAATTGCTTTGTAAAGAGAGTGAGGCATCCCTCCTAAAGTGTAAAGGGTGAGGCATCCCTTAGTTGAAGAGGCTCAAGGTTAAAGGGTGAGGTATCCCAAAGTGTTGAATGCTTAAGTTTGTAAAGGTTGTCAAGCACCTATTGAAACTTGAAGATATAGTGAAAAATCTCGAGTATTTGCTTGATGACTGGACGTAGATCACAAGTGGATTAGTGATCGAACTAGGATAAACTATTGTGTTTGTTTCTCTAAACCCTTCTCTTTACATTTGTGCACTGTTTGATTGAATTGCTTGAATATTGTCTCCTTTGGCAATTGTATTTATAAGTGAAAGTGTTCATCTCTATCCATTCAATAGCTTCAACGAAAATTGATTATCAAACATTTTGTGAAAGATTTGCGAACTTATTTTACAAACTCAATTCACCCCCTTTTGAGTATTGAGACCACTTGGTAACATAAACTGAATTATGCGTTTGTTGGCAAAGTCAGAACTCTAGGCAACACTTTCAATATTTAGGAAAAATTTCACTCTAAGGGATATTTTTCAATTAAGGTTACTCCGTTGGGTGCTAATCTCGTTCTTTTGGAGGCAGAGAATAAAGATAAGATTCCAGTACTTATCAACAACGCTAGGGATTAGCTCTCTAATTGGTTTGACGAAATTAGACAATGGAGTCCGAATGAGGTGGATTCAGTTAGATTGGTGTGGGTGAAGTGCTATGGAACTCCAGTTCATGCGTGGTCTAAAAAGTTATTCAACTTATTGTGTCTTGCTTAGGTCACTACGTGAACATTGATGAAAGCACAAGAAAATGGGCTTGCATGGACGTGGCCAAAATCCTAATGAGAACAGCAACTCCAGATCTTATTAATTGAGTGGTTAGAGTGGATATCAATGGAAACATCTTCCCTATTAAACTTGTTGAGGAGGTCGTTGGTGATAATGTTTATAAAACTTCTGGCACGAATGTAATGGGACATAGAATGGAAGTAAGCTCCGATGAAGAATGCATCTCAACAGACTCAAATTCCCAGTTTAGGCGGCCGGTGGAGGACTTCCCTGATCATGAAGGTTCTCTGAATTTGGACCAAGGCATTAATAATGATTCCTTGGTTTCAGATTCTGAGGAGGAAGGGGTTAATGGAGTATTGATGGGAAAAAACACTCAAAATGATTTAAATGCCCAAGAGGGACTACCTAGTAACTCCTCTAATGGCGTTACCAGTTTGTCAGTAGTCCTACGATGGCCTCTTATTGACTAATCAACCCATACGCAGTCAGATCAGAATGAGAAAGACGTCTCTATGGGTTCCTCCATCTCTGATTTTGATATACAGCGGTGTAATTTGAAGATCTTGTCAAAGAATAAGGGTATGGTAGCAGAGAAGATTTGGGTCTTGGCCAAGGAACTGGGGGTGTCTGGCTTAAGAGGAGATGGTGAATATGTCAAGCTTTTACAATAAATGGAGGTTAGGGACGGTTTTGAGAAGGTACAGAGGGATTTGCAGAAGGCTCCAATATGAGAGCTATTATCTATAATGTGAAGGGGCTTGGCAACCGGATTAAAAAGAGTAATATCCGGAGGCTTATTGTTGCGGGGCAGTTTGATATAAGTTTGTTTCAAGAAACAAAGTTCACTCTAGTTGATGATAGGGTGGTTGAAGGTTTTTGGGGTCGATCTACTTGTCAGTGGGCGTATAGTCTAGTTTCTGAACTTTCAGGCTCCTCTTTATCTAGAAGTCTGACATTTTGAAATTATTATTTTCTTTCTTTGGTGAAGGGTTCTTAGGAGTATGTGGGGAATGGGGTCAAAGTGATAAGAGATGTTTCTTAGTCAATGTGTATTCTCCATGTTCGCTGTCTGGTGAAAAGAAATTATGGAGGGAATTGATGATGTCTAAAATGGGTTTCGGCGATGATCTATGGTGTGTAGCTGGGGATTTTAATGCTGTGAAGTGTAGAGATGAAAGAAGAGGTTTGAGTCAATAGGAAAATATCAGGGAGCAGGAAGAATTCCAGCAGTTTATAGAGGACATGGCCTTAGTTGACGTTCCGATGCTCGGGATGGTTCAGAGCTAATGGGTCTGCTATGAGTAAGCTTGATCATTTTTTAATATCAGAAGATTTGATTGATCTTTGGCAAATAACATCTCAGTGGGTTGAAAAGAGGGATATTTTTGATCATTGCCCAGTAGTTTTGAAGAGTGGTTGTTCTAATTGGGGTCCTAAGCCTTTTCGTTTTAATAATTACTGGATGAGGCATCATGATTTTGTTCAGTTTGTTACTGGTTGTTGGAGAGAGTTTGAGGTGGGTGGTTGGAAAATATACTCTTTCAAGAAAAAATTGAAGCTCTTGAAGGAGAGGCTTAAAAGGTGGAACAAGGAGATGTTTAGTTTTTTGAACTTGAAAGTAGATCAATTGGTTAATGAAATGAACCTACTGGATGATAAGGCAACTTTTGGGGATTTGCTTCCTTTAGATTTGTGTAAAGAAAGCCTTGTTTTTCAGAAAGCTAGAATTAGATGGCTAAAGGAAGGGGATGCAAACTCAGCTTTCTTTCACTCGTGTCTTCGTTCTTGATGGAATGTTAATCGGATTGTGTCTCTTAAGACAGGGGATCAATGGATTGAGGGGGTTGAAAAGATAAAAGTAGAGGTTGCAAATCACTTTCAGAGGGTTTACTCAGACCATGAAATGAATAGCCCTATGCTGGTGGGATTATTTTTAAGAAGGTATCTTGTGTAGATAATAATGTTCTTTCTGCTCCCTTTTCTATTGTTGAGATCAAAGAGGCAGTGTGGAGCTGTGATGGCAACAAGAGTCTTGGGCCAGATGGTTTTAATTTTAACTTTTTCAAAAACTGTTGGGACATCATAAAGGTGGAGGTATGTGAAATGGTTGAGGAATTCTATTTTAATGCTAAGCTCCCTCAGGGTGTCATTTCTTCGTTTATTGCTTTGGTGCTTAAGATTGAAAATCCTCATCGCTTGTCCGAGTTTAGACCCATCTCTCTCATTGGTAGTATCTATAAAATTATCTCGAAATTGCTGGCTTTGAGACTAAAAAAGGTGTTAGGGACTGTTATTTCTACATATCAGACTGCTTTTCTCCCAAAAAGACAAATTTTAGATGGTGTGCTGGTTTTAAATGAGTTGGTTGATTTGGCAAAGAGATCTAAGCAAAAGTGCATTATATTATAGGTCAATTTTGAAAAGGCCTATGATTCAGTGAGTTGGTGTTTTCTAGATTATATGATGGGTAGAATGGGTTTCTGTGCTAAATAGAGGGAGTGGATTAAAACGTGTATTTTGCAAGTTCAGTTTCTATGTTAGTGAATGGTAGCACATCCCATGAAGTTCATCTGAATAAAGGTCTACGACAAGGAGATCTGCTTGCACCTTTTCTTTTTCTTATAGTGTCTGAAGGGTTATGTGGTTTAATGGGAAGGGCGGTTGAGCTAGGAAAATTCTCGAGTTTTCAAGTTGGAGAAGAGCCTAATATTTCTTTATTGCAGTATGCTGATGATACAGTTTTGGTGGGAAAGTTAACTTGAGAGAATCTATGGATGCTAAAAAATGTTCTTAGAAGCTTCAAATTAGCATCAGGCTTAAAGGTAAACTTTCATAAGAGTAACTTATTTGGCATTAATGTGGAGGATAGCTTCTTGTTAGCAGCTTCAAATTTTCTCCATTGTCTTATTGGAAGCTTTCCTTTTAAGTTTCTTGGTTTTCCAATTGGTGCTAATCCGAGAAAAGCTGCTACTTGGCTCCTAGTTATTGACTCCATGAAGAGGAGATTGGCTTCGTGGAAGGGTAAGCAGTTATCTATGGGTGGTCGAATCGTTCTGGTAAGTTCTATTTTATCAAGTTTGCCTTTGTATTTTCTGTCTTTTTTCAAAGCTTTAAAGAAAGTCTTAAATACATTGATTGGGATTCAAAGAGCTTTCTTGTGGTCTGGTTCTGATGACTCTCAGAAAATAGCTTAGGTGAATTGGGATAGAGTGTGTCAACCAAAGAATTGTAAGGGGCTAGGGATTAAAAACCTGGAATTATTTAACCTTAGCCATTTGGCTAAGTGGAAGTGGCAATTTTTAATTTGGTGGATTATGATGTTGTTTGGTATAAACTTTTGTCTCATAAATATGGCTCTCTGGAGCAGGTAACTGTGAGCTCTATGAGGCATTGAAATACTCCTTCTATTTGGTGGAGGGATCTTTGCTCTATTGAAGGAGTCTCTTGTGCTCCTCCTCTTTGGTTTTCCTTTGCGGTGGCTAGAAAGGTTAAGAATGCGGAACACATAAGATTCTGCCATGACTCTTGGATTAGCAACTCTATTCTTAAGGATACTTTTCCTAGATTATATCAAATCTCTTCTGACAAGAATGCAAGCGTTGCTCATATGGGTGAGTGGTTTAATGAGGTGTGGTGTTGGAAATGGAGGTGGAGGCAGAATTTGTTTTTGTGGGAAGAAGACCTTCTATCTGAATTATCTTTTTTATTAAATTAAGTAAGTTTATGCAAGGAGGAGTAAGATGAGTGGATTTTGAAGGAAGACAGCTCTAAGATCTTTTTCGTCAAATCTGCTTATTCTTTTCTACAAATTCAGTTGAACCTTGGGGATTCTAATAGTTTGGAAGTTTCCGTGTTTAAGCATTTCTAGAAGTGTCATGTTCCCTTGAAGGTGTTAGCTTTTTCATGGCATGTACTGATTGATAGACTACCTACCCACCTAAACTTACTTTGGAGAGGGGTCTTAAATGAGAACAGGGGGTTTCTTGTGTCTTCTATTTCTTGCAGGATGAAGACTCTGATCATTTGTTCTTTTCCTACCTGGTGTCTTATCAAGTTTGGTCTAATATTACTACAAGAATTTAACCAATTAGTTACGAAAAAATTTGTAGCTAATCCGTAGCTAATCTGCAGCTAACTGAGTTGGCTACGGATTAGCTACGGATTTGCTACCGATTTTTCAGTAGTCAATTTCTAGTAGCTAATTAGCTACCAAAAAATTTCGTAGTTAATCCGTACCTAATTTTTAAATTTTTGTAACTAATTCGTAACTAATCCGTAACTAATTTTTTTTAGAGTTTCCTCCATTTCCGCAGCTAATTAGCTATGAAATTTTTCGTTGCAAATTCCATAGCTGATTTCCATAGCAAGTTTGTAGCAAATCCATAGCTATTTTGTTTCTATATCCGTAGCAATCTCGTAGTAATTTCCTAGCTAAAATCTATAGCAATTCCGTAGCTATTCCCTAGTTAAAATCTGTAGCAATTTCATAGCTATTCCCTAGCTAAAATCTGTAGTAATTCCATAGTTATTTCTTAGCTAAAATCTGTAACAATTCCGTAGCTATTCTGAAACTAATCCAAATTAATTTTATAATGATAATTAGTATATTTTAAAATTATACCTGCATAAATATTTCAATCAAAACAGAAAAATCCAATAAATAATTGTGAAAAATAATAAAATATCATAATTGTATTAATAAATTCAAAATATGTTCTACAAAGAAAGCATAACTAATCCAAGTTAATTAATACAAGTATTTCAATACAAGTTAATCTCATTATCAATAAACACAACGAATCAATCCAAGTTAGCCCCATCATCATCAACTTCATGATCCTCCCTAACTGCGTCACCTTGTGATGGTGTCTGCGGCACAACACTTCCTACTTAGGAGCTAACAATCCTTAAGATAGGCTCCAACACAGACGCCAGCTGCGTCTGGACAATAGACACCAACTGCGTATAGACAAAGGAAGTCATCGCTTCATTAACAGCTTCCTTTATGGCTTCCTGTGTCGAAGCAGCGTTGGAGGAACCAGCAACCTGTGAGGATGAAGCAAAGCTATGTCAAGTTATTAATTATTTAAAAACTCAAAAAAAATTATTCAATTTGAAAAAGACTATGATCCATAATTGAATAGCTTACCGTTTTCTTGAGTCAGTTTCCTTAAAACCATTTGAATTTCCATATGAGTTATCTAGCTCCACACTGGAAAAATGACCCAAAAAAACGCACACACACATACTCAATCGTGTTTAATGGGGAGAGGCAAAGGAAGTTACTAGTCAATAACTTCAGAGAGTAGCAAAAACAAAAGGTAATAATTCCAAATTAAAAAAAATTAAAAGAATTTACTAAACAGAAAGTCCAATAAAGACATGATTAGTTGTCATCCAAAAAAAACTCAGCATATTTGTTGGGCATAAATAGAACATGCATTTGATCCTAGTAAGAGATTATAGGAATGGTTCATAATTTGGTACTCCCCAAAAGATAATGTCAAATAATACATGTTTTTAAATTAGGTAAGGGAAGACCATAGAGGTATTGGAGGTAGGGTAGCTAGCCAAGTTCTGACCCAAAGTTCCAGAAATGTTAGAATTGCCAAGTCTTTGAAATTCAAAGAATAGATAAATGATTAGAAGCATATCCACCCAATTACAGTAATTAAGAAAATCAAAAAATTGAATTCAGGAATAAAGAAATAAAAACAAAATAATAAGGGTAATCTTGGTGAATTACCAACCGTTAATGATTGGGAGAATCACTTGACAACTATATTTCCTGAGATTTGTTCTTACTGGTTTCACAATTTAACTGTTGTCCCTTGTTTTTGCAATGGTTTTGCAACATTTATGTAGTTATCATTTATTTTTATATTAAGAGTATTTTACATTAGCTGTAGGTTCATGAATGGACTATGACTGCATCATGCTCATTTCAAAGAAAACAAACCAGAGTTTAGTAAATTAATATATACCTAGGAAAGTGGCTAAAAGAAAAAGAAGCAAAGGCTCATAAAAGTAACTGCTTTAGAACTAATGTTACGTAGAAAATGTGATGTCCCAGCCAGTATATGGACACCATTAACATAAAAAATAGATAGAGATGGTAGCACGGAATGTACAAGTTTTGATGAACTTACGTTCCACCAACGCCTCCAATTGTTTCCGAGCTAATTGGATGAAATGGAAGTAGCTCACAAATTCCAACCTTTTTAACATAGGTTGCATAATATTATTATTAGATGATAAATAAACCCAACGTCACGACTAAATCCAAATCAGCGCTACTTATTCTCAATCAACATCTTTCAATTCTCTGATTAAGATGGAATATAAAATAGTGGCTAACCATACAAAAGCAAAGAACTCTACACTAACTTTCTAATTTCCAAAACACATTTTATTTACAGTAGTTATTAGTGATATCAGTACAAGATAAGCTAACCCAGGCAACCGCGATGATTTAAACATTTGTTTAGTAAGCTTACATGATGCTACATTTCTAGGTTTCTCAATCTCATTGAGTCATTTAGCCACTTACATCCTGAATGCTATTGCTATATAGCCAGCCTTATTGTTATTTCAAAATGAGTGCTGATGATTGTACCCAAAAAACAAAGTGAGTGCTAGCAAAGACTAAATATATAAATCTAAGCAAAGACCAAAGAGTAAAGTAAAACACTTCACAGCATTATCGATTTGGGTTTCACAGAACACAGCATTAACACAGGATTTTTCTCAAACATATGGCAGGCAAATATGCGAAGTACATAAGTTCATAGAAATCATTACAACTTTGTGTCATTGGGTCGTAAATAGCAATGAAACACCAATTCCTAATGTGTAAACAGCCCAATGACCCAAAATGATGGCAAAAGTAGTGCTCCTAAAGCTTTGTGCTAGAAAGACCACCAGCACATACATAAAGAAAAGAATTAAATTCATGATTGGAGACCTGAATAAAGTCTTACCTGTTCTCTGCTTGGTTTTCTCACTTTCTTCCCATGCCTTCACATAAGACAACCTTTTCTCTTTGTCTACTTCTGCAAAAGTATGTAAGTCAATGGGGTCCTTGATTTAGAAGGTTTCTGTGCTTCGACTAGGTGGTGTTTTGAAGAATCAGGAACTGATTACTGCATGGCTTTCCTGGTAAGTTCTACTGGAGGGCGGGGACAAGACCTATGAATGGTTGAACAGTTAAAGCCTGAAGGAAGCATATATACAGCATGCAATATAATTAAGATACACTGACATCCATAAAGAAGAGATTACAATTTCCTTAATGGACACCGAAAAATAGGATCGGATATGAGACCTATGAAGAACAGATCAAAATATGTATTCTCAAAGGAACTTAAACAAGTCGCATATAAAAGCCAATGTATCCACCTATAATATGCAGTAATAGAAAGCTAAAATATGATCAATCTAATTTACTTTCAAGCTCTCCATATTATAATCAGAGAGCAGCTTTTATTAGATAGCAATATGAAGTTAATAGAAGCAATGAGATAAAATGACAACATTCCGTATAATGTCCACCAGAGCATTTTCATCTTTAGTTTGGAAAGAGGTGTTAAAATTTTTATTTTTTTAATTGACAAATGAGGATAATTTGCTCAAAAAATAACACTATTATAAATACAACTAAAGAACCCAGCATATGATGATATGCGTATTAAATGCCAATGTACTCGAACATAAGGGATTATAAACAACTGTCATAGCAACTAAATCTATACCTCATGTAGAATAAGATATATGCTCCTTCTGACATCACCTGATTAATTACCACTGGCTGAACCTATTACAAGTTTACTCATTGAATGGATCATCTATATCCTTAAAAGTTGCAAGTTACATAATTGCATTACTATATTTCTTGTTATTATAATATAAAAATTTATTAGTCCACCTTGCTATCAACAGCACCAGTTGTCTAGTGGTAGAATGGTACCCATAAACATTTATTATTGCCTGATATAAACATTTAGCAGATATATTATTACCTGCACAGACTTTGATATTTCCAAAAAGTGACCAATATATTTTGAAAACTTATCTATTATGTTAGTTATCAATAAATATGTAACAGTGGCTATGTTTCAAGTTTGTATTTGACTTTGTAACCATTCTCTACGAAGTTAACAGTGTTGTTCGCTTACCCATAAACCCAAAGAGAAGTTCCACCATATCACAACATACACATCTAAAGGAGAACAAAATGGTCCACAAGAACAGACAATTTATTTTACAGATTGTCAAACTATATTAGAATTTATCTATGGTTACACCATCTCTAGAAACCTCATATGCTTCCCTATATAATCCTTCAATACTATACTCAATGCACTTTTCATTTCCTCAAACTATCTGTTACTACTATCTTCTGAATTTTTCCTATATAATCTCCTATAACTTCTGGGCTTAAGAGCATTATAAACGTCTCCCAACTTTCATTATTACTCTTCTAAAATTGCCTTATTAAAGAAAACAAAAAAAATATATACAAATGACCATGGCCAGTAACCAACTATACAAAAATTTGAAATCTATCGCAGTCCATATATACTGACAACTTTGAAAAACATATGCTTTTGAGCTTGCATGATGGAGCAAAACTAAATCAAACTAGATAGTTATACTCTGGTCTGAGAAGAGGAGCCAATTGAGTTACTTCTTTCTGTCCTTAAACTGTCAAATACCAACAAAGTGTATGGCATAAATTTCTTAGAACTACAATTCCTATAAATGATGCTTTAATTATAGACAAGCAAAGTAGAGAAGTTATGGTACTTAGAGTAAATAATCCTATCTTCTAAGTATTATCAAGCAAATATAACAAAAATAGAAATAAAAAAAATCATATTTTAGTTGCATGTTAAAAAAGAAAAAGAACACCTACAGCTTACGATCATTAAAAGTAGAACATTTGTAGTGCTAAGTCTTGATTGTTCACCTCACCATGACTTCGGTCTAACTATACATACAGACAAGTGACAATTTTGATCAATTTAATTAGCAAGCAGATAAGCAAACAAGTAAGAAGGGATATCTAAATTGTATGTAGGGCATCATAAACAAGCCTACGAAAAATACACAAATAATAAGAAGTTGAAAATTTTAAACTAAAGTCAGCTATCTTCATAGATGAAAAGTAATTTCGAACTTCATATGGTAGTAAAATTTTACAATAAAATATAGTATTAGTGGGCACTAGATGTTGCTCAATTTAATTTAGCTAATGGCCTATAAATAGTTGCATAAATAATATCTCTAACATTCTTTAATGTATAGTAACAAACTTTCAGAGGAGGAAGAGCTTTTGAATATTGATGTATTTTTCATTTAATACATGATAGGAATCAAATATATAAAATTTGAAAAAATATAGAGAAAACATAAAATAAAATATAAGATTATTATTGTGTTAGATCATCTCGAATCCATTATAACATTAGTGAAATAAACAAACTCCTTACGATAAAGTTGGTGTAGTATGATTATCTTGTCAACTCACTATTTGCAATTGTGTATTTTAAAAAATCACTTAACTTGAAACTTTTGTAAAGATGTTGGTTGAGAAATGTCAGGTCTGCCAATCCTACTTATTAATTTGTAGACACAAAACAAACAGTCAACAACAAAAGCATCACCTGCTCATTCTCATTCAGCACATGTATTTTTTAAAAGCTGAACAAATTTGGAAGACAAACCGTACCCAAAATCATTCAATACATGTATCTTTTAATAGATTTATATTTGAAGAAAGAAAGCATTGTGGTTAGAAAATGTAGAAAATGTAGATTCATGTCCATCAAATCCTCATCACAAGTAGTGAACTGAATATTTTTTGAATTTTCTTAGTATCTAAACGGTTCATATTAACACATTTATTTAGTTTTCCTAAATTTAGAAACAGAGCCAAAACCAACTTAAAGCTACCCAAGAATCATGAAGGAAAGCTATTAATGAACTTAAAGGATCAGAATACAAATTTAGAGAGACCGTTTTATACAAAGTTTTAAACATAAAAATTAGATTTATAGTCTCTGTGAGAAAGGTCAAGCATAATAAAGAGACTTTTAGTCTCTGTGAGAAAGGAAAACGAAACAGAGAAGAAGAAAAAAGGAGTGAGGGTGGCTCACGGTGACGACGCAGATCTGGGCTTCACGCCGTTGAGGACGGCAGCGTGATGAACCTTCAAAAATTCATATTTTTACCGTTCAAAAGTCTTGGATTTTCATTCTCTTTTAATCTTTTTTATTGAGTTTGTCCTTAATTTTCTTTTGTTTTTAGTTATTTTAAATTATGTTTTAATTGTATGTTTTTTATGTGTTTTTTTATAGGTAATTATGCATAGAAAAAGACTGGACAATTTATGGGACAGAGAGCTGATTTTGCATTCTGGTGGTTCAGTGCCTAGGCGCTCGATACGTAAAACACCGTTGTTTTAATGGGTCAGCGCCTAGGCACTGTTAACGTAGCGCCTGAGCGCTGACTATGCAGAAAGCCCACATTTTTTCTTATAAATTCATAAGTTACGCCACACTCTTAGAGACACACTTGGACAGAACGTAGCAGCCGTCAAGAGGCACAAACCCTAATGTGGTGTGAGTGTAATTAGACTTGAAGATTAGGAATTTTCTTCAACCTTTCCACCTTTCTACAATGGAGTTTGTCATATTCTTCTCTTTGTGTTCTTCTTTTTCCATGTGTAGCTAATTTTCCTTTGTTAGGGGGATGATGGATCTTGTTCTTGGATGATGTAACTCTCTTCTATGGGTTTAATTTATGTTTCTATTTCATGATTTACGTGTTTGTCTCTATTCTTAATACTTTTCTAAACCTAATCAATTTGGGAATGATCTTTTGGGTTGATATATGATTTGAGAAAATTTGTATGAACCTAGAACATGTGATAAGCAGCATAATTTCTGTAATCACTAGGAATAGACATTGTGGGTTATGTGGTCTTTCTTTTAATTCCCTCATTCTTGATAATGTCTTTCTAATTTAGGTTAGACTAAGGGATTAGTTAATTTCAATCAGTGTAAGAGGATTAATATACCAAGGAATTGGGTATTAATTAATTTTGGGAATTGACCATAAATCATTGAAATAGAACATAGTTAAACTAATATTTGAATGTGCATCTAAAGAGTTCAAGTGAAATTTGAACACTAACTCTTTAACATCATTGTTTTTCATCCCTTTGATTTATTGTTTATTGATTTTATATTTATTTTTAATTGAATTTGCAATAACCCTCTTTTCGATAGCTTGAATAGTATTGATTTGACAAATCTAGTAATTAATAACTTAATCATCGTGGGACGATACTTTACTAACTCTTTATTACTTTTGTCGATTTGGTGCACTTGCCAAATTTCGCAACAAGTTTGGCAGCGCGAGTTTGCAGAGCGGACACCGTGAGCAGCGAGGGGGCAAGATGGATGCTCAGAACAGTGAGGGAGCACAGATTTGCGCAGTCCTGGTCTCGGTGGTGCGGGATCTGGTGAGAGGCTCACGAATCTGCGAGTCACGGTGGCTAGATGGCGTCCTGGGTCTGCGTGGTGGTGGCTCGCGTCTGGTGGTGGCTGGTTCCGGGCTTGTGGTGGAGAATGGTGGTGCACAGGATCCGATCTGTGTATGGGGGTGACAGTTCGCGAGTGGGTGGCCGGCAAGGTGGTTAGTTTGGTTTCAATAGGGGGCAAGAGAGAGTGAGAAGTATGAGATAATGAGAGGGTTGGGGGAGGGAGGGGGCTCACGGAGTAAAAAGGGATTTAAGTGTTTGCACGTACGAGATTTTAGAGAGCTGAGTTTTAGTCAAATTATTTTTTCTATACAATTAAAATTTAGCTACGAAATATTTGGTAGCTAATCCATAGCTAATTTGCTACAAAATATTTTGGTAGCTAATCCATAACTAATTTGCTACGGATCAACTATCAAATAAATTTTCCTAACTAAATTTTGTGTTGGGAATTGCGGATACATCACGCAGTGAAAAACAGGGATTCCCACCGAGGATCTATGCGAAAAAGCCATAATTCAAGTTTTTAAATGATTTACCTCTTGAAGCGTGATCAAAAGGAAGGGCGTGAATCACCAACACCATAATAGAAACGATGTCTCTGCAGTATCCACACGAACAGACTCACGAACGTCCAACGTCTGCAAAGAGGAGCCTCACGTCTCTCACACAGTGCTAGCTGCGAAGAGAAGAGAAGAAACCTGTCGCTCTCTCACTCACTTTTCTGTAGGTGTGGCTAGGGTTCTGAATTGTGTATCTTAGTAGCCCCCTTAGCAGTACTATTTATAATAGTGACTGCCTTAAGTGAGTGATGAGCAAAGAAGAAGGTAAGTCAGTGCAACCCTAGACCCATCTGTTATGAGTCTGGCCCATATTTGAATCTGAGTCCAACTTGGATCCATTGCTCTAATTTTAGTCTGCTCTACGTGTGTGACCCTACAAGTTCTTATTACATTGACAGTAATATTAAAATCCCATTTTAATATTACAAGCAGTGAGCGGTATCTAACAACACATCGCTGTTACCCAAGTAATAAGAATGTCAGTGATTTGACATAACCTTTCCGTGACCAATGTTTCCGTGTCGTTTAGTCCCTTTGTCAAGATATATAGATTGAACACAAGGCATGGAATGCGTCACCCTTGTATAGTCCAATCATTCGTTTCCTGATACTCGAGTAGACTTTGTAACAACAAATGAGATCAATATCTCATATTGACTCATTTGAGCATGACCATGCATTTCGCAGTCTCACTCAATCAAGGGGCCCGAAGATATCGCTTCTGTTATGTAGGAGTGACAAATCCCATCTAGGTCACTCACATCCCTCTGCATGATTCGCGGTATGTCCAATAACCAACTTTATAATCACCTTATTACAGATGACATTTGATGGTATTAAAACACACAACTCCTCATGTAAGAATCATAGTGATTTCAGGTCAAAGGACCACAAACACCATTGTCACTATAAGAATCGCTTATGACACTCACGTAACGATCCATGTAGCGTTCTCATGGTGGGTTAGTCCAGTACATCATTACTCTAATATGTACCCATGTGAAGACTTGATATCTCATATCCATAACCCGTGAGATGTGGTCATCAGTCTCTGCACATACTAGTCTCAATGTATTATTGTTGTCCTAATTAACAATAATACTTGACTAGGGACATTTAAGAATAGTGTTGTAACCAAAAGGATCTCATGATCAAGTCATCCACTTGATGTCATATGGCATCAAACTTACTATTCTAAGGACTTTATTATGTTTATCAAAAAAGAACACAATAAATGAAATGCCTCATATATAAAAATAGCATAATAGAATGTATGTAAATACAGAAAATGTATTGGCCTCTAGGGCATACACCAACATTTCGTAGCTAAATTGTAGCAATTCCATAGTTATTTGTTTGATAAAAATTTCCTCCTTCTATATTCAAAATTTAGGTAGGGATTTTTATTTTGTAGGTAATCCGTAGCTAATTTGCTACGAATTAGCTACCAAAATTGTTTTGTAGCTAAATTTTGAAGCTACATCGTATTTAGCTACAGGATTTTAATCCGTAGTTAATCCATAGCTAATTAGCAATGGATTAGCTATGAAAAATTTCCATAGCTAAATTTGGTAGCTAATTTATAAAATTCTTGTAGTGTTTTATGCTTGGTTGGGTTTCTCTGCTGTCTTGCTGTATGGTGGTCAAGCTCATTACTTTCAACATGTTAGCTGTTTAAGAGGTAAGCGGTTTAGAAATTTTTGTCATATTTTCTGGCATGTTGTTATGTGGTCTATCTGGTTAATGCGTAATAAGATTTTGTTTAAAGATGGTTCTTTTAATTTGATTGGTGTCTTGGACCTTATTAAAGTTAGATCTTGGTCATGATTTATGGCAAGGGTAGGGAGTGCTCGATGTACTTTCTCAAATTGGTGTTTGTGTCTTATTAAGTGTATTAGGACTTGCTGTTAGTTCTACTTTTAGTTGAATTTTTGTATACGGATTAGAGTACCCCTTGTAATCTTTTTAATATATCTTTGCTTATAAAAAAAAACCTTCACCCTTGACCTTACATTACAAGCTTTGTAAAGACCTTTTTGATCTTTGGTTATGTGTTATTTACTTTAATGGAGAGAGAGATGAAAAACAACCTTATGAATGCAAGTTTGATTTGCATTTGCAATTTTATAAACCTATCCAGCCTTGTACTTTATGAGTAGGAATTGGTTTTACAATCATGTTTATGGGAAGTCATTTATGTATAAAAGTTACATGTGAGAGTCCATGTAACAATTGAATTGTATATGTGTGACACTTTGAAATGAGGTTGTGAAGTAGTTTCTAAGGATATGAATGATTTTCAGTACCAGTTATTGCCATGTTTAAGTCTGCATGTTTTGAGTTTTTAGTTATTTATTCTTTTTGTTTTGTTTTGTTTTTAATTCTTTTTCTTTTTGCTTGAGGACAAGCAAAATCTTAAGTTTGGGGGAGTGATGAACCTTCAAAAACTCATGTTTTTATAGTTCAAAATGTTGATTTTCATCATCTTATAATCCTTTCGATTGAGTTTTGTTCTTAAATTTTATCATATTTTTACTATCTTAAACTTTGTTCTTATTACCTGTTTTAATTATTTTTTATAGATAATTACACATGGAAGAAGGATGGACGCTTGAACAAGAAAGGAAAAGTTGAATAGCATTTTGGTGGTCTAGCGCCCAGAACATAGCACTTGAGCGCTTGCATGACAGAAGAAAAAATAACTTTCTGGTGTCCCAGCACCTAGCGCGTACTTACCACAAATTACGTTCTAGATGTCCAGCGCTTGGGTGCCTAGAAGCCAGCGCCTAGGCGCTGGACGTTATTACAACATACATGCATTGTTTATAAATAGAAAAGTTGTGCCCTTGGGTAAGAGAATTCAGTAGTCGTCAGAGAGAGAAGCGAAGACACAAATCCTAATTTAGTGTGAGCATATCTAGGCTTGAAGATTAAAGATTTTCTTCAACATTTTCACTTATCTTTCATGGAGTTTGTCAAATTCTTCTATTTGTTTTCTTCTTTCTCCATGTGTAACTGAACTTTTCTAGTTATGGTGATGATGAATCTTGTTCTTGGATGATATAAACTTAATTTTGTGTTTAATTTAAGTTTTTATTTCATGATTTACGTGTTTATCTCTTCTCTAAATGTTTTTCTTAATCTGATCAATTTTGGAATAATTTTAGGTTATTGTATAATTTGGAAAAATTATGCACGAACCTAAAACTTGTGATAAACACTACAATTTCTGCAATCGCTAGAAATAGACATTGTAGGTTGTGTGATTTTTCTTTTTATTCCCTCGTTTTTGATAAAGTTGTATCTATTTAGGATTATACTAAGTGATTGATTAACTCAAAGTAGTGTGAAGAGGATTAATATACTAAGAGATTAGATATTGATTAATTTGGAAAATTTGATCATGAATCATGGAATACTTAGTTAAACCATTATTTGAATTTGCATCAAAAGAATTTAAGTGAAATCTGAACCCTAACACTTTGATATAATTGTTTTTCAACCTTGCCTATTACTTTGTTTTACTTTTATTAATTTTAAATATTTTTTTATTAGTGTTTTCTTTTATTTACATTCTTATCACATTCCATTCTTCAATAACTTAAATAGTGTTGATTTAACGAATTTAGTAATTGACAGCGTAATTCTCGTGGGAACGATACTTTTCTTATCACTTTATTACTTTTGCGATTTGGTACACTTGCCAATAATAACAACAAATAGTTTGTCCTTTGTCATGTGAGGAAATGCAAAACCCTTATTCATCAATCTCAATCAATGCATGCATGGAGTCCTAATAATTAATTTGAGATCAAATCATTGTATAGTTTGCCCTTTGTCATGTAAGGAAATGCAAAACCCTTATTCATCAATCTCAATCAGCGCATGCATGGAGCCCTAATAATGCATCGGGATTGATTTGATATTGAGTGGATTAATAATAATAGAATGGTTTGCAGAAAGGAAATGCAAAAACCTTAGTCATCAATCTCAATCAACGGATGCATGGAGCCCTAATAATGCAATTAAATACAGAATATTTTACACTGACCGGTTAAATCAGCCAAATTTGATTTTCAGAATCATGATTAAGATACACAAAAATGTTTTCTATTTTAATAGTAGTGTTCAATTTTGTTTCTGAGTAGATATACTTGAGTTCAAATTTATTCACCAGCTAGGGCATTATAAGACCAATTTTAGAAAACATAAAAAAGATAATAATATTTTTAACGTGAATTAAATAACAAATACGCTCTTTGAACAAGTTGAAAGCAGATCACAATCTCAAGTTAAAAAAAAACTACAAAAAGAAAGAAAATCAATGTTCAAACTACATATAATTTGTAAATATTATTATATTAACATTTAGTACAACCAGTATATACTGTTAAAATAATAAAAATCATTAGTTATATTTTTCAAATGAGTAAATACTTGTTATATTCCTCTAAATATAAGTGTCATAAGTTTAGTCCTTTAACAATAAATATATGAAAAAGGTCTTTGAATATAAATTTTATATCAAGTTGGTCCTTTAATATAATTTTTTTTACATCAAATCAGTTTTCCAGAAACACGATAATTTTGTTGTTAAAATTTTGACATTAAATGACCATCTTTAATGTATTTGTTTTGGGAGATCAAACCAATCATACTTGTATATTTAAAGGACTAAATAAGTATTTGTTTATTCCACATGTGTGGCCATACACATATTAATCCATATTCGTTTATAATATATTACACTTTAGATTAAAAAATTATATAGAGTATACTTTCAAGTCAAAAAATTATATAGAGTATAAGAATTATATTTAACTTTTTCATAGCAATTAATTAGAGATTTAGAGGGTCAATATTACTGTAATCATAGAGGAAAGCATTTCACGGCATGACTTTTTAATTGCTTGAATGAGCATGGATAGCTCTCTAATTACTATATTAAATATGATACAATTTTTTTTATTTTAGTTTTTATTCTGTTAAAAATAAACTTATAATTATAGCTAGTATTTATAAACACAATCGGGTTCTGTCAGGACTTTTTTACCCCTTAGATGTGTTGCATAGAGGCGTTTAATAGGTCGGATTGAACTGATCAACTTGAAAATCCAACTCAAACTAATTAAATTGGCTTTGTTTGGGTTGAGTCATCGTGTCAGATCAGGTCGGATTGATCGGCTTGGACCTGCGCAGTTTCAGGTATACATCTTGAACAAATTTGGGCTAAAATCTACAGATTCTAGTGCGTGGCTGGATCAGATGTGACGTGGTTCAGAGCTTGTTGCGTGGCTATATGGCTAGGGACGTTGTTAAGAGCAAACGTTGGCTGCAATAGTTCAGATAATGAAGACGCTGGATTTTGGGCTTTACGCGGTGGCAGAGTTCGGGTGAGGAAGAGAAGGTGGAAATTTTGTTTGATTATTTGTGCTTTTTGTTAATACCCATTTGGGTTTTCTCAAATTTCTTCCTCTGCTTTCTTTTTTAATTTTCTTTTTTCTTTCTGGATACTCAGGATTCAAGATGATAGTATTTTCTAAGAAAGTTTGTCTTTTGAATGTTTTATCCAATAAAAATTTAATTTTTATTCATTATGATTTGCTTTGTTTACAAATCAAGAGTATGCTTCTGTTCAAAGCTTTTGAGGGGAAAAAGGAAAACCCAATTACCTAATTTAGTTCGGGTTGATTGAAATTTTTTTTGAAAAATGAAGTTGATTGATTTGGATTTCTTTTAACACCAAATCTGATCCAAACCGACTTGTAAATACCCCTAGTATAGCATCACTCAATTATTAATTAAAGAGTGTTGTTATGTAGCTTGAGGGTTATTAAGCTTGGATTGCACCTTATACACTCTCGCGAGTTTGTTCGTGGTTTAGTTCATTAATAATTCAATTAATGAGCTGAAAATTTTTGTTTGTTTATTAAATGAGTCGAGCTTGAAATTTCACATGTTTGACACATTAACTTGTAAGTTAACTCAATACATATATATAGTCCTTGTTTTAAGAATAATAATAATAGTATTAATAATGCTTTAATATTATATATATATATATATATATATATATGTTAGCATTTTATTTTTTATTTGACTAAATTATTTTGTAACTAAATATATGTAAAAAAATAAATCTTTAATTACAAATTTGAGCTTAACTCATTGAATATTAAAACCTCTATTGATATAAGGCTCGATATTAGCTCATTGAGCTTGAACAGCTCATAAGCTTTAATGTGAGTTGAGCCTAAGTCAGACCTAGCTCGATTAGCTTGGCTCATTGGCAGCCCTATTAGGGGAGCTCACTCTATATGTATCTAGTATACTCAGGGTTTCTTAAATTCAAATATCAACTAAACTACAATAATAAGCAAGGCTTAAATATATTATTTGTCCTTATAAAATTGGTTGCTTTTGATTTTAATTAATACTTACGATTTCATATTTTTGGTTTTAGTCCCGCGAGTTTTTTCTTTCTAAGTTCGTCCTTATGTTTCATTGTCATCCCAAACAAAACATTAAGTGCCTATGTGAAAAATAAAAAATTTGACGTGATATATTACATGATAATGAATCATAATCTCCAAATCTTTCGGCCACAAGAACCTTAATCTACTAGACAAGCTTGTTCAGAAGGAATCATCTTCCTTAAGCCATCTGCACTCCAACCTTAAATATGATCCAAGGCACTCAACAAAGGCCTCATTGTCACATGACACTCACCGCTATGATCAATATGCCAATTGTGACCCAGTTTAGGTTTTTTTACCAAACTATCATTGGTGGCAAAACTATTTATTAAAATATCACTTTTTTTAAACTATTTATCAAAATGTCACTTTTTTGAAATTATATACTAAACTGTCACCCTTTTGTTCAACGTGACATTTTTTAATAATTTTTGATCCACGTAGGATACGTCAAATAGGGTGATGCATCCACATTGGTTACGCCAAAACGTTAGGTGTAATCTACATGGATGTGCCACCTTATTTGGCGCATCCTACTTGACCCTGCCATCTATGATGGCATTTTTAAATAGAAAACGCCAACAAGCTTGACGCAGAAAGGGCAAAAATGCTATTTTGATTGGTGTAATCCATATAAAATATTTGTGAGTTGTGATCATCGGCATTATTTTCTCTCCACGCCCATAAATCTTGCCATTAAGTTTCAAGTTTCAACCTTTTTCATAGAATTCAAATTCTGTGTTGTCGATAAAAGACCAACTCCAACACCAACCTCATATCCACCCCCTACTCTCTCCGACATCACCTTATTCTCAGAGCGATCATTTCGAGATAAGCCTTTCTTTCATTCTATCACCTTCCTCTTTAGCTTGCATGTTCACTATAACACTAAACCCATTTCTTGTCACAACAGAAGTCTTGTAAAATAAAAAAAGTTTCTTCTTTTTTTTTCTTTTTTCTTTTTGTGTTTGTTCCTACATGTTTATTTGAGAAAAAAAAAGTACCATTTTTTTACGTTTATTTGATGAGTACTCTCCTAATCATGACCCTCCCAATTTTGAGGAGTGACATTTCTTTTATATTTTTGGTTAACACATAATGGCATATCAAATTTCATATTTTCATAAACTTGTTTGACATAATTCAACCAAAGTTCAATCATTCGAATTCTATAAAAAATTTGACAGAGTTTTTCCTAAATATTAGATCTCCCCAAAAGTACATAAACCTGTTTAATTCAACCATAGTACTAAGATCATCAATAGAAACTAAGAGGCAAACATGTTTATTCCAATAAGAGTACCAAAATCACAATAGAAAACCATCAATATTAATTTAACCAAAACAACTAAATATAACATTCTCAGATACACTAATGACATATAATTGCACGTCGATGAGATAGGTCAGCATCAGAATGTGATGGCCTGTGAGAGGGATCAGAAGAAGGACCTGACTGTGATAAGTACGGTGGGTAATCTGGTGGCGAGTAAGGATATGATGAGTAACCCTGTGGTGGGTAAGAATATGGTCGGTAACTTAGTGGTGGGTAAGGATACGGTAGGTAAGGATATGGTGGGTAATATATAGGTGGTAGCTAAGTGGTTTGGTATATGGCAGTTACATTCGGAGCAATAGTAGTGGTAGAAGGCTGAGTTGTGTGCTGACTTGTAGAAATGGAGTCCTCGGGATGTCAAAGTCGTGTCCAAGTGCTCGCTAACCATGTCCACCTTCTACGTCGCGTCCCCTGTTCACTAGACTCCTCAGGTGACCCTGAAATGTCATATGCTGCTGGAGCTGGACGAAGTTGTTTCATTGTAATGCGATCATGCTCCTACAATGAATGTAGGATCTGTGCAGCAGCTTCCCGAGCGGCAGCATCAGTAGTTGAACTGAATCAATGCTCTGCAATGTCTGCCTAAGAAACAGATATAAAATATGTCATTATAATCAATACAAAATACATAAAATAAGAATTCAACACATATGCAATCAATTTACACGTGTCAATTACAATAAAATTGCACATCTAACAATAAATTTATATTATTATTTTATGTACAAATAACTTTCTAAACCCTACTAATTTGAATTAAACTACATTTAGTTAATTAAAACATGTCAAGTACTTAAGAAAAAAAATGTATACTATTATTTTACGTACAAATAATTCATACAATTCACATTACATATCTTATTAATCACATTATTAATTAGTCAAGCAAAAAAAGTTTGTAAAACCTCTAAATATGTATAAAATAACATAAAGATATAATTAACATAATAAAAAAGCTAACAAATCATAAACCAAAAAAATTCAAACATTATAATAAATACTTACATATAATGAATAATATTTGAATATGAACAAACAGGAGATCTAGACATCCCTTCTAGTAGTAAGTGCCAAATGAATTAGGTGATAGAGAGTTGAGAAAGTTTAGAGAGAAGAAATTTGTAGAGAGAAAATGAGAATTCAGAAAATGAGAAGATGACACGGATGGGGGACGGGGGTAGAATATAGTCTTCTTGCACCAAAAGAAATGAAATTTTTGCCCTTGTTACGCCAAGCGTGTTGACATTTTCTATGTAAAAACGCCATCATAGATGGCTGATTTCATGTAGGATGCGCCAAATAGGATGGCGTATCCACATTGATTACGCCTAGCATTTTGGCGCAATCAACATGAATGCGCCATCCTATTTGGCGCATCCTACGTGGACTAGAAATTATTAAAAAATGTCACTTTAGACATAAGGGTGATAGTTTAGTATATAGTTTCAAAATAGTGATATTTTTGTAAATAATTTTAAAAAGTGATATTTTGATAAATAATTTTGTCACTAATAGTAATTTGGTAAAAAAGCTTCTAGTTTACTCGGATTCAACATTTACCTTCTGATCCAGAGTGTCAAACTCCACAACCAACGTCATCATAAATAGTGATGGACCCAAGAATTTTAATAAATGGGGGCAGAGTATATATACTAAATTTTTTTTCAAATGTTTATATTTAATATCACATATTATTATTGAAAATACAAATAATAAGAAGTTTTTGTATATTATGCAAATGATTCTTTATGATATTTATAGCATATAATATTATTTAAACTGTAAACTTAAAATCTTCAAAAATAACATTTAATATATATATATATTCTACAACTCACTTTCTTTTTGTTTTCAGATTTTTTAAAATAAAATCAAATTAAAACAGTAAAATAATGTTAACTTGTAATTATCAAAAGTTTAGAGTTATTACAAGAAGAAAAATGATTTGATGAGTTGAGTTATTATTATTTTTTATAACCACTTATTTGGGTAATAGACAGATAAGACAATATAATGAGAAGAATAACATATATACATAAAATACAAATATAATTTAAATTTCAATGGGGGCATATGCCCCATATCTTATAATGTGGATCCGTCCCTAGTCAGAAGTATCTAGTCCCCACCTATTCAATAATATTTTTTCAGTTTTAGCCACCACAACAACAACAGCAATGGCCTTAGTAGGTGCAAACCTCCACAGCCACCCTCAATGCAATCTCATACGAGACCCTACTCAACAAATGATTATCCTCTATATATATATACTACCCAAGCCAAGCTGCAAATCCATCTCTCACAAATCTATTATGGGGATTTGGAGCTTGGAGATTTGGGGCTAGGAGAATTGGGACTGAATATTAAGGTTCTTAGGGTTAGGAGATTAGGGTTCATTGCCAAGTATATCCCATGTTAGATTTTTATTTTTTTCATAACACTTAATATTTTGTTTTGGATGACTATATAATAAAAGGGCAAACTTGGTATGGAATTTTTTTTAAAGGACTAAAACCAAAAACTTCAAATTATAGGGATTAAAACTGGAAATTACCAATTTTTAATAACTAAAAACATATTTAAGACTAACAAACAAAATAAAGAGGCAGTACTAAACTAAATACTGGGTGGACATGGGCATTCACTTCATATAAGATAAATAAACAACCATGTACACCAACTTCTTACATATGTCTTACATTCCTTTATTTTTAAAATTTATAATTGAAATATAGCATGAGTTACTAGCGCAAGCTACTTATAAATGGCATAGCTTCTCCTACTCGTGTTGCTAAATGCGGATGGGATCTACGAGCAATGCAACAATGAGATCTTTTAGAAGTTCCCCATTTGTGTATCTATACTCAAAGTTTTCGTAGTTAACCTCAGTCATACGTGCCAAATTAATAACACAGTCAAGCACGGACCTTGGGATATCAGATGGCTTGAGGTAGTACTCTTCATTTATAGCCTTCCAACAATTTGTGATGTCCACCTGAAGGAGTTTATAGGCCTCTTCTTGTGTAATGCCATATTGCACCATGCAACATTCTACTGCTGAGGCAACATGTACTCTTTGTTACTCAAACTATATATAAATCAAAGCAAATTCAAAACCTCAATTAGTTATGTCATAATTGTCAATATTTATTGAATAAAGCCAAACTAGCTCATATCATATGGCTTTAATTAATTAATATTGAGTCAAAATATATATTAAACCAAAAACCCATCAAAAGTTCAATTAAAAATGGGTTTGTACCTTATGAGAGCCCATGTCATCCAAGAGCCTGCCAATAACTCACTACTAGAAATTTGAATTTTAGAGACCGATTTAGAGATCGATTTATTTCGGTCTCTATAGAAACCGAAATAGAGACCGATTAAAAAATAAAAATTTAATTTGCTACCAAAGTAAAATCGGTCTCTAATTCAAATTAAAATTTTTTAGAGACCTAATTGAGACCAATAATTCAGTCTCTAAATAAAAAATATCTACAAAAAAAATTAATTGATAGAGACCGCATATTCGGTTGCTAAAAAAATAAAAATTTATTTTATTATTAGAGACTGATATTTCGGTCTCTAAATAAAAATTTATAAAAATTTAAATAATTAGTGAACAAAAATTTAATCGTTAAAAAAATAAAAAAAAAGAAGTATTAGAGACCGAAATATCGGTCTCTAAATAAAAAAAATTAAAAAAAAGAAAAATATGTAGCGACTGAAAATGCGGTCGCTGAGCCTTACCGTTTCCCTTTCCCTTTTTTCTATCCACTTCATTTTGTCCCATTTTTAACCTAGCAGAGCCCTTGCCGCTGCTCGTCGCCCCTGCCGCTGCTCGTCGCCCCTGCCGCCGCTTGTCCTCTCTAGCTCGTTCTCCCTCGCCGTTCTCCCTCGCCGTTCTATCTGTCAGTGTTCTATCTGTAACCGAAGAAGATTGCTTCACAGGTTTGCAAATCCGCTTCTAGAGCCGCCAGGTCCCTTCTCTTTGCTTCTAAAGGCTCTTGTTTATGCTCTGCTAACCGTAACTACCTCTTCTTAATCTCACACTCATTATCATTCTTTTCCTTTCTTTGCGTCTCTTTCCACTCATTCCTGCTGCATATTAGTGATACTGTCGTTAAGGATCCTTTCATCAATTCGGGTTTTTCAAATATGGCCTCTACCTTTCTTTTGATTTTTTTTATTTTTTTATTTAAAACCAATGATGGGTTATTTTGATATGCTCTAATATGAATGTCTTAGTGATAAAGTTTAATCTTGATGATTCTGAGCTTTAATTTGTCACTAATCTGTTAAAGCGTGTCTTGTGGTGGTTTAGTTTGACTTTGGTGATTTTAATGTCTTTGTCTTGTGAGTGGGTCTATTTGATCTCTTCCATACGTTGTTTGTTCCTTAATTTTATCATATTATGATTATTATTATTTAACGGTTTTATGGTGGAGCTACTATATTTTTAGTGTCGGGTCATCCCAGTGTATCTCTGTTAAATTAATAATTTTGTAGCAGGGATTTTTTTTGGGGGGTATTCATCTGATTATTTAGACAGAACCTTGATTTGTTTTGACTTCAAGCTTGAAAAATTGCTATGTTTCTCATTTATTTATTTGTGGGCTTTGGATGTCTGTATCTTCTTAATGATGAGGAGTAACTATTGTAAATGTGCAAATTAAAATTTGAGTTTGTTTGCTTGAGATGACTGAGTTCATAAATCATCATTTTGGAGACAGAAATCACCATATATTATACCTGAACTTACAGTATTATATTAGTATTATTTTATTGCTTTTTCTTTTGGATTTTGGAGATTGGCCTTGACATGAAATTTCATTTTTCCTAGTAGTACACTGTATTATCTGTTGTCCCAATTTCAGTTTTAGCTGCTCTGTAGACAGAAAACAACACCCACTTTTCTTGTGAATTGTTAGATCTAACACTGAAAAGGTATCCTTGGTTTTCCTGACATGTATCAGTAAGGACATGTTCGACCTTTCTCTATGTATTTTCTATGAAAACTTTCCATGGAAATTAGGATTGTCACTAAGGTAGAGCCAGGTCCTGTGTGTATCTCTAGGATGTTCCAATAGTTCATAGGGAATTATAATGCAGTCAATGAAAATAATAATAATGTTTATGAGTTGATGCATAGATTAACGGCAACTGTAATATTGATATGTAAAAGACAATAATAACTGTGGTCCACAATGTTGTCCTGATTGTTGCCTTCTGCTATCTTATGACAGTAGGATAGGTTGAATTTCTTGAAACGAGTGAAGTGCACAAGTCTTATTATCAGATTCCATCATTTACTTGTTACTTCTAAAAGTCAAATAATCTAGTGAGACTTCTCTTGTCTTATTTGCAGGCATTACTTGAGGAGTGGATCTCCACTCGTACATTTAATGATAAATGCCCAGACCAGGTACAGTAAATTCTAAACTTAAACACCCCACCCCCAGTTCTTGGTTTTTTTGGCTACTTTGTTGTTCCTGCATTTGAGTTTCTAGGGGAATTTATCTTATTATGTTTAGAGGTATGGAAAAGAACTCATTTCTTGACTTATTCTTTCATACTCCTTTAAAAGGACCATAACTATAGTGGCATGATGAAGCTGAAGAATTATCTTACAAAACTAGTCAATAAGGACTTCTATAGTGATTGTGGACAAACCACTTCTAATAATAATATAAAAAAGATTCAAATAACCTGCTACAGTTTACCATGCAACTAAGCAATGCAAGAGCAAACATGCCTCAGTCTTCATATTTTGTCAAGACAAAATGCATAAATCTGAATAAGATCTTCACATTTGCAACATATCATTGGTGTTAACCATGTTAAGAAAGACATCTATACCACAGAATTAATTAAAGAAAGAATTTTAGCTTTCAAATATGATTAGCAAGAGGAGAATGATTGGAATTCAGAAAGTGAACAAGAAGTGCTAGATTGTTTTACAAAAGGATTCCTAGCTATATGATGTCTTAACAAATAAAAGCAGAAAGAATCAGGATAGTAATTAGCAGTTTATGATCCAAGGTTTCTATATCATGTAGATTCTTGTAAAGCTAGACGTTCTGCGTATGCATGTGATGCCAATCACCAACTTTATACTAATTTGAATAATTGATGATAGAAAATTAATCTGCTTGAGAAATGAATTTTTAAGGGCTTGCAGAGCTTCTCCCTCTTTTGCTTCCTGATCATTTTGCTGAAGTTGATGTATCCAATTATTTTATGCTATGTATAAAATATTTAAATAATTTTATGGAGGAATAAATTTCTAGAGAAAAGATGCTAAGAAGGGGTTCAATTAGGAGGATAAGGAAAACTAGCAGAAAAACAGAAGGAAGAAAGACTGAAAGAGGAAAGCACGTTAAAACAACTAGGCCTGCCAATCCTGTTGTGAACAGCCATGTGAGACACCCCAAAAAAACCAGAGGGAGAACCATAAGGAGGCCACATAAACTAGTATAAGATTGGGATTCAATCTGTCTCAACTGTTTTCTGAATTTTGTTGTTCAATTTACAGGATAATGATAAGCTTACAGCCAACTTGAAAACCATACAGGATTATCTGTGCTCGTTCACATCACAGGTATGTCCAAAAAATATTCTTTTATATTGATTACTAGAATTTTAAGTGGACCATCCATTTTTTTTAGATGCCATTTGTTTTGATGATAACCAAGACAATTACTGGATATTTTTTCAATTGAAATTGTTCTATATTGACATATTCTGTAGTTTTTATGATGATTCCATGGTGATTTGCTATATATTTATTAACTAATTAATACGAAGCAGTTGATAGGAAATCTTATTCACTGATTGTAGTATTACCTAAAGACCCTTCGAGTAAGATTTTGAATTTTTTATCATCTGAGATTATTGTTCATACTTAAATTTTTACCATATTATGTTACAGGGGTTGACTGTGGTCAATGTTTCAGCAACAACCCTTCTAGTCAACACTTGATAAAAGAAAGTTTATTAGAAGAGAGAAAGGAGTGCAGAGAAAGAGGAGGATAAGATATCTTTCTTAACCAAAATGTTAAAGAAATAGCATGATGACACCGAAAATAATCAAATTTATTTATAAATAAGATCTGTCAAATCCTTTGCATGTATATCAAGAACATGTTTTAAAACAATGTGACCTTTACACATTCTTATCTGGTGATGGTAGCATGTAAAGACTGAAACCTGGCCCGAGTTTCACTGTTCTTGTTCTACTGAAAATAAGTAGCATTTTTTTTCTTTACTTATGAAAATTTGTCTTTCTCTACCTCAAATGGGATGTTGCACCAATTACAGGATGGTATTTTTTGACATGCTTCTGAAAGCATTTCCTTGACATCATACATTACTCCTGTATTCCTTTTCTTCAGAAATGACTTTTAATTTGATGTCTTTCAGTGCATTGAGCAAGGTATCTCATCTGAGTTACATGAAAATGTTACACAAGTAGCTGCAGCCTAGTCCTTGTAATGATTTCAATTTTGACAGGTATAAAATTGACAAGCATGTTAAGTTTTATTTTTGTTTTATTCTTCTGTAAAGTATTAAGTTGCATACAGTGATAAATTGTCCATTTATGAATTTTATCTTTTTTAATTAAACTATGTTGGAGAAATATTTTCCCATTTATTAAGAAGTGTCCTTGCCAACAAATATTCAGGGATGAGAGTCTTATATATTATTGATGAGAAGGTTATCTGGAGTTTGAGCTTTAAACTATCTTGATTTTAGACATGAAATTACATTGGTTATTCCTCGTTTTGGAAATACAGTGAGAGTCTTATATATTAAATTTGATTGCAGGTGGTGGCTGAGATAAATTCAAGTTGCACTGTGTTTATAAACATGCGTATGAAGTAACTGGAAAATGAACATATGTATATTTAAAGATATGTATATTTGCTTATTTTATGAGATTATAGAAGTTTTCGAAGTACTGACCGTTATATTTTGTGTGCTGAGTTCAAGAGGTATTTTATTCTTGCTGAATGAATAATATAGTTGTGGATAAACAAAAGTTTAACTTGTGAAGTGTTTAGTATGCTATCTAATTTATTGCTCTCCATATATCTGATGAATTTAATTTGATAAACCTTGCTACATTGTAAAGTATGTTAGCTTAGTTTGTTAATAAGGATTTATGTTGCTTATACTCTAGATACTGGAAATCCTATAGCCTTGAGGATTTTTGTTAATACTGGCAGAACTCTATAATAATTCCCTTCTAATAATTTTTTATTTTTTATTTTTTTTTTATATATAGAGATCGATTTTATAAAATATATAATATATTTAGCCTTTTAGAGACTGATTTAGAGACCGATTTAGAGACCGATTTAGAGACTGATAAATCGGTCTCTAGTTTATAGACGGAGTTAGCAACCGGTTTTGTATAATATATTCATTTTTTTGAAACCGATTTAGAGACGGATTTAAAGACTGATTTAGAGACCGATTTATCGGTCTCTAAAAAATCAGTCTCTAAATCGGTCTCTAATATATTTTTTTGACCAATAGTTGACCGAAAATTATCGACTGATTTAGAGACCGAAAAAATCGGTCTCTATAAAATCGGTCTCTATAAAATCGGTCTCTAAATCGGTCTCTAATATTTAGCGACGAGGCTTTTAGAGACCGATTTAAATCGGTCTCTAAATCGGTCTCTAATTATTTTAGAGACCGATTTCCTTGATTTAGAGACTGATTTTTCGGTCTCTAAAACCCAAATTTCTAGTAGTGACTGATGTAACTTTAATGATATTTGGATCACTAGAAATCCAGTCAAACACCTCTTTGGTTGCAAATTTTCCCAGGCCAATATACGATGTTATCTTAAGTGGGTAAGTAGAACTTACAGCTCCATTAACCTTATACTAATCATATGTTGGAATGTAGCCTTCATGGCACCATTTTGCTTCAACCAAGTAGGAATGTACCAAGCCATAAAACTACAAGTAAAATAACCGAAATATTGATTAATTAAGTGAATCTTGCAAAGAAGCTTTCAAGTTTGAATATAGAAATTGGAAGCCTACAGCTTGTTTAACACGTTGCATCACCAAGGTTGATTTTTCACCGTCTGCTATTACCAAGTCCATTTCATTGCACAGTTGTACAACTGCATCAAATACCACTTTCATGCACTCTGCAAGAGATTCAATGGGTGTAGCATCCCATCCGCATGAAATAAAAAATGAATTATTGACAAAAAAAAAGTAAGATTTAGATTAAATATGGACATTGACTACAAATAAAAAAAGTAATAAGACATTTTTACTGTCATTCTCGATAGCATAATCTATAGTTGATGGACCGTTTTAAACTCAAATCACCTCTGGATTGCCTCTGTGAAGAGCTCAAGTTCTTCCACTGTGCCGTAGGCATCATAAGTATCATCTAGAAGAGAGATAATACTAATCAATTTACTAACTATCCTTCTTATAGCGCTATTTTCAGGCTCGTAGGATAGGGCCAGCGTCCAAGAGTAGGCCTCAACTATCCTACCTCTAGCGTAAGGGACCTTTGTCACAAAGTCTGATTTTTTCCACCACCTATAATACAAATACAAGTTATACCTATCTTGTTGATTATAAGTTAAGATCAACAATAGTTTACTTATAAATTTAAGCAATTAATCCCCTATTACTCCACAATTTTTGATATAAAATTTTAAACAAATTAAGTATTTTGTTTCTTTATCTATATATTTTTTATCAATTTGATCTCTTATCTTTTTTTTTTTTTAATTTAGTCATTTATCTTACAAATTGTCTATCAAGATCTTTCGTCATGGTTCTATTACAAACCCTAACAAAAGGCATACATGTATCACTGACGTGGCGATAACATAGATATGACATGATCATGATATGGCACAGCAGGTGAGTAACATATCATCACTTATATTATGGTGATGATGAAACCATGACTGGAAAATCACATTAATAGATGATTTGTAATATAAGAGACCAAATTAAAAAAAAATAAAAGATAAGAGACTAAATTTAAAAAGAAATAAAAATATGAGACCAAAATACCTATTTTTACCAAAAATTTTATAGAATAGGTAGGATTGTCTATTATGATATGTATACCCTCATTGGAAAATAAAACAATTTAAAGGTAAGTGACTTAATTGTGATTTAGAATGTTGAAGAACTCTTATCTGAAAGCAACTACGAAAAGACTCTTGAACTTCATATGTTCTATTTTACCATTTTGTTTTCCAACACAAAGCACGTGGATACAGAACTTACTTGGTGATACTGCCGGCTTCTTTTTGATGCAGTTTCTGCAGAATATTGAAGTCTAATTTTGCAAAGGATAGCAGAACTTTATTATGGGAAGGATCTTGTTCGTAGAAAGTCAGGTAATGCCTTACCTCTGCCCTAGGTACTCCCTTGTGAAGAGGTCGCTTTAAGCAGTGATTGATTCGTGATGCAAGAGAAGGGCTCAGTTGGTTGGTCAAAGACTTAAGATGAGTGTATGTGAAATCATGTGCTTCTTCTAGTATATCATCTTCATGAACCCTTAATTGTGTAGCTTCATACAAGCTCCACAGTCCTTGCACATCGTTGGCAAGTTTTTCATTGAAGTTTCCTTTGTTGTTCTTAAATTTGTTAAATATATCTGCTAGATTTCAGCAAACATATGAAATATCAGAAGTTAACAGGATTATTATGAGTATGACATATGATATAACTAATGGCTAGTACATATTTTTGGTAACAAATATCACAGGCAAAGTTCTACGTACCTGATGAAATGTGATATCCTTGTTGCCTAAGTAAACGAAAGAGTAGAGCGAGAGAGTGAAGGTCACCATCTTCAGTGATGACGTTATTTTTTGTAGAATTTTTGTGAATTTGTTCCAGTGCTTCATCAATTTCACGTTGAAAATGATAGGATACAACCAAACGTTGGACTGAGTAAATGAAGTTTAATTTTTGTTTGGTATTTTCCTTGACTGAAGATTGAAACATCTTCTTCACTTCCTCTTTTAGTATTTGAGCTTGTTGCTTCACATTGTCACTGACTTCCTGCAAATAGTTACAAGGAATTAAATGTTTATAGAGCATTTGAATTTAGATTTTTAACTGTTGTGATAAAATTTTGTTTCTATGGGAATACGTATTTTTTGGTGTTGTTTATATATATGGGAATACTGATCGAACGATTGATAAGCTGTGTGTATTTTATTTTGGAGTTTTGAAGTTCAAACTTTTCAAGGAATGGCGTGAGGGAGAGATTTATAGTAGTGATTAGACCATCCCTTTCCCCCAAAAGAAAAAAAAAAAAGAAACGTTATACAAAGGATAATATTTCTCATACAACTAAAATACGCACACCGTATTTACACCATAGATTTATATGAGAAAGATGTCAAATCAGATTGTATGTTACTGTAATTTTCCTGCGGGATACAGAATGAGTTTGTGGGTGAGTTTGATGAAAATTAGAGTATTTTTGTTAGATGAATAACGCTGCATTTATACAAATGAACACCGCTGTATATCACGGATTGAGATTCGTGAAATGATTACAAAGGCATTAAGACGAATACAGGTTGGATAACAAATGTATCTGCTTTCATTTTTTTTAAAATATATTATTTCACAAAGCATAAATTTTTATCATTCTTTTATTGTGTATTTTAAAAAATGCTATCCGCGGGAAACAACATTTTCCTATACAAATTTATCTTAATCAATTCCACCTAATTATCATCAGCACGAAACGAAAACATTCACGAATGACTTGGCCGATTTTTGTTAAATGGTTAACTTCTTCTTTTTTCCCCCTTTAATTTGCATTTGATGGCTGAAAAGCAGCCACATCAGTTGGTAGTGATTTTTGTAAACAAAATCTCGATTTTTTTACATTATTTTTTACACCATATCACTTATTATTAAGATAAATATTTATATATCAACATTTTTTTCACTCAATTACAATTATTAACATGTAATATAAAAAATAGTATAAAAAAGTGATATAAAATAAACATTTTCTTTTTATAAAAACTCATTCGTGCTATATAGCACAACTCCATAAGTTACTTTTACACACTCATAATGACTTTTTTACACAATTATTAACATCTTACTACCACCTTAAGGTGTAAGAAGAGTGTGCAAGTATAACATTCGTTTCATACCAATAGAGCCAGTTTCATATTTCCTTAGGCTAGACCAAATTATAAGATGAAGGCATTTAAAATAATAATAAAAAAAGCAGAAAAGTTGAATCGATTGTCTAGCAAAAGCATACAAGAAAAAACTACGAAAATTATATATCCCCAAGCTAAGAAGAAAGATAAAATCAGAAACAAATTAATAATACTGAGAACCAACATTATAAAGAAGCGATCGATTAAACATAATAATTTGGTTCTCTTGTTTTCTAAACACTCCATCTCCCAATTTTATCTCTATCAGGTGTTTGTACGAAGAAAGAAGTACAGACTGGTTTTGATGTTTCAGGTGAAAAAAAGCCAAAGTGATCTTGATTTTTTTTCCTTTTATTTAATTTATATAATTTATTTATTAAACTAAAACACAACTATTTCAGTATATAAAATATATTTATAATTAATTAAATCATTACATTGAGCTATTTATAGCCTCTTGTACGTTCATATCTCTATAGTATATACGGTGAGTATCTTGTAGGAATTAGACTAATTCCAGATAAAAATTGTGCAATTTTCACCTCATAAAAGTGCTATAAGAATAGCATTATACTCATGCCTATGTATATATGCAATGTATAAACTGCATATATAAATATAATACCATAGATTCTGAAGCATATTGAAGGAAAATATTCCCCCAAATGCTAGGAGCATATTTCACGCAAGGTCGCGCGAGGTTAGATACTGCATGTTGAGTCGAAGCAAGTGCTGAAGCTGGAAGAGACATCTTTTGCTTTTTAGGAGGGTACTTTTTATGGAAAAGGGTGGCTTATGAATCAGATACACAAATTGCCAACGTGAGTTGGCTAAAAGTCTCCCCTAAAATAAAACTCTTCAAATTAAGGGTTTTGATATGGGAGAAGCTTTCATGTATGTCTAGATATTTATAGGGGATCTCATGCTTTGAATTTACTCTTGCTTAAGAAAGCATATGGCCGTTACATTAATATTTTCTTGTTGGAGTAAGTTACTCTTTGGTACCCATATAACTATTCATTTTTTGTGTAACAAATTGCTCACATAATTTTGGATCGGGGATGGTAGTTAGGTAAAGTCTACTCTAAAGTAATAATTTTAATATTTAAACTCCTAACATTACAGGTAAGATTTGCCCAGATAAATCAATCATTGTTGGATATATAACTATTCATTTTATGATTTTACAATTGTACAAGTGATTTATTTAAATTTTTGATTAGCAATTATTTAGAAACTAACATGAACTCAAATGAAATTACTTAATATACAATTACACACATTTGTGACTATAAGTGTTGTTTAAATATGATTAGTTATATTAATTATTTTAATTAATTTAATTAATAGCAACAGAAAGAAGGAATTTCCGTCTATCATAATATTAAAATTACATTTTTAATAAAAGTGTTTATAAGTGTCATATTAGCAATTGTATTATACTTTTAGGTGTTATATTCTCTCCATCTACTTTTATCTCATCCGTTAAAGTTATTGCACAAGAATTAAGAAAGTCATTAAAATTTTTTGATTATAAGTAAAATTAATTTGATTTATTGAATTATCCTTTATTGAAATGTTCAAAATATTATTATTGCTTTACTAATTTTTCTCTCACTAATTAATATTAAGGATAAAGTTTAAAAAGATTAATGACCCATTAATTTTCTAAATAAACAAATAATTTTGGACAAAATAAGATTCTTACAAGAACAGATAAAAGTAGACGAATGGGGTATATTTTTTAAAATTATTTTTCATAAATATTTTTTGACTAAAAGATAATTGCAAAACAAATTATTATTTTTTAATTTGAAATTTGAAAAAAGTATATTATTGTATTATAAAGTGTGATTATTTTATTAAAATGTAAATAAAAAATATTAATAAATGCACCCCCATCCTAATCCTAAAATTCTAAATAAGAAAACAAATCTTGATGGCTCATCACATAAAAAATCATAGGATATCAAACATTAGATATCTGACATAAATAAATGCAAGTTATGATGGATAATTAAACTAGCATACATTTAACGATTGCCATGCAGCCGCCTATAAACTGTATCGGCTGTCAATGTTGACTGATTTAATTGATAGCAATCTTAGCTTCTCAGTCAAGCTTGAAAGTTCAAACCAAGTGCCAAAACTGAAGTTCAAGATTAACGTAGAGTTCAATTTAGTTTTAGTTTCTTTGAGTTGATACTAATGTTGAAAGAATAAATTGTGATATTGAGAAATCTATGTACCAAAAAATTTGTGATTTATATTTTTTTGTCTTTGTGACAGGTATTTTTTATGCTATTTGAGTGTAAGACTAATGTCATTTGAGATACTAAGTTTATTCCTCCTAACAGTGTGTTTTTGCATGCTTGAACATCTGATATTATAAAGGTTCCTTAACCGCTTAACTCAAGTTTATTTACCAACCGCAATTTGTTGGTAAAAAAAAATGAGATTGATAAATCTAATCTTCATTAGATCAAATTTAAATGTCTACTAATTTTTAAATTTGATAAAAAAAAATACTTGCAAACCGACCCAATGCAACAATAATGGTATATCGCACAATTATTTTCCTTCTTTTTGACTGCCCTGTGTTCTTTTTAAATTTTCGCACAATTGTTTTGTTACGACACAAAGGTAGACATATGGGCCCGCGAATAATATAATCTGGTCTAATCTTCGTTTTTTTTTTAAAAATCCTTCGTCATAAAATCACTCCTAACAAGTAGGCCAACCTAAATATTTAACTTACCTAGTTTTTTTAAGTCCAATTAAAGGCTTCAAGAATTTGTAAAAAAACTTAACTAAAGACCTCGTGTTATACTTTAATACACTTTTTTATTTAAAGTAATAAAAAAAATAAAAAAAGCTAACAAAGTTAAGTGGTTAGCCTGTTAACCCGGAAGTTAAAAGGATTGGTGGACTCCAGTTACCTCTTAAGTGGGTCAGGCAAGTCTCGACACGGGCAAGACTGTGCTGGCCCATATACCCCCCCCCCCCCCCCCCCCCCCCCACTAAATACTCATACCTAGCTTGATTATGATCTACATGACAAAGTAAATCCTCTTATTTTCATCTCGTCCACAACATAAACTTGGCACGACTTTTGCATGCTTTTTTTCCCCTGTTATTGACTTTTGAATGCATAATTCGTCATTTGTTGTGAGTGATAAATCCATGACATAATTAATTATAATGCACAAGACCCCACGTTTAATTTAAAGAAAAAGATAATTCTATACTTCTTTTAGAGGCATAGATATTGTATACACTTTTTTTAAAGATATTATATATTAGATGAGGTATGAAAAGGAATATATACACTATTTATGATAAGAATATCAGAATTGTTAATTTAAATCTTTTTTATCCTCTTTGAGCTACTTACAAAATTGGCATTATACGTTGTATGTTTGTGCTTTTCACTTGAGAACTTATACACATTTATATATTCATCACTTTATATTTACATGAGTTTTATTATCTGACTATAACTGTTTTATTTTAGATTTCTGGACTCCTATACCTCACCACATATTAGAAAATTTGACTCCTCCTTCAATATACCAAGCATTTTCCTTCACTAAATTTTGATACATTGATGTTTTTGGAGTTGTCTTATGTTTGATATTTTAATCTTAACATATATCCATATTTTACATAAAATTAAAATATAATTTATTTTATAAAAAATGTTTTTTCTATTCTCAATATTTGCTTTATTATTTTCTTAACTATTACAGTATTATATATATTAAGAATTATAATTTATAATGTGACAGTAAAAAAAAGAATTATAATTTATAATATTTAAATTTAATATATATTAAGCTTTTATTTTTTTGGCCTGATTAATATTTTTAAATATGTAAAAAAAATATTGAGCTACAAATTTAAGGCTAATTCATTAAGCCTAAAAGACTCAATTAATACAAAACTCAATATTAGTTCATTGAGTTCAATCAGCTCATGAATTTACAATGAGCGAGCTTGAACTATGAAAATAAACTTTATTTTTTTATTGAACAAAGCTTGAGCTAAGCCTAACTTAATTCTACTCAATTTATTTCTAACCCTATATAAGAGTCTCATAAAAATTTATTTAAAAAAGAAGATAAAGTCCGTTTAACTATCATTAATTACTGTTTTATGTACTTCTTAAGGATTAAGTATGTGTTTAAATTATTTGTAAAATAAAATGTGTTAAAAATCAGTTATATAAATAATCAATTTTGAAAACATTAATTTATATTTGGATATGCTAATTCACAATCAATTTTAATAAAAAGAATTTTGTTTGGATGTATAAAAAATGTTTTTATATATAAATATATCAAAAGAAATTTGAAATGATTAAAAAATAACGACATATCAGCTTAAACAGAAAAGTGAATTTTCAACATTTCATAAATAATCATTGATTACAATCAATTTCAAACATTCATACCAAACACATTGTAATTTACCAAAAATAACTTTTATCATAAAAAAAGTTATTAAAAGAAATTAATCATTCCCAAATATCATCGATTTTAAATAACTTTTGCAAACCTAAAAGATAGTCCAACGGGATGCCAACAACCCACAAGAGCATTGCAAAACGCTTCTCTACATAGAACTCTGTATTGGACTGACGGCCTTTACAGGATCCATCCACGTTAAAATCTTGTACTTACTAGTCATTTTTAAGGAAGATTCATGAGTTAAATCTCTCACCACTTTGTGCTAGCCTATCATTTTGCAGGATACAAACTTTAGTATTCAATGTATCGGTAGCATGAGCTTGTACAATAATTGTCTTTTTTTTAGTACAACTTGTCCTCCATGATCTGACTATTTTCCTATCACCAATTCTTTCAACAACAGTGCAAGTTAAGAAAGTCCCTGCCCTGCTGCCCAATACTATTTCAATTTTCACATATGGGCCTGCGAACTAGTTGGTTTAACATAGTACAATAAAAATTTATGACGGCAGGTGAAAATAGGTATGCTTTGACTTAACTTGATTTAGTTTGTTTAATAAAAAAGTTAAGTCAAATTTTTTTAAAAAAATTATTTAATTAAATGAGTTAAATTACAAGTCTTTAAAAAAGTCTTTTAAATTTAATAAGTTAGTTTATTTAATTATATATATATTATTTTATATATATTATAATATTTTAATATTTATATAATATAATTTCTTTTATAAAATAATATAATAATTTTTTAAAAGCTTAGACTCGTTAATCTATTTCGTTGGTATATTTAAAAGTAAATCTATCGACCTATTTAAAAGTCTTATTAAAAAGTAGATCTTTAAATAAATTTTTAAATTAGGACAAGCTTTTAAAAGGTCAAGTTTAACCTTAAAAAATAGCTTATGTTAGATAAATAAATCAGACTCAGATCTTGTATTTGAAAAATAGGTTAAACCTATAACGTCCCAAATTACTAACACTAATGATGTATCTGGAATACACATTAGTAATTAGAATTTGATACATTATTTATGAATATCCACAAATTTTTGAAATAAACAGTTTAATAATATACAAAATATGAGCCTTCGCGGAAGCATAATTTACATATATAATGGAAGGAATAGTATGCAAATTATACATCTTCGCACATTATATACAGATTTTATCAGATAAATAAAAATTACTCTGACTAATTTATAAATACTTAACTAAGAATATCCTAACTAATCCTTCGAGTAAGCTTCATACACTTGCTGATCTACTCGGCTACCTAGAATTATCATGGAAACCATAGAAAATAGTGGGGGTGAGAATCAAAATTCTCAGTAATTTGTTTAAAACTGTGTCATCATAATAATTCTAGCTATTCTGAGGAAAAACCTCATTTTTATTCAAAACATTTATTATTACTCTAGGAAGGTGGCAAAAGGCCAAATCAAGTCCTTCCTCTCCCCGAAATAGATATTCCATTTAACATTATGAAAATCATTCGTAATCGTCAAAATTACATCAAGTCTTATGTCTTAAAAATCATCAATCATGTCATCAAAACATAACCATTTTTCCAATCTCAATATATATGATAGAAATCTCATAATATCTCAATTCATTAGGTTCATCTCTTATTCATACTAGCATTACAAAAATCATTTTCTTGGTAGTAGTCAGCTTTTAGGTTGGTGCACTTCAACCTCTTTGTGACTCTCTTCATCACACAGAACTACTTCAGGTAACTGGACCCATGTCTCATTCAATCTAGGAGAGAGGATGCTTACTAACCCTCATTCAATTCCCCATGAATAGACCACGACTTCATGTCGCTTGAGATGCTAGGATACGCCGCCCTAGCTGTCCCGGGTTTAGGATCACCCCAAGTGGGAGGGGAACGTCCCTTCTCAACCACTAATGACTAGGGAAACTCAGGTAAAGGGGAAGCACACATCTTAATCCCAATTACTCGAGTATAAAGAGATTCTTTATTCTCTTTTACCGTTAACCAATCATTACCAAGTGCAAGGTAATCCAAAATCACACTCAGTCCAGTTCCACAAAGTGAATACCCGTGAGAGAAAACTATTTCATCAAATCATCATGCAACATAATGCATTACTAAATCATTCTCATCATGGGTGTTCAAGTATCATCAATCAATCTCGCTTGATGTAAACATATCATGCAATCAAGCATCATTCAGTTCATCTCAAATCCATGTTCAATATATATAAATATATAAATATATATATATATATATATATATATATATATATATATATATATATATATCATTCTACCATATTTTGGTATTCATCAATAAAACTCATGCATAAGCATCATTTACATAACATTGTTTATGTTCTTTTTCATCTGATATATCTCAAATATGGCATTATATTGCATTTTTAAAAGTAAATTCTTGAAAAACAGAATAGAAATTCCATTCTGTCAGGTTGGCGCCTAAGTGGTGTGCTCAGGGCACCTAGGTGCTAGACGCTCAACTTTGAGTGCTCAGGCACTCATCACGCATCCAGAAACTTGAGTTTCTGGGGTGCTTAGGAGCTCCACTGTGAGCGCTTAGGCGCTCAAACCAAAAACCAGAATCTCTGTTTTGGCACCAGATCTCAAGTCTTTCAAAAATCAAACTCAAAATCATCAACAACGACATCAAATTATCTTATTCAAGCACACAAAATAGCTTATAAAGAAACAAATCCATCAAGGGTTTCATGCCCCTTTTTAAATCTCAAATTCAATATGAAAATCAAAAGCAAAGCTTGAAACTTTGTTCATCATCAAAGCTTAAAACCATAAATCAAAAGCAAAGCTTAAACTTTGTTTCATGCCCCTACCTTGGTTCCCATGGCTCCATACTTTTCCACTCTTGATTTTCCTCTTTAGTTCTTGCTTGATCTTCCTTCTTCCTTCTTTCCTTTTCTCCATTTTTAGCTCTCTCCCACATCCTCTCTTTTCTATTTCTTTCTCTCTGTTTATCTCTGTTTCCCCCTCTCTTCTTTCTTTTCTTTACTGAAGACGCGTGAGAGAGAGATCAGAAAAATGAGAAATATCTCATCTTTTAAAAGATGAGTTTTAAGGGTAAAATGGTCATTTTGTCAGACTTCGTACATGTTAAGAACACCTTGATTTTACTAAATCAAGTTTCTTAACTTCCAACAACTATAAAATAAATTTTAAGATTTATCTAAATTATTATTTCATCATTTTCATGAATTTCTATATCTGCCATTTTCTCAATCGAATATTAAAACACTTTTATAATGTCCTTAAAAATACCAAACTGATTCTGTTTGTCCTCAAAATTTAACCACATCCTTTTTCACACATTTGTAACCTATTAATAAAATTTTTCTTATTTATTTCCTTTAATTTAGCATTTACGCTATTTTCTTAAGTCAAAATAGTCATTTTACACGGTCTGTGTTGCGACAAAATGCCTAAATTAACTCAAAACACCTCAAAAATTAACAGACATGTTAAACAAGTATTATGGTACATTTTTACCATATACAAGTCTAACTTGCTAAAAAGAGAATGTTACAAAACTCATTTAAGATAAGGTCTAACCTAACCTAATTTGTTTCTTCCCTTACCAACCGCATAAATTACAAATTTCATTAAATGTGGGTTAACAAAACTCTATCTATTACTGTAAAATAATAATAATAATCTATCTATTAAACCTACCAATTAAGTTGGTTGGACCCTACTAATTGGGGAGTTGGCCTATAATCCGGTTTAATTTTTTAAATACTAACAAGTACCCTAACCTAAATATTTAACTTACCTAGTTTTTTTTAAGTCCAATTAAAGGCTTCAAGAATTTGTAAAAAACCTAACTAAAGGCCTCGTGTTATGCTTTAATATACTTTTTTCTATTTAAATCACTAAAAATATAAAACAGTATAACAGCTAACAAGTTAATTGTTAACACGTAAATTAAAAGAGAAATTTTAAAATATTCCAAAAATAATACTCTAAATAGATTTTTAATCATTTAAATTTAATTTATGTTTATAAGTGCCACATATTATATTTTGATTGAACTGGTGCATTACTTTCATTGTAACCAAGAACCTATCAAGTTAAAAGGACTATTGAACTTTGGATACCTCTTAAGTAGGCAGGCAAAGTACATCCTTATTTTCATCACTTCCGCAACATAATTTGGCACGCCTTTTGCAAGCTTTTTTTTATTTATTAACCTTTGCATGCATAATTCCTCATTTGTTGTGAAGCTGGCTTTTAAGATGGATCATCTAGTTAACGGACCACCTAATCACCACCTCAATTGAGCCCCATTGCCATCTAGCCCTAATTCCTTGCATCAACCTTTATGCTATGACCGAACTGGTAGCAACTTGTGGTGGCTGGATTTTGCAACGCCCCTTTTCCCAAGGGAACGTCACATTGTCAATCTTCATACGGAAATAAAATTATATGAGTTAAGACCCAGTTCATTTTAATAATATGTATATTTACTTGATTATGGTTGGGTAATTAAATTGGCGAGTATATTTTTTTTTTGTTACATTAACATTAACGATAATCAATATCCACAGTGACGAAACATACAAGGGAAAATAACGAACAAAAGCATACATGGGAAATTAACATTTCATTTATATATATATAATTATCACACCGTTTAGTTACAGAGCCTGGTATATCAAAAAGCAAAATTATACCTGCCCCCACATGATTATACATAAGTGTCCCCACGGTATCAGAATATACAGCCCACTATAGACAAAACATCAGGCCCCAAAATAAAATACTGGTAGCCCTCAGTAGCTACTAGTCAAGTCGATCCCTCAAGTGAGGAGGAATCGAGTCGGGATCCTTTTCAGATCCTCTTCGAGTCGTCCTCGGGAACTTCTTCGGGATCTTCCTCGGGATCTTCTTCGTCGAGGAAATCACCATAGGAATCGCAGAGTCACGGGACGGGGCCGAGCATGTGGAACGAAGAGTCTTCCCGCGGAGTGAAATAATGGTCACCCCACATCTCGCGTATCGGTAGTTGAAACTCCAAACGTAAACTAATACAAGGTGAAGACAAAGCGCTCGTGGCGTCTCCAGGCTAGAGATATCGATACATCCCCTGTATAGACGCAACGCTCAGAACCATAGTTGATGTACCAGCACTCTGGCCCTCCCAAGAAGGTCAGGCGCACATCTCCCAAAAATATCTGCGTGCGTGGCTCCATATTCTTCTATAGTCGCTCAGTCGAGATGAGGCCAAAAACCAGGGAAGTCGGGAGCTTCCGGTTCCTTGCAGTTATCTTCTATGGAACGCAGTATACGGACAAAACAGTAATGGAGAGACAGAGAAGAGGTAAGACATCCTACCATCATTACCAATTATAGCATCAAGAAACCAAACGGCGCAAAGCGCCCACATAGCATTTATGATAGCAATAATGGTAATAAACATTTAATAGCAATTATGATCAACCAAATAGTTCCAGACAGTCGTATACATACAGATATATCAGAAGTACAACAGTTCCAATTATAATAACAATGTATGCCAGATAATTCATGGACTCACTATGCACATGTGCCCTCAATAACCAAAATCCTACTCCATGGAGCTAGACACAAAACATCGGAGAGAACGATCAAGAGGTATGTCTTGTATTCCTTGGCTGCCCAGGCCCTCAAGTGCTATAATTCTCAAATTATCATCGTGCACATCATGGCATTTTACAAGACATTCTACACGATCTCGATATAGGACAAGCGTCTCGGTCCGGATCGTCGGTGTGTTTGCATCGGTCTGCCCTACGGACAGAGAGCTACCAACTGCCCATTGCGAGGTACCCGCACCCTAACGCCCCCAAGGTCAACGAGTGACCTACACTTGTCTATTCGCACCCACACAAAGGTGTGGTTCAACTCCTAGGCTACCAGCCTTAACCAAGTCCAACGGACAATCTCTTTCTTTTTGTTCAATGCATGACACAATCATACTCTTCATGACCAACTAGGTCCATCATGCTTCAAATGCATGTCATATCATTTAACAACAAGAATTGATCCCATTCGCGGATCCATAACAAGCCAATAGTACATTTTAAGGATAACCACAATTTCCATTCATAGTCATGATAGAAGTCAACCATTAAATTCATTATGTGCCTCACAAGCTCACCCATACTCATGTTCTTCCCTGTTTATGAATCCCTTATTAATTTCTAGTCATCCAATTATTTATGATTTATGTGCTTTTATTAATCCAAGGGTTTTGAGTCCAGGAAGATACACGGCCAGAATCACCAACAAAGTCACAGATTTAATTGCTAGGTATTGGGTGATAAACCATACTTGTGAATTCGACGGAGACAATGTATTTAGTGGAGGATTGAGGCTGCCACTTTGATTAAAAATAACATGGCGTAGGATGAAAGATAGGAGAACATTTTATAACAAGATTGGATAAAAATCAATTTCTGTCGGATGGAGGTTCTGTCGAATGGAGATCAAAACTGTCAAATTTTTCCAGAAGGTCAGCAGAAATCCTAATCCGACGGATGTGGGTGTCGACATTGGAGAAATCCCCCAAGAGTCGAACCGATGAAAAACACTATGGTCAGAAACTCTAATTCGACGAATCTTGACATTCTACTCGACGAATATTAACTTTGGGAAACTTCTGTTAAATGGACAGGAAATCTACTCGACGGGTATGTCTCTCGATGGGTATTGGCATTCTAACTCGATGAATATGTCACTCGACGGATGTGGTCATTCAAATTCGACGGATTTTGCATTGGAGGAGTTTCTCTCCTAAGTGGTCAGAAACTCTAATTCAACGGGTTTTGCCTGAAGATTTATTTCGACGGACATGGTCAGGAGTTCATACTCGATGGATTTTGACATTGCACTAAATGACCAGGAATCAAATTCGACGGGCATGGCCGTTCATACTCGACGGATTTTAACATTTCACTAGATGATTAGGATATCATATTCGACGGGTTTGGCCAGGAGTTCATACTCGACGGATTTTAACATTTTACTAAGTGATCAAGATATCAAATTTGACGTGTTTGGCCAGGAGTTCATACTCGACGGATTTTAACATTTTACTAAGTGATCAAGATATCAAATTCGACGTGTTTGGCCAAGAGTTCATACTCGACGGATTTTAACATTTCACTAAATGATTAGGATATCACATTCGACGGGTTTGGCCAGGAGTTCATAATTTTAACATTTTACTAAGAAATCAAGATATCAAACTCGACGGGTTTGGCCAGGGGTTCATACTGTTACTAGTTTTCACATGAAATTTTCAAATTTCTGGGCTCAACACCGTGACCATCCGAGAACCAATCGGAAGTCATTCCCTTCCATATTGCACGTTCCAATACATCCAGATATATATCAAAACACATAAACAATCAAATAGCACACATACAATACAAACAATATGCAAAAATAGAAGGACCCTCAACACCAATCACAGACGTTCCTAAATGCTAAAATAGGTTGAGGAGGAGTGTCTTCCTCTTACCTTAGAGAAGCACAAAGAAAGGTTGCTCCTTTTTTGTCAGGATTTCGTTTTCAGCTTCCAGGAAATCCTTAAACATTTAAACTTGCAAAATCAGGACCCAATATTGAAATGAATACCCATGGTCATCAAAATGACAGTGGGTTACGAAAATGAGAAGAGAGGAAGAAAAAGCTAAGAGCTTTACCTTAAAGCTCCAACCTTTAAGCTTCAAAGACGTAAGAGAATGAAGATGGAGGAAATGCAGAACTTTGAAGATGATTTCCTCAATGATGGTGGTCCTCTAAACACAAAATGGTGCAAGGGGTGTGACGTTTTTTTAAGAACAAAATGGAGGTGTGGGTGGACGGTGTTGCTGCTATGGGGTGAAAGAGAAAAGAGAAGGATCAGTGAATAGTAGCTGCGTATTGGGAGGAGGGGAAATGTCAGGAAGAAAATGAATTAGACCCCTTAATTCAAACGTGCTGCACAAAATGGGAGGAGAGAGAAATAATAAATTTAATGGTTGGAGGAAGCTTCCTTGAGAAGCTTCATGCGCTCCTCGATAAAGTACATAGTAAGCTTGTCTCCAAATTAAATACATCTAACAGATGATTAATTACACAGTGGATTTATTTTCTCAGTGAATAAAATTTACAATTGATGAAAATAATATTTTATTATTTATCAGATAATCTTATGATACCGCAATTTTATTTAACAGATAAAACCTTGAAAAAAGTAAATCTCGCAAACTGTGCCCGGCCTCGGGTTTAGTAAGATCCCCCATTGACACGTTGACAGTTCAAGGTTTACCAGTCTCAGGGAAAATATTCTATTTTCTCCGACTCCGCTCAGTGTACACGCAAAACGAAGAATATATTAAAATATTCATCATTTCCAGAAAAATCCACAAAATTCCTAAAAAATCATAAATATTATAAAATGATCATTTATAATGAAATAAAGAATTTTCGGGATGTTACAGATTTGGTTGTGACTCACGGTGGCCGGATTGGTAACAACTTGTAGTGGCCAAACCGATTCTTGACTTCAGTGGCATAAGTGGTGCTTGCGATGGTGAGCAGAAGATTTGGCTCTTGGGCTTGCAAATCTAGTGTTGGTGTAACTTCCATTGGCTACTACAGGTGGTTCCAGCGATGAAAGCCATGGGTTGGGCGATTATTGGTGTTCAAACTCAATTCAAATCGAAAATCGAATTGAAAAATCAAAATCTAGTTAAAATTAAATAAATTTGATTCTTTTTGGATTGAGTTTTAGGAAATTGATTGGATTGAATCGGATTTCGAATTTGATTTTCAAAGTTGATTCTATACAATCCAAACCGATTAATATTATATAATATTTTATTTATTATTTATTGTAGAATTTATATTTTTACATATAATAACTCTAATTTCTCACCTTTCTCTCATTTTATGTGATTAAATATTATTTTAGGCATGTGAAATAAGTTATTTCTACTTTCTATTTTTATTTCTTTTTAATAGGCTAAATTACTTTTAACTCACAAAATTTTTTACTTAAAAAAATTTTAAGTCAAAAATTGATTAAATCGATCCAATCCAAACCGATTTAAATTGGATTGGATTGATTCAATTTTCAAAATTCACAAGTCTACTTGAATTCAAACTGATATAAATAATATTGTTTGGATCGATTATTTTTTGACTTAAATCATATCCAAACCAAACTGCGAGAACCTCTATGGGCGGCGTAGAGGTGCCACAATGGCAAGGAGTGGTGTGGTCGAGGACGACAGTGCATCTGGTCATCATGGTGGTGCGATTTGGGTTGCTCTGGTAGGAAGAGGCTATGGTTGTTTGGTTAGACTTGGTTTGCTCTAGTAGGAGGAGGCTAAGGTGGTGCGACTTTGATGGTTGTTGGCGGTGAAGCTTGGTGGCATAATAGCGACTGCGATGGCCAAGGTATAGGCTCGTAGTGGAGGTCAGGCCAAAAGACATGGGACGTCACTACTGAGGTGGTCAAGTTTGGTTATGGAGGCTGCAATGGTGGTTGATAGGGGGCGTGTGCAAGGACAATGGTTAGGTGGTAGTGGAGGTGGTGGTTCGATTGGGTTGCTTCGACGACAATGGAGTGGCGGCCACTAGAGTTGGATGAGAGTAATTTTATGAGCTAACCTGTTAAACAAGTAGCCCACTATCAATACCTGCATTTGATCCAATTTTTATAACATCCAACAACTATGGTTAGATGGTCCATTACTGATCTATTGACCAAGTCCATGTTATACGCAGCCTATTGTGAGTGATAAATCCATGGCATACTTAATCATATTGCACAAGACCTCACTTTCCTTTAATTTGAATTTTTTTATTCTTTTTGGGCGACTTAAAGAAATTGGCCCTCATATGTTGAATTATTGTGCTTTTCATTCGGGTATTTAAATATACTTCAATTACTTTATATTTACATAATTTTTATGATGTGATTATAACTATTTTCACTTAAAATTTTGGACACCAATACCTCACCAAATATTAGAAAATTTGACTCCTCCTTCAATATACCAAGCATTTTCCGTTAGTAGTTTTGGCATGATTGGTAATGATCACAATTTAGTTTTAATTGCATCGTTTACTTTTTAAAAAAATAATATTTTGATACATTGATATTTTTGGAGCTGTCTTATGTTTGACCTTTTTATTTTAATATATATCCACATTTCAAATAAAATAAAATAATAATTTATTTTATAAAAAATGTTTTTCTATACTGGATATTTGCTTTATTATTATTAATTATTAAAGTATTATATATATATATATTTATTAAAAATTATAATTTATACTATTTTAATTTAATATATATTAAGATTTAATTTTTTTGTCTGATTAATTTATTTTATAAATATATTTTAAAAAATTATTGAGTTACAAATTTAAAACTAATTCATTGAGGTTAAAATACTCAATTAATATAAAATTCGATATTGGTTCATTGAGTTCGATTAGCTAGCGAATTTAAAGTGCGCAAGCTTGAGTCATGAAAATAGGCTTAATTTCTTATTGAAGCTTGAGCTAAACATGACTCAATTCCGTTTGATTTATTTCCAATCCAATATGAAAACCTCATAAATTTTTTTTATAAATAAAATGGAAGATAAAAGTCAGTTTAACTATCATTAATTACTATTTTAAGTATATGTACTTCCTAAGGATTAAGTATGCGTTTAAATTATTTGTAAATAATCAATTTTCAAGAAAGTCAATTATGAAAAATTAATTTATGTTTGCAATGCTAATTCATAATCATTTTTTAATATAAATTATGTTGTTTAGATTGTATAAAAAATTATTTTTATGTATTAAATTATAAAAAATACAGAATAATTAAAAAAATTATTTGATTGAAGGTAAAATTGTATTATCTCTGATAACTATGATATAATCACAACATATCAACTTAAACAAATATATGATTTGTCATTCTAGCCAAAATAATCATTGATTATAATCAATTCCAAATATTCATACGAAACACATTGTAATTTACCAAAAATAACTTTTATCATAAAAAATGTTGTTATTAAAAATTTAATCATTCCCAAATAACTTCGATTGTAATTTTTAAATAAGTTTTACAATCCAAAAAGGTAGTGCAAAGGGATGCCAACAACCCACATGAGCATTACAAAACACTTCTCTACATAGATAGAGACCTCTGTATTGGACTAAGTGACGGTCTTTAATTTACAGAATCCATTCAGGTTTAAATCTTGTACTTGCTAGTCATTTTTAGGAAAGATTCATGAGTTAAATCTCTCACCACTCTGTCCTAGCCTGTCATTTTGCAGAATACAAACTTTTTATTCAAAGTTCGTATATTTATGGTTAAATTAAAGTTTTTTTGCATTATACTTTATACCCATTTTTATTTTAGTTTTTATAATTTTTTACTTTTAAAATCAGTCCTTATGTTTATAAAAAAAAAAATTTCATCATTAACTTTTGTTCTAATTATAATATCGTTTGTTGACTAACAAAATAAATATTTCTTTATTTAATATAAATTTCTTTATATACTCATTTTTTATAAAATATTAAATAAGGTATTTATTTATTTTAGTAGACACTTATTTCTTTTCAGTAAATATTTTTTGTCTATTAAGTATTATTTTAAATGCTTTTTTCTGTAATATGTATAATAAAAATTAAATTAATGATATTAAAACAAAAATTAACGACAAAGACTATTTAAAAAATATTTATAAGTATAAAAATTAATTTAAAAAATTATAAAAATTAAATTAAAAATGAATATAAACTATTTATACCACAACTTCAGTTTAACCTATATTTATTATATTGTAACATGAGCTTGTATAATAATTGCCATTTTTTTGCTACGGCTTGTCCTCCATGATCCTGACTGTTTTCCCATCTCCATTTCAACATCAGTGCAATTTGAGAAATTCCCTGTCCTGCAACTTGCACAATACTAATCCAATTTTCAGATGTGTGACAATAAAAACAAAGTGTGTGTGTGAGTGTGTGTATGATAATAAAAAAATTATAATTTAAATGTTTTAATTTAATATATATTAAGACTTGATTTTATTTTTGGCCTGATTAAATTATTATTTTTAAATATATTTAAAGAATAATTAAGCAACAAATTTAAAGCTAATTCATTGAGCCTAAAAGACTCAATTAATGTAAGGCTCAATACTGGTTCATTGAGTTCATTCAGCTCCTGAATTTAAGGTGAGTGAACTTAAGTCATGAAAATAAGCTTAATTTCTTATTTGGTTGAGCTTGACATAGGGCAGACTCAATTCCGTCTAATTTATTTTCAACCCTATATAAAAACCTTAAAGTTTAAAAAAAAAAAAAGAAGATCAAGTTAGTTTAACTATCATTAATTACTGTTTTAAGTATATGTACTTCCTAAGGATTAAGTATGTGTTTAATTATTTGTAAAAAGAAATGTGTTAAAAATTAATTATATAAATAATCAATTTTTAAGAAAATCAATTATGAAAAAATTAATTTATGCTTGGATATATTAATTCATAATAAATTTTAATACAATATTTTCTTTGGATTATATAAAAAATCAGTTTTATATATTAAACTATCAAAAGAAATATGAAATGATTTAAAAAATTTATTTGATTAAGGATAAAATGATATTTTCTCCCATAACTATGAAATAATAACAACATATCAGCTTAAACAAAAAAAAGTGATTTTTCATTGTATCATAAATAATCATTGATTATAATCAATTTCACATATTCATACCAAACACATTGTAATTTACCAAAATAACTTTTATCATAAAAAAGGTTGTTATTAAAAAAAATTAATCATTCCTAAATACCTTCAATTTTAAATAATTTTTGAAAACCAAAAAGATGGTCCAAACGGATGCCAACAACCCACAAGGACATTGCAAAACGCTTCTCTACGTCAACCTTCGTATTGGACTGAGTGACGGCCTTTACAGGATCCATATCCACCTATCCACGTTAAAATCTTGTACTGACTAGTCATTTTTGGAAAATCTTCATGAGTTAAATCTTTCACCACTTTGTCCAAGCCTATCATTTTGCAAAAATACAAACTTTAATTTAGTATTCAATGTATCAGTAGCTTGAGCTTGTATAATAATTATCATTTTTTGGCTACGATTTGTCCTCCATGATCGTGATTGTTTTCCCATCACCAATTATTCAACAACAGTGCAAGTTGAGAAAGTCCGCCCTGCTGCTTGCACAACACTATTCCAATACCAAGAAGCTGTGAACGCTGCCATTTTGCATCCCGAAATCTTGTTAGTGGAAAATATATATAGCCCTTTTATATTGTACATAGATTGAGTTCAGATCATGTAAGATTCTCAAGTCTGCTTTAGTAATAAGGCTGTGTTCATCCTGTTAAATCTCTTAATCCAATTCTAACCTCATTTCTTTGGTTTTGTTAATTTATTCCAACTAGTCTATCCTCCCATAAATTTTACGGGATATTTTAATTTTAATTTTATGTATTTTTTTACTTTTGTATTTTTAATAATATAATTATTTTTTAAGATTTTATGTACATTTATTCTTGTGAATTTTTACTGACTTTATTATAAAATTAAAATGTTAACAAATAAATATTCTTTAAATTAATAATAATTACAATTTAAATTACTTTTAAACAACATATTATAATTTATTCTTACATATAATAATATTTTTCATCATACAAAATTGTTTAACTTCATATAATATAATAATTTCATATCCCGTGCTGAATAGATATATAAAAAATAGAACTACTTTGATTAGAAATAAAAAAAAATGGATTAAAAAAATTAATGCAATATTATGAAAAAGAATAACAATTTCTTTTCGTGGACCAATATTTTGAATGATGATACATAAAAAATAACAAACATAGTTAAGTACATAAGTAAGATTATGAAAAAATTCACAAATTGTAAAAAGTATAAACATTTTACATAAACTTTTACTAATTTATTATAAATTAGAGAATTTTGTAATTTTAAGATAAATAAAACATTTTTGTAATAAAAGAGTTTAAAAAATATAAAATAGTAATTATTTCAATTAATAAACATTTCATACTTAAAATGTGTAAACTTTTGTTAAAAGTTCAATTTTAAAATCACCATCTAATAATTGATAAGAATTAAACTGGTACACATGGTCACTGTAAAGAGTTTTACACTGATATCTATTAATATTTTGACATTTTTATTTTTATTTTAATTATTAACAAAAAGAGATAACACTAAATATTATATTTTGTTAAAATATTAGTAAATGTTAGTATAAAACTTTTTTACACTAATATTACAAACTAATTAAACTCGATTAATAATTTGAAAGAATAGTAATTTTAAATTTTAAAATTAAGTAATAAACTTAAAAGTTAAATAAATTTAAAAATGGAATTAAGCAATAGCATAAAATAAAATTATGAAGGCAATTCTACCAACAAAAAAAACTATGAAGGCAATATTCGAAAAAGAATAAAAAATTACTGCAAACTTGTGTGGATTTTCAATTAGAAATGACGCTTCTCATACTCCACATTTTGTGTGATGTATGGAACTCTAGGCCCTTCCCAAGCATTGATTATAAAAAAAAATGGAAATCTAATTAAAAAATTGGAAGACTCTTCTCCAGCCATTGATTGCGTGGTAATAGAGAAAGAGGCATAGGAGAGAGAGAAAAAGAGAGAAAGAGAGGGAGTATAAAAAAGCTGCCGTAGGAGAGAGAAAATGTGAAAAGAAAGGAGAAAAATAAGAGCAGAGGAAGCACCAGAAAGAAAATGAGACTTGTACGGAAAGAACTAGTGCGGGATGTAAGAAATAATTTTAGCGGGAATAATTTCAATTAAAATCTGCCATGTTACATTTAAGGTAGTTCAATTACCAAAATATAATGGATAGGCTGATATGCATACCTGTATGCTTTTCCTTCTTACACAGCTATAATCAGGCAACTTGAGAATATATATTGGAATAAGAAATTCATTGGGAACTTATAAGCCGTTGTTAATATACACCTTATTATGTTAGGGTGTATGATACACTCTTTATTTTACCTACAATAGCAGAATTTTTTTTTTTTTGCATGTTTTTTTTGTTTTATATTTTTTTTAACACATCACTATTGCCATAGTTGTCGCTGGCCATCGTTTACTGTCAGCTGAACATCATCTACCACCAACTAACACTGCCAATTGCCGATGCCACCTCCAACAACTGGCCAGCCACCATCCGTTGTTGTCGGTCAGTTACTGTCTGTCACCACCACATTTTTTTAGGTTATACTATTCATTTTTTTAAGTTGCACAATTATATAAATAATACTAGTTAAAATTGTACTAGTCCTTATATTTTTTTCATAAATAACTGTGTATACTAAAAATTTTACAAATTTTAACTAGTAATATTTGCACACAATAATATTTTTTTTAAAAAAATTCCTTACAGTTTGCTCTGTGTGGGTGTGTAAGGGGTTATATATATATATATATATATATATATATTTTTTTTTTTTTTTTTAACTGGTAATGTTATCAAATTTTAACTAATAAAATATATTATCACATTTTAACTGGTAATATGTATACGTAATAATATATTTTTTAAAATATATTATTTTTTGCTAAAATCATAACTATGTATGTTAAAAACGTTATTGATTTTAACTGATAATATGATGTATTTTTTAACACAATCAACGACTATGATTCACAAAATATACCATGCATCCCCCAAAGGAGGTTATATATTAGACAAGGCATTATATGAGTCATCCCCTAGTAACTTGAAGGGTCCAGCTTTTTTTAAGGAGGTTATATATTAGACAAGGCCGAACTTATAAACATTTCTTAAACCTTTCCATTGTTTTCTCAAGAGACTCTGAATCCAACTATGAGCTAAGATCAAAATAAATCATGCCTAAGTCCAAGGTTATCTTATACATGCCATAGGCATCATAAGTATCATCTAGAAGAGAGAGAATACTAATCAATTTGCCGGCTATCCATCTCATAGTGCTATTTTCATGCTTGTAGAATAGGGCCAGCGTCCAAGAATAGGCCTCAACTATCCTACCTTTGTCACAAAGTCTAATTTTTTTCCACCACTTGTAATATAAGTACAAGTTATATCTATCTTGTTGATTATATGTTAAGATCAACAATAGTATAGTTATAAATTTAAGCAATTAATCCACTATTACTCCACAATTTATGATATAAAATTTTAGACAAAATAAGAATTTTGTTTCTTTATCGTTATTTTTTATCAGTTTGGTCTCATATCTTTTTTTTTTAATTTAGTCATTTATAATACAAATTGTTTATCAAGATCCTTCGCCACGGTTTCATTACAAACTCTAACAGAAGACATACATGTATCACTAACGTGGTGATGATATAAATATGACATGATCATGATGTGGCACAACAAGTGAGTGACATGTCAAACAGGGATTAATCATATAGGCGATTCAAATTGGCCGAATTTGTGGAAATATCTCGTGATCTTGGCTGAGTTTATACTTTGTGATCTCACAAAAATAAATCTTATAATTACCTTTTAATCATTGCAGAAGTTATAATTTTTGAAAGGCGACACTGGCAAGAGGTGGGCGGCATTGCCGGTGAGAGATGGTTAAAGGTGCAGGTTGTGTGAAGGTGGTCGTGGGTAAAGATTGTGTCTAGAAAGAGTTTATACTTTTCTTAATAGTGAAAGAACATATGAAAAGAATGATTTAGGGTTTTGGCTCAGAATGCCAAGGATTTGAAAGAAAACTCAAAGAGCTTGTATTTGATTACTTCAATTCATCATTTGAGCTTGCACCAAAGGGACCTATTTATACTACTCAGAAAAGCTTAAAATAATACAAGTGTTTACTGTCAATGAGCTGTAAATGGAGGTGGTTGGGAGGTTGCATGATGCGTGAGGATATAGTGATTAAAATTTAGATAAAAATCAGTTGTCAGGCCCACCAGAAAATAAAAACCTTACAACTAGTTGTAGTTAGTAAGGGTCGATCCACAGAGAACCAATTCAATCAACACTATTAAACAATTCCCAATATAGACTCTGATTGACAATAAACAATAAATAAAGGGGTTTTAGAGTTTTGATGAACAATGAATAGCTTCAAAAATAATAACAATAAATAAACTGAAATCAACAATATAAGAAAATTAGTTAAGAGATAGAATCCACCACTAGATTTATATGATGATGTAAACCCACATATCCTTTTATTCCAACATGCTCAATTATGTTTTTACGCAATTGTGAGAGTAAATCTCTATTTTCCTTACGTGTTGGCCAATTCAGCAACCGCTCAAATCAACTCCTAATCACTGACTAGTCATAAAGCAACCGCTTTAACAACTATCCAACAATTGCATTAAGATTTAGAAAACTAATCACACTAAGATCTAATCATACATCAGGATTAAATTACTTAGAACATATATTTTTCTAAATCTATTACCGCAACCGCGCATAATAAACCCAGATCTACCACTTTTATAACTGGCAAATAGTACAAAGATAATTGTACCCACATGAACATCATACATTCCGCTAGATCTACTACCGCAACTGCGCATAATAAACCCAGATCTACTACTTTGAAAGTGGGAACAAGTACAAAAATCTTCATACCAATAATAGATTCAGAAATATATGAATAAAAACATAACTGTGTTGAAATAATCAAATATGCAAGATTCACAACATCAAAACTAGTGGTTTCATCACCCCCTTAACCAAGGGAGGTTTAGTTACACATAGCTAGAACAAAATCACAAGAAAAACTGAGATAGAACAACACGAGAAACAAAGTGCAGAAGAAAAACTAAATAGCAAACAAGTTTCTGAGGATTGAGGATGATGGATCTCCGATTGCTCGAACCCGAGACTCCAATCCTTGATCCAAGACTCCCCTTTCCTTCTCCAAGGAGTTGCAGCTGCTCTCCTAGGTCAGAACTCCCTTCAAAACGTGCCAAGAGTGTCAATATATAGGCCTCCAACACAAACTTCTTGTAGAAGTTTCAATAATTGAGTTTCTGACGTGAATACACGGCCGTGCATGCATACACGGCCTAGGCCGTGTATGACACTGCCCGGAGGATCAAAATTTATTGTTTTAATTGCAAAAGTCAGAGAAGTACATGGCCTAGGCCGTGTACTCTCACACGACTGTGTATTTTTACGCAGCCTAGGCCCTGTAATCTGACGCAGGCCCTGTAATCTGACTCAGGTCCTGTAATCTGACTTCCAAGCCCAATATAACCCATTGGACCTCCGAATCTGGAAAAGTGTTCAACATGAAAGTTCTAGATTTTGATCTTAACTATCAACCATCAAAATTTCAGTCCATTTGACAACTTATAGCTCGATCTATGTCATGAACAGTAAACATAGGTCAAGCTGTCAGGATCAGCACCCTAGTTCTTACTTCAACTCCAATTTAAGTTATCCAAATGTGTGATTGGGCCTTTGAGGTCTTCATGGAAGTAGTAGAGAATTGTCTTAACTTTCCTACAAGACTAAAATCACATCAATCAGATATTTAAAACTCAAATTATAGCTAGTTTACTGAACATTGTCAAAGAGATAAATTAGGGTTAATTCATACAATAATTCCTTCAATGATCCAATTAGGCTCAATATCATAAAATGTGTCAAAACCAACTTAATTAAACCTAATTGAACCTTAAGAAGCCCAGTGACTGAAAAGCATAATTCAATTATGAGTGCTAATGAACACATTTAAGCAAAGTTTCACAGTAATGTTCCAATTAGGGTTTGATATAAGAAACTAAGCTAAATGATGACAATTAAGCACAAATGGAGTTCAATGAATCAATTACAAGGCGATTAAAATATAGGAATAATCAACAGATCAATTACCCCCACACTTAGTCTTTTGCACTCCTGGGCAAAAATATACAGTTCAACACAGTTTCATAACAAGCCAAACAAATGCAGAATAATGAGCAAAGACCTCTATGCATTTAGTTTTCAAAGAATTTAAACAATCAAGAATTCTCTTTTTTAGCAATCCAAGTTGACAAGCAAAATCAATCAAATTTCAGGGTTCAATCAACATGATAAATCCTCACTAAAATGCTCTCTCACTCGAGTGTTTCAGGCTTGTGTTTTCACTAAACCAACTCATGAGAATATGCTTTACCATAGGTTTGTCAAGCCTCTATTTCTCCACTACTCAGACCACATGCAAACAGAGATCAAAAGGACTTTATTCAGGTTGTAATGGGGTCAGGGTTAAGGTAGGACATCAAAGATAGACAAAGCTAGACCATAGGAACTAGGAGAGCAAAATGGAAAGATATTCAATCATATTACACAAAATTTCCCAATAATCTTCAAATTCAAATTCCTATTATGTACCTTATCCTTTTTCTGACTCTTTTTTTTTTAATATATGTATATACACCTTGCATTCAATTCAACCTGACATTTTGCCAATATGAGACATTTTATACACAAACATAACTAGGCAAAAACATCATGAATCACACCCCCACACTTATTCAAAAGCCACTTTCCAATGCAATCTTTAAGCTCTTCTACTCCTTAAGGTAGGGTAGTGAAATGGTTTTTTTTAAGGTTTTTAAATTGAGCTTAGATAAAAGGAAATGGGGTCAATTAGGCTCAAAGGGGTTAATTAATGGGTAAAAAGCAAGGATGGCTATTTGGCCAGTAGTTGTTTAAAAGAAAATGCCTTTATCATTTCAAATGCATGCAGTGGTCATTAGCAGCTTAAAAGAGAACCAAGACAAGTTCTGAAAAGCACAATAATCATGAGTGGAATCACACAATCAAGGATCCAAAATGGCCTAAAGTTAGCCATTTACAACAAGGCCAAAAAACTCACTAGGTTACGATTCATCATTTTCAATTAAACCCTTTAATTTTTAAAATTTCACCGGACAAAATCGATAACCAGAAAGTTCATTCAATCATGTTCAAAGTTTTTATTCAATTTTTGAAAAATTTAGGTCAAATTCTCACTAATCACATCACTTGAAAACTCATTTGAAACTTAAAAGCACTTAAAAGCCCATTGGAAAGTATCCACAAGAAAAATTATACAATTAAGATCACATGCACTCATTCCAAGAAAGTTAATACAGTTCAATCAGTTATTCAAACCCCAGGAGAACAATTTAGAACATCAACAATATTCACAATAGAACATCAAAGTATCCACACCCCCACACTTAAATTAAGCATTATCCTCAATGCTACACATATTTAGAAAAGGAAAATAAAAGAAATGCTACACATATCCAGAAAAGGAAAACAATCATCAAAGCTATAACATAAACAACGAAATGAAAAATATCAACCAGTAAATCAACGACCAAATACATAGTTTAAACCAAAGATCAAGACTATATATTACAATACAGTGGAATGTGCATCATAATGGAAACTACAAGGGTACATAAATGGGGTATGGAAAAACTCTACATGACTCGATTAACACTGAGATGATAGGAAAACTCCTATGGATGATGATGTTCTTTGAAAAACAATAAGAAATCAGTTCAAAAACACAGGTTAGGGTCTTTTAAAGTCAGATTCCCAAGACTAAAAACTCATCATGGTTGAGGGAATTCCAAAAACCTACGAAGTTCATAAAGTACAAATTCATATGAACGCGTCTCAAGAGATTAACTCTTTACTCAGTCCATTCATCATGAAATTTAAAATTCAACTTCTCAGTTCAAGGTAATCATCCTCAAAGAACAAGGTTCAGCATTCAGAAGTACAAAACAATAGCATGACAAATGAAGTAATTCCTACAATTTCGCTTGGTTTCCACTGTACTTAATTCACACAATTATCAAACAAACAATCTATGCATTCCAACACACATTTAATCAAACCAAAACACAAGGTTTTCCAAAGATTCGCATGCATCACAATCAACAAATAGATAACAACATAAAATAAAAGGGTTAAAGAAAGCAAATCTGGTTGGGTTGCCTCCCAATGAGTGCTTAGTTTATTGTCCTCAGCCTGACGTTGTGACACCCTCATTGATCTTTATAATGTGGATGGTAAAAGGTCAACACTTTCACTTCCACACTTTTCGGAAGCTCATAGAAAAACTTGAGACGGTGTTTATTGGCCTTATCAAGTGAGGTAGATGAAAAGACTCCACCAGGATCCCATTGGTTGAAACATGATGACCAAGCTATAGTTAAGACAACATGATAGCTTTCACCGGGGTCCCATTGGTTGAAGTGTGATGACCAAGCTGTAGTTGAAACAATATGAGAGCTTTCACCAGGATCCCATTGGTTGAAGTATGATGACCAAATTAAGCTTGCAGCATAAGGGCTTCCACCAGGGTCCCATTGGCCCTTATTTTCCTTGGCTTCACCACTGAAAAGTAATATGTGCACTTTATCAGCTTCATGTGCATTGTTTCTACTGAACGATGGCCCAAAAACAAAGTCCACTTCAGTAGTGACCGTCATCGGGTGCTCTTCTTCCTTTTCTAAAAATTCTTCCATGGCCTGTAATTCCACCTCCCTTTGGGTCTTAGATTCTGCTTTGTAAACAGAATCATCAACTTTCAACTCTGTAGAAATCTCAGCACGACTAGCACATATGATATCAGTACATGAGTAGCAATGAATATAATTATTGAAACCAATAAAATCAAGAAATTCATCACACAACTCATCATGTTGCTCCTCCACTACATTAAGAAGGGGTTCAGGATTACTTAACTTGGGGGCTTCAGAGTTTTTCCCTTCCTCATTTATCTGTTTAGGCTCTTGGTCTTTCTCTGTAGTGGTTTGTGGAGGAGAGGTGGGTTTATCCAATATCTTCCCACTTTGCAATGTGACAGCACTAGGATCTTCCATCACATCCTCTTCGGGTTGTGAGGGAAGTCCTTCAGAATTTAGGCTCTGCATATTGTTGAGTTCTATGGCTAACTGCTCCAAAGAGTTTTGCATGTTATTGATTGCGGCCCTTGTTTCTTGTTGAAAACTCTATATATTGGCCCTTGTTTCTTGTTGGAACTGTATAGTATTAATGGCAAATTGTCTTATTAGCTCCTCCAATGAAGGTTCAGGTTGCCAAGGATTTTGAACTTGCTGCTGTCCTGGAAGAAAAAGTGTTTACCTCTGCCGAAATTCTGGAAGTTCATAGACTGGAGGTTGATTCTGAGGCTGTTGTCCATAACTCAAGTTAGGATAGTCCCACCACTCTGGATAATATGTATTGGAGTAAGGGTTGTAGTTATCGGAAGGTTCAGAATATCCCCATACTGCCTCTACCTCCTCATTTGTGTCCACTAGGAAAGTGGGACACAAATCAGTGACATGTCCAGGTGATAAGCAAATCCCACAAACTACCATGACCAATGGACATCAACACCTACAAGACACTCAGAAAAAAAATCAAAAATTAAAAATAAAAACACAAACAGAGTAAAAATAGGAAACAAATTAATAGCGCAATTGAAAAATTGATTCCCTGTCAACGGCGCCAAAATTCTGATGCGTGAGGATATAGTGATTAAAATTTAGATAAAAATTAGTTGTCAGGCCCACCAGAAAATAAAAACCTTACAACTAGTTGTAGTTAGTAAAGGTCGATCCACAGAGAACCAATTCAATCAATGCTATTAAACAATTCCCAATATAGACTCTGATTGACAATAAACAATAAATAAGAGGGTTTTAGAGTTTTGATGAACAATGAACAGCTTTAAAAATAATAACAATAAATAAACTGAAATCAACAATATAAGAAAATTGGTTAAGAGATAGAATCCACCACTAGATTTATATGATGATGTAAACCCACATATCCTTTTATTCTAACATGCTTAATTATGTTTTTACGCAATTGTGAGAGTAAATCTCTGTTTTCCTTATGTGTTGGCCAATTCAGTAACTGCTCAAATCAACTCCTAATCACTGATTAGTCATAAAGCAATCGCTTTTACAACTATCCAACAATTGCATTAAGATTTAGAAAACTAATCACACTAAGATTTAATCATACACCGGGATTAAATTACTTAGAATATATATTTCTCTAAATCTATTACCGCAACCGCGCATAATAAACCCAGATCTACCACTTTTATAACTGGAAAATAGTACAAAGATAATTGTACCCACATGAACATCATACATTCCGCTAGATCTACTACCACAACCGCGCATAATAAACCCAGATCTACCACTTTGAAAGTGGGAACAAGTACAAAAATCTTCATACCAACAATAGATTCAGAAATATATGAATAAAAACATAACTGTGTTGAAATAATCAAATATGCAAGATTCACAACATCAAAACTAGTGGTTTCATCACCCCATTAACCAAGGGAGGTTTAGTTACACATAGCTAGAACAAAATCATAAGAAAAACTGAGATAGAACAACACGAGAAACAAAGTGCAGAAGAAAAACTAAATAGCAAACGAGTTTCTGAGGATTGAGGATGATGGATCTCCGATTGCTCGAACCCAATACTCCAATCCTTGATCCAAGACTCCCCTCTCCTTCTCCAAGGAGTTGCAGCTGCTCTCCTAGGTTAGAACTCCCTTCAAAACGTGCCAAGAGTGTCAATATATAGGCCTCCAACACAAACTTCTCGTAGAAGTTTCAATAATTGAGTTTCTAACGCGAATACACGGCCGCGCATGCATACACGGCCTAGGCCGTGTATGACACTGCCTGGAGGATCAAAATTTACTGTTTTAATTACAAAAGTCAGAGAAGTACACGGCCTAGGCCGTGTACTCTCACACGGCCGTGTATTTTTACGCAGCCTAGGCCCTGTAATCTGACGCAGGCCCTGTAATCTGACTCAGGTCCTGTAATCTGACTTCCAAGCCCAATATGACCCATTAAACCTCCGAATCGGGAAAAGTATTCAACATGAAAGTTCTAGATTTGGATCTTAACTATCAACCATCAAAATTTCAGCCCATTTGACAACTTATAGCTGGATCTATGTCAAGAACAGTAAACATAGGTCAAGCTATCAGGATCAGCACCCTAGTTCTTACTTCAACTCCAATTTAAGTTATCCAAACGTGTGATTGGGCCTTTGAGGTCTTCATGGAAGTAGTAGAGCATTGTCTTAACTTTTCTACAAGTCCAAAATCACATCAATCAGATATTTGAAACTCAAATTATAGCTAGTTTACTGAACATTGTCAAAGAGATAAATTAGGGCTAATTCATGCAATAATTCCTTCAATGATCCAATTTGGCTCAATATCATAAAATGTGTCAAAACTAACTTAATTAAACCTAATTGAACCTTAAGAAGCCCAGTGGTCGAAAAGCATAATTCAATTATGAGTGCTAATGAACATATTTAAGCAAAGTTTCACAGTAATGTTCCAATTAGGGTTTGATATCAGAAACTAAGCTAAATGATGACAATTAAGCACAAATGGAGTTCAATGAATCAATTACAAGGCGATTAAAATATAGGAATAATCAACAGATCATTGCACATGGAGAGCTTGAGAAAGTTGATAATGGGGTCTTGCTTGGTGGCTTAATGAGCTGGAGTGGGGCTTGATAGGCTGGAGCATTTTCTGGATCATTCTCCCCGGGTTGGAGAAGACTCGCCCTCGAGTCTAATTACTTTCTTCATCGAAGTAAGGTAAAAGATCTGCAATGTTAAAGGTAGCTGACACTCCATAAGAACCTGGTAACTCGATCTTATAAGCATTATCATTGATCTTTTGAACGACTCTAAATAGACCATCAGCTCTTGGAGATAGCTTGGCATTGGGCTGCTTTGGGAATCTTTCTTTTCGGAGGTGAATCCATACCAAGTCTCCTTTATTGAAAACTTGTCGATTTTGGTGCTTATCTCGTTGAGCTTTATATTTTGAATTTTGTTTCTCAATTTTTGTTCGAACTTGCTCATGGAGTTTCTTGATCTCTTTGGCTCTCTGATCAGCATCAGCACTGAATTGATTCTTGGTGGAACAAGGAGCCATGTCCAAAGGACTGAGAGGTCGAGCACCGTATACTACCTCGAACGGACATCTGCCTGTGGCCTGATTAGTGGAATTATTATAAGCGAACTCAACTTGGGCTAAAACGAGATCCCACTGGCGAAGATTCTTGCCAACAAAACTTCGCAATAGATTGCCTAAAAGTCTGTTGATCGCCTCTGTTTGTCCGTTTGTTTGGGGATGACTGGAACTGCTGAACTGCAACTTAGTACCCATTTTCTTCCACAGGGTTCTCCAAAAGTGACTCAAGAATTTGACATCTCGATCTGAAGTGATGGTTTTTGGAATCCCATGGAGTCGGACAATTTCTCTGAAGTATAAGTCAGCAATGTGAACGACATCATTAGTCTTCTGACATGGGACAAAATGTGCTATTTTTTAGAACCTGTCCACAACTACCATAACAGAATCCTTTTGCCTTTGGGTTCGTGGTAGTCCTGGAACAAAGTCCATACTGACATCTTCCTAGGGTGCAGCTGGTACTGGTAAGGGCAAATATAGTCCAGTGTTTTGACTTTTGGATTTGGCAAGGTGGCAGATTCGGCAACGTTGGATATGTCGGATGACATCCCTTTCAAGTTTTGGCTAGTAGAAATTCCCTTTGACGAGCGATACTGTCTTATCTCTGCTAAAATGTCCTGCTAATCCTCCATCGTGTGCTTCCCAGATGATGGACTCTCTTAAAAAGCAACGAGGAATGCATAAGACGTTGTCCTTGAATAGGAACCCATGTTGTCGGTGGTAACGTTGAAAGGGTTGACTCTCAGTAGATTTCCAGCCATTGTTGAAATCTGGATCATCTTGGTATAGTTCTTTGAGGGTTTCAAAGCCAACAACTTTCATTTGTAGCGTAGAGAGTAAAGTTTGACGTCGATTGAGCGCATCCGCAACACCGTTCTGCTTTCCCAACTTGTGCTTGATCAAGAACGGATAAGCTTGTAGGAATTCAACCCATGATGCATGTCGGCGGCTGATCTTTTGCTGGGAATTCAAATATTTGAGAGCTTCGTGATTAGAATAAAGAATGAATTCTTTGGGAAGCAAATAATGACTCCAGTGTTGTAGTGCTCGCACGATGGCATAGAATTCTTTGTCGTACGTGGAGTATTTGAGCTTAACGTCATTCAATTTCTCACTAAAGAAAGCTATTGGACAGCCTTCTTGACTGAGTACTGCACCAATACCAATGTTAGAAGCATCACAATTTACTTCAAATACCTGGTCAAAGTTAGGAAGTGCTCATACGGGTGTCTTGGTCAGGTGCCTTTTCAGTTCATCAAAGCTTTTTTGAGCGGGCTCTGTCCATTAAAATTTGTCTCCTTTGATGCAATTAGTGAGAGGTGTTACTATAGTGCTGAAATTTTTAATAAACCTGCGATAAAAAGAAGCTAACCCATGGAAACTTCGGACATCATGGATAGATTGGGGAGTAGGCCAGTTGTGGATTGCCTCAACTTTGCTTGGATCCACCTTGATACCTTCAACAGTAACAATGTATCCAAGAAAAATCACTTCATCGGTTAGGAAAGAGCATTTTTCTAGGTTGGCGTAGAGCTTCTGTTCTCGAAGAACCTCTAGTACCTTCAGTATGTGCTCTAGATGCTCCTTTCTGTCCTTGCTGTAGATTAGGATATCATCGAAGTATACGACTACGAATCTACCACTAAAAGGCCGGAGTACCTGATTCATGAGGTGCATAAAGGTGCTAGGAGCATTGGAAAGTCCGAAGGGCATGACTGTCCATTCATACAGACCGTCTCGTGTTTTAAAAGTAGTCTTCCATTCATCTCCTGGATGGATTCTGATATGATTGTATCCACTGCGGAGATCAATCTTTGAAAAGACGGTAGCACCATGTAATTGGTCTAGCATGTCGTCGAGTTGAGGTATCGGAAACCGATACTTTATGGTGATCTTGTTTACGGCTCAGCTGTCCATGCACATTCTCCATGTACTATCTTTCTTAGGAACTAATATCGTAGGGACAACACAAGGACTGACACTTTCCTGAATTAGTCCTTTTTTCAGTAATTTTTCAACCTGCTGTTGTACCTCTGCGTGTTCTTGTGGACTCATCCTGTAAGCAGGCTTGTTGGGAATGACAGCTCCTGGAACAAGGTCTATTGCGTATTGAATGTCACGCATAGGCGGTAGTCTTGGAGGGATTTCCTTTGGAATAACATCTGGGAATTCAGAAAGTAGCTGAACAATTTCTGGAGGAGGATTGGTCCCACAATTTTGTTTAATCAGTAGTACAAAACCCAAATAACTTACCTCATCCTTAGGCACCTTGAAATGATTCTTGGTGACTAAAGATACCAACGGAGTTGTTTTTTGTTCACCATGGCTGGGTTCACCTGGAGGTAATAGAGCTAGTTTAACTTTTACTTCATCTTTAGTGAATGAATACGTATTAGCATAACCATCATATTGCGCTCGTCTGTCATACTTCCATGGTCTTCCTAAGAGGAGGTGGCACGCATCCATAGGATGACATCACACCAAACTTCATCTTGGTACTTCTGCCCAATTGAAAATAATACAAGGCATTGTTTGGAAACATTGACTTCACTTCCCTCGTTGAGCCATTGTAACTTGTAGGGATGTGGATGAGTTTGGGTCGGCAGTTTGAGCTTGTCCACCATATAGTTTGAAACTATATTTTCACAACTCCCACTGTCTATGATGACATTACAGACTTTACCATGAGTGGTGCATCGGGTGTGGAAGATGTTGTGTCTCAGCCAAGGTTCTTCTTTTGCTGGTGCTGTGTGTAAACTTCGCCTAATCACTAGTGATTCACCATGATCAGCAGCGGTGAGCTCTTCATCATATATTGGATCTACCTCTTCTTCTTCTTTTAGTTCTTCTTCTTCAGATACTTCATATGCTTCTCCTTTGATAATGGTTATGACCCTTCGTGTTGGACAGTTCGAGGCTATATGTCCAAATCCTTGACATTTGAAACATTTGGGGGCTCTTGGTTTATTCTCTGTGGTGGTCTTAGAAGGAGGTTTGTTTGAAGTACTGGGTTGGTCAGTTGGAGTTTTACGGATATAAGAAGAATTTTCATTGGAGGAGAAAGTTTGGTAAGAAGATCTTTTGGGTAATACTTTCTCCACTCGAATGGCTAGACAGATGACATCGTCTAAGGACCAGTATTGTTGGAGCTGAACTGGATGGGCAATATCAGTATTTAATCCTCCAATGTAACGAGCTATTGTTTGCTCTTCCCTTTCGTGGATGTCACACTTCATCAACAACTGTTTGAATTCTCTGGTGTACTCTTCGACGGTCATTGACCTTTGTCGGAGGTTATGAAGCTGCATGAAATTATCTTGATAATAATGGTCAGGTAAGAACTTACTTGTGAGTTTTCTTCGCATTTTCTCCCAAGTCTTAATCTTACTTTGTCCTTCTCTTGCATGCTTCTTCTTCAAAATTTCCCACCAGATTGATGCGTGTTTCTTCAACTTGATGGCGACTATTTTGACCTTTTGCTCGTCTGGGATGTCTTTAAGCTCGAACACCCGTTCTACAATTTGAAGCCAGTCTACAAATTCATCGAGTTGTAACTTCCCTTCGAATTCTAGAATGTCTACTCTGAAATCATTGAAATGACTTTGATTCCGTGGTCGTCGCATCTGATAATACGAAGAGGAAGATTCGCTGTTATCAAAATCGTGATCTGAATTTACGGTTCTTTGATTTAATTGAGCTTGTTGAGTGTCAACTATTCCTTGTAATCGTTGGATCTGTTGTCGCAACTCTTCAATCTCAATTTCTTGGATATTTCGTTGATTTTGAAGTCTTGGAGGCATGGTGAGGGTATTTAAGGAATTTTGGATGAATAAAAGGTAAAGGGTAAAATGGTAAATTTAATGGACAATGGTATAATCGTAATTTTAAGATCAAGGGTGAAATAGTAATTTTGGTGAAAATAGGGGCAAAATGGTAATTTTGGTGAAGTTTAGGGTATGAAAGTAGGGTAAAATAGTAATTTTGGTGAAGTTTAGGGGTAAAATGGTAATTTTGGTAAAAATAGGGGTAAAATGATAATTTTGGTGAAGTTTAGGGGTAAAATGGTAAATTAACCTTTTGATGACCCCAGTCTGACGTGGCTGTGCTGACGTGGCGACTGACGTGCGACAGCGTGCTGACGTAGCTGACACGTGGTGACGACGTGGTGACACGTGGCGCTGACGTGGTTGAAGACGATGACCGTCGCGTGGAGGCGCGTGTGATTCCGGTGGGCGCGTGGCCTTCCGTTGATCGGCGAGTGAGGGCGCGTGCAGTCGTATCTTGGGCTGAAATTTTGTGTCCCAACTATTTGGGATTTCCCGGACACTTCTACGGTGGTGGTTGATTGAGAAAACGACTAGAAATGAGACTTCCTTTTACTTCCAAATTTTTTTGCGATGGGACAAAATACCCACTCTCTATTCTACTCAACCAAAGGACTTAGGAAGGTTGGGAACCTTGCTCTGATTACCAAAATGGCTCAGAATGCCAAGGATTTGAAAGAAAACTCAAAGAGCTTGTATTTGATTACTTCAATTCATCATTTGAGCTTACACCAAAGGGGTCTATTTATACTACTCAGAAAAGCTTAAAATAATACAAGTGTTTGCTGTCAATGAGCTATAAATGGAGGTGGTTGGGAGGTTGCACGTGGAGAGCTTGAGAAAGTTGATAATGGGGTCTTGCTTGGTGGCTTGATGAGCTGGAGTGCGGCTTGATAGGCTGGAGCATTTTTTGGATCAAGTTCTCATGCACACCTTTTTCATATATATATATTTTTTAAAAAAACTTTTGCAGATTTAGAGATTGATAATAGTCTGTCTCTAAACTTTTTAATATTAAAATTTTATGTTAAGAAATTTGTTAATGTTTTGTTAAAAAAATTTATCAGTTAGAAACGGAAACAATCCGTCTCTATATTTTAGAAAAAAAATAAAATTATTTATTTTTTTATTTTTTAATTCCTAAAATTATATAAATTATTTAGAGACGAAGCAATTTTGTCTCTAAATATATTTTACCTTTTGAAATGCTAAATTAACCGAATAGAGATGTAATTGGAGATGGAAAATTTTGAGATGGGTAAATTCTGTAACGTCCTACTCTAATTTTATTTTATTTATTAACTTTCAAGTTAAAATAAAACACTATATATCAAACTACTGCATTTTTCATTAGTTCACATGATATTTTACATAAGGGATTATATCCCTTCAAAAGTTAGGTTATACAAACATAACATTTTTTAAGTTAGGCACCATTTTAGCAAAATTAGGCTTTACCAAAGCGTTTAAGGTGCTACTACAACTTTTCACATTTTTACATATTTACAATATATTTTCTTCTTCTAACTACTCATCAAAGAATAGTATGTATGATCAGGAAGAGGTCCCCCAAGGTCACTATAAACACGTAATCTCCTAAATTTGGCATGTAAGTTTGCTCATCTCGAAAGTCAGTAGGGACTCTTACGATCAGCATTCTCTGAAACATTACACTATAAAAGAGTAAGATAAAAATCACAGTAAAAAAATGTAATATAAATTTACCATCCATTATTTACTAATCTTTATTTCTAAAATCATAACTGTAAGTCCAAAAATTAAATTAGTAAAATAAGTTGGAAATAAATGGCATAATAAAATAAATATTTAGTTTAAGATAAAATTAACTCAGTAAAGTAGAAATAAATAACTGAATAATTTCATATAAAAACTTAAAATCTTCTTTCTATCATTTTCTTGTTATCTCATTTCAATACTTTTCATTAAATGTGCCTCTTTCTCTTTATTAGGGTGTCCCCCAATATTCTCATCATGACCACAATAATTTGATTAGGACGTCTTCCAATCCTCTCATCATGACCACAATTATTAAAAATGATTAAGGCAGTCCTTTAATCTTCTCATCATTGTCATAATAATTTGACCAATGTGTCTCTTGATTCTCTCATTATAATCACAATATTAAATTTGATTAAGACATCCCTTAATCTTCTCATTACGGCTGTAATAATTTTTTTTATACATTGATTTATTTTTATCTATGAGACAAATTTTTTCATAAAAATTTACTTTTAAAATAAAATAATCAAATATAGTAAAAATGCCCTGATGAATAGCATAAATAAATAGACAAGTATTAAATTAAAAAAAAAAAGTAACGATACGCTGATGATTTATATGAATAAAATAGTTATTATCATGTAATAGAAATATTGGCAAATGTGAAAGTTCCAAATAGATAACTATTAAAGATTAATATAGTAAAAGTTCCAAACTTGCGAAAATAGTATTAAAGAATAAAAAAATGATTTACGTTGCCATCACGTGAAAGTTTCAAATAGATATCCCAGGAATAATAAAGAATGAATTACGTTTGAAAGCTTTTGGGAGTAATGCATATTCGAATAAGCAATTTCCCATTTGAATAATCCCTCGACAAAACTTTAGGTTTTTGCCTACTGTAAAGCTTTATTCGAATAAACATTAGTTTATTCGAATAAAGTCATTTGTAAACATATTTTGCAATTTTTTTATGGGTTTATTCAAATAAGAAAAATCTTATTTGAATAACACAATAAAAAATGTCATGTTGCAGACAACAGATAACCATTGTAGCATTGATATAAAATAGAGCTACGTAAATGGTGAGTAATAATGGACTAGGAGGTTCGGGTGATAAAAATAAAGAGTAAAGAATGATATTTTTGACACTTCTCACCTTTAAAACAAAATTTAGATCAGATTCGAGGTAGAGGTTGGAAATGGGAAGGTGGTTGCAGAAAAATAGGGGTTGTTGTAACATCTTAATACTAGTAACCTAGTATATCGTACATATACTTGGATAAACAGTATTAGCAACACTACTTCTAACCTAAACAACAAACTAAACCCATATCCTTCATTGAAATAACTAAATATAGGGAGCCTGAACAACAAAAAGTCATATATATACATCATCAGCCTCTCAAGGCAAACTGTAATACATAACTTTTACAAAACTCAAGGTAGCAGATAATAAATATACAACATATTCATTTCAAGAAACAAAATAAAACAACACTAGTTCTTCTGCTTCTTCTGCTTCTCTTATCTGTACCTGGATTTACATGGAAACACAATCGGGGTGAAAAATCACAATTTCTCAGTATATGCAATTCCAAAACCAACAGTTAATTATTTAATAACAAATAACCAATTGAGCGCATAAGATTAAGCCTGCAACAGATCAATGAGCCCTTGCTCAAACACTATCAGAATATATACATACTCTATGTAATATTCACAAGGCAAGCTATAATCTTATCTCGCACTAATATCAAATAATCAACAATATCAGACAACTGCTTATACAATCGTGAGATATCATCGAACAAACAACCAAAAAATTAATCGATTAAGCCATGCCAATTGCTCATACAAGTGTCAACCATGCAATGCTTTAGGTTATGAAGTATGATTATGCTCAAACAAAGTCCACGTATTATGGATGTGCAATGCCAATACAGGTTTTTAAGTTGAAAACACAAGTTATTTACTTATTTGGATATACAAAGTAGGATAGGCATCCTGCCCTAACACTACCTGGTGATGTGTGAACTGGTTTCCCTTACAAAAGTAATAGTAACGATACTAACCCCATACACCGGTAACCCTGACCATATAAGCATACTCGCAAGGAGAATTCGGATCCAACACCTCATTCTCAGGTCATATGGTTGTGCACACCATCTAAGGTTACAATACATAGGAAAACATGTAAATATCAGGTTTAAAAAAGAAGATATGCCATGTATTTCGCAAATACATATAATCATCACTAGGTCCTTACTAACCAAGTGGCTAAGGAAAACTAACAAATCCCATAACCAAGCTCACTTGCCACTTAAGGAGCAAGGTCATGTTTTTAGTACTTCCTATACCTCAACCTCGTCTCACAAGGGAGTGAAATGTCATCCATGTATATCTGGCTCTACTTTCCACACAAAGGAGCAACCTATGCATGATAATATAGCCAACAAGCCAAGCACCCTTAGCTTACGACACTTAATACCTCACTTCATCACTTCACAAGTGAATCACAAGGCAACCTCCCACTACCAAAAACACGGGTTTTAGCCACGGTTATAATAACCATAGCAAACCCAACTAATATTGCCCAAATTTGCTACGATGTTGGCCCATCGTGGCAAAGTAGCGCGCTACTCTACTCCCTCCTTATTATTCTTAAGCATTCGTTTTTTTTTGTTTTCGTCTCCCATGCACCCCATCGTCCCCCTCTCTCCCTTCCCCCAATCTCACTGAAACCCCATCGTTCTCTAATCAGCCATCGCTATAGCCACTATTGCCTCCGCTACAATCATTCCTCGTTCAAGTATGAGTCACAGTTTAATTATGGGAAAACTCATTTGCTTCTTTGTTCCTCCTTCTCTTCTTGCTCCTTTCTTACTCTCACAATATTATTCATTAATAATGCTCGTCTTTTAAAATTTTTGCTTACTTGTATTTAGAATAAGTTCGGCTGCCTACAATAGACCCACTGACCCTACCCTGGACCCGTGCATAGCGGGAGCTTTATAGCATCAGGCTACCCTTTCACTTGTATTTAGAATAAGCTTTATATATGTCTGTATTGGTGATTTATATATAATTTTCAATTAATTTTTCCTTCTGATTTAGCATTTCCAAGGCTAAATCTGCAAGATATTCCAACTTATGTAGATTACAAATTATGTATATTAAATGACTTAATTTTTCCACTACAAATGCTTCAGAGGTATTCTATGCAATATGTTTTGCTTACCATAGAGTCCAGAGTTTATACAAATGAGGAACAACGTTTTCAAGTCCACTTCTTCGAGTATTTTTTTAGATATAGGGAATAGATACTGTGCCATATCACTTCTTCCCTGTAGAACAGCCAAGTGAAGAGGAGTCACTCCTTGTGCACCCTTGATTGTTGGCAAGGATTTATTTTTCTTCATCATTATCTCAGCAATTGGCACATTCCCAACTACAGCAGCAAAGCAGAATGCAGTGTTCCCCTTGTCATCTTGCAATTCTAGATCATCATGTTGCATTAGTTTTACCAGCTCCTCCACAAAGTGAACATGATTTGTTCCCACTACAAAATGGAGGACTGTTGCCCACCCCTTTGTTATGGCAGCATGCAGCAGTGTCCAATCTTCTTCTAAGATTTTCCTTGCTTCTTTCCAGTCACCTTTTAGTGTTGCTTTGTGAAGGGGAACACATCGAGAGAGGTATCCGAGTCTTGCTTCTTCTGCAACAAGTTAATTTAGAGAAATCATTTTAGGGTCTAACCATTTAATTTGATAGAATCCTAAGAGTTTTGGAGTGAAGAATGAGATTGATGCATCCACAATAGAGATAGAATTACTGTTAGGATTAGTAGCTTTATGCAGACAAACCATCTAAGGGGACAACCTTGGCTTCACAAGGTAATCATGCTTTCCCTATTTGATAGGAAATCAGTGAATGGCATATTTGAACTGACTTTGAAAGGGAGCTCATTACTTTGTACTAGCCCTTAATAGTTTGATAACTTTGTATGGTTAAGAAATCCTAGAGTTCATGAGAATGTTGCCAAAAGATGCACATTATTGTTTTTGTCTGTGAATGAGGAATCAGGAATTTGAACATCTAGAATGCTATTTTATATAAGGTTTCTTTCACTAAGACTAAGTTCTCAAGTGCTGCTTAAATTAGTAGACATTGGGAAATTTTACACTGAAGTTGGTGCTTTATGCTGGGTAACTTGATTGATAGGTTTTGTTATGGGGATAATTAGTTTATTAAGCCTCTCTGTGGTTAACAAATTCATTGAATTCATAATTGCCTGCCTTAAGTGTAACATATATATTGCATGTTCATGTCAGAAAAAATCTAGTCTGTCCTGAGTTTCTGGTAGAAAAGAGCAGGCAGCATGGTTGCTCGTTTCTACTGTGTGCTTGCTCGAATCTGAAAAGCCTGAAAGGTCTTCAAGGAAAATGGTCTAATCTTATTCTTGAAATGAAGGGACAAATTTCTAGAATCATAATTTATATGAACTAGAAAGCCATCTGTCTAGCAAATATTAATTATTGACTAATTGATGTAGACATGTAGTAACTTATTTCATGGAATCGATTCTTGTGCTGGCCATTCTTTGGTTTGTATTGAACATGAAACTCTACATAATCTACTGCTGCGTTCAATCTGTTTGTTGTTAACTGCTAGTATTAACTCTGGAATATTTTAGATTTTGGTGATGGAAATTTTTTTCTCTACAGATTCCATGGGGGAATAAGCTTCTATCAATTGCTGGGCATACAAAAGATCATTCTGAAAGTATCCAATGTATAATAATAATGTTTTTATGTATTATCATTCTTTAAGGGTTGGCATCATATCTGTGCATAACTTAAAACATGAAGCAATGGGAAAAAATATTCAAAAGTGTCATTTAGATAAATCATCAGAAGATAATATTTTACAATTTTATGGTTTCCCTTCATTTCAGTAAAATAAAAAGCATGATTCTGTCACTTACTTTATTCACTCTAAAGGAGAAAAGCAATCAAGATTCTTGGGAGTGATAAAACTTTTGTGTACACATTTAAGTGAAACATCTAGGCTACGTGTTTTGCTAAGTAATTCTTGTTTTTTTGGCCTTCAAATATTTCTTTTAATTGAACATAAAATACTTGTAACATTTTCCTCAGTTCATTGATTCGATCTATGACCATTAATTATGTTTTTTTCCTCTGTTTTGTGACTATTATCCTACTCACTTCTGTATTATTTTATTGTTGTTGTTGTCGTCATTTCTATTGTTATTGCAACTAACTATTCGTATTACTAGTAAATATTAAATATTATGACAGTGAAAGTGTTTGATCTATAAATATCATGATGGCATTGGGGTGCAGACTCTAGTAGGAGGTGTACGATTTAAAGTCGACCAAAAGCGTCTTGAATCAGATCCATGCCAGGTTTTGTGTTATAGCTAAAATTCTTCTGTTTCCTAGTGTGTGGCTATAGACCAAGTGTAAGGCTAATGCTTTTTTGGTGGGGGGGGGGGGGGGAAGGGGGCAAAAAAAAAAGAAAAGAGATGTTGCTGATCTTGTGTGGTAAAATTATTACACAAAGCATAATGATTTGTATTAAATTTTGCAGATACTCGTTGCTACTCCTGGCAGGTTGCTAGATCATATTGAGAATAAGTCTGGAATATATGTGCGATTAATGAGCTTGCAGATGGTTGTAATTGACGAAGCTGATCATTTACTGGACCTGGGCTTTCGAAAGGATGTAGAAAAAATTGTTGATTGTATACCCTGTCAAAGACAATCCTTGCTATTTTCTGCAACCATCCCAACTGAGGTTAGGTTAGGTCTTTCTTTTTATTTTTATAATTAAATTAATTTTTAACCTAAGGTTCTTATAAGCAGGTTTATGTTCTTGCAATATTCAGTTAACAATGTAATTGATGTTTTACAAATATGCAAGGTCGTCGTATATCTCAACTTGTTTTGAAAAGGGAACACACATATGTTGATACAGTTGGGATGGGTTGTGTGGAAACTCCCGTGAAGGCAAGTTACAATAACTATTGTCATACACTATAAATTGCAAAAGGAAAATACATATTCTATTGACTTCTAGACCCTTAGGCTATGCATATTTTTTGTTTACTTTTCTATTGATTCTTGTATATTTCTTTTAATTAATTGCATTTTAATGATTATATCAAAATTTTCCTTTGATAGGCATTGATGCTTATTTTGACTTGTTATCACAGGTAAAGCAATCTTATCTTATTGCTCCACATGAATCGCATTTTCAAATAGTGCACCACATTCTGAAAGAGCATATCATACAAGCACCTGATTATAAGGTTAATACATTTGCTATTTTAGAGTTTGAATTACTTTCTCATATAATTTATGGTTTTGACTGGTAGATTTGCATTCAGGTTATTGTTTTCTGTATAAGGATGGTGACATCACTTGTATATCAACTTCTCCGGGAAATGAAAATGAATGTTAGGGAGAGACAAATTTTAGTATTTTATTTTGCATTTTGATTTATCAATATGTAAGAGTTATAGTAGTGATTATGAATATTAAATGTTTTAAGTCTTTTGCGTATGCATATATATATTTGTTATTTACACTACCAATTTTGAAGGGAAAATTCTTGATACCTCTTGAAGGTTATGAGAATTATCATCTTCTATTATAGCGGATCCATGGATGTGGACAAAAAAATTATAAACAGTGAGTATCACAGTCATAGATAATACTTCTATCACTGATCAAGCTAAATCATACAGAGGGAGAACTAAGAATATTTATTTCCCATTTTAGCTATATTCTGTTATTTAACTACCATGATATTATCTATATTTGTCAGCTAGTGAGTTAATTATATCTAGATTCTTCTATTACTTGATGTAGCTATATAAATGAGCACATTGTGATTAATGACACAAGTTGAGTTTTCATAGTTCATCCTCTTCCTTTCCCTCTGATCCCTCTCTCAGATTTTCTCTCAATTATCATTCTTAATAGGTAGATTCATGATTTAATATATATATATATATATATATATATATATATATATATATATATATATATATATATTTGTATGAGACTGATTATTATTAGCTAATATTTTGACTTTTAATATTATATTTAGCTTTCCAATTATGTATTGATATTAGGGGAATTATAAAAAATAACAAAAAATTATTTAAAAAAAAGAATAACAATTGTGGCTAAATTGTAAATTGAAAACTATTACTAAATTAGCCACAGTTCAAGTGTGGCTAATAAATTGGAAAAAAAAAATATTAAGTAACTGTGGCTAATCAGTATAGTAACCGTAGCTAAATGAATGTTACCACGGTCAGTGTAACCGTGGCTAAAATTGGAGTGACGCCATGATTAGCCACGGTGTTAGTAACCGTGGCTACCTTATTTTTGCCACGGTTTTCTTGTGAATTTGCCACGGTTTTAACTGTGGCTAAAGTCCATTTTCTGGTAGTGTCCTGTTGCTCAAGGTTATAGGTATTGACCTATGGCATTCAACTTCTCAAAGGATGCCTAAGGTTTCACAAATCCTATCACAAGGTTCACCCTAACCAAGTGAAAGAACTATCACTAGCAAAAATGCACTCTTGGCTCAACTCTATCACGTAAAGGAACCAATCCATGTTTCTAGCATATCCTCAAGTTCAACATTTAAGAACAAGAGAACATACACAAACTATGCATCTTAAACTCAACTTTAACCATAAAAGAGTAAAGTATGTATATAGATATGCATATTATACCAAACAAATTCAAACTAGTTGTTACTAGTACACATTGTCTTAACTTCTCAAAGTCCTTCACATAAGGTAAGTGGTTATTCTTTCTAAGAACTACCACTAGTTGTGCCTCAACACTAATACTCTTGTATCTAGAACCTCACACCATCACTTCACAAGTGATTCCAAAGTCAACCTTAAGTTGAACAAGGTTCTAAACACTTCCTTATTGCATTCTAACACACTTGGATACTCAAGGTTCCCAAGACTATCCTATGGCATTCCATCACATAATGAAAGCCTAAGGTGTTCCAAAGACATTACCCCTTGACACTCCATCTCACTATGGTTGTCTAGGGTCTTACAAGTCTGTCATAAGGCATTTTCCATACTTTGGATGCCTAAATGTTCTCCAATCTCATCCTAAGGCAAATCCCATCACCTTGGGTGCCTAAGGGTTTTCCAAACTTCTCATATATACTAGGTGGTCGTTCTCTCCAAGAATTACCTCCATTAGTGTCTCAACACACTTTAAAAGGCATACATAAGTAATCCCAACATTTAGGGAAGTCCAAAACATCAAGAATACAATTCTTGCAAAATTCTGGAACTCATGCCTAGGCTTGACATTTCCACGCTTAGGCTTGGCTGACTCGTGCCTAGGCTTGGTTTTACTACGCCTAGGCGTGGTGCTCTTTGTCTGCTCAAGACTGAAAACTGATCAATCCATGCCTAGGCTTGGCCAGGCTGAGCCTAGGCGTGACCATTCTGTAAAAAATTCTACAGAACACGAACCACTGTTCCAATGGCCCCAAATCTGTTTCCAACTATACAAACATGGATTTTAAGTGTTTTCTAACTCCAATCATGATCTCTAAACATATTAGAATCATTAAACACTAAACTCAACCCATCAATCTCACATTGACCTTTCAAACCACAATTAAGCATCAAGAATCAAAACCCCTCTCCCAAATACCTATTTCTCACTTTCCACCATAAAGCATTACATAGATATTCTCAGGGATCAATTCAGCCACCATGCTTAATTTAATTCATTACAAGTTCTAATCCAAGTTCCCAAGGTGGTCAACTAACTTAAACCCTCAAGAAACTCATAAAACCCCATTTTCACCTATTTCAAACATACCCTAAGCATGACAAGATAATAGCAAAGATGAGAGTTGGGAGATGAGAGCAAGAACCCCTACCTCTTATGCAGGAAAGATGAAGATCTTGAAGATGAAGCCAAGCTTCCACTTGAATCCTCTTTCTTCCTTCTCTTCTTCCCTTCCTTGGTTCCCTTTTCTCTTCTCTGTTTCTGGTTTCGTTTCTCTCGACCGTAAGTAGCAAAGTCATACTTTGTTACTTATAGCAAAATTCTCATACTGCTAAGAACACTTGGATTCCACCGAATTCATATTCCTAACTTCCAACAGACTTAAAATAAATCTTGAGATTCATTAAAAATCTTGTTGCACCATTATCACATTTTTTCATATCTGTGACTAGTCAATCAAGTATTAAAAGACACACTCAGTATGCTTAAAAATATCAAATTGACTCTGATTATCCTTAGATTTTAACTATAGCACAGTTCACACATTTGTGACCTAGAAATAAATTCTCAACATTTATTTCCATTAATTGGATAGTTTAATCCATTTACAAGGCTAATAACAACTATTTCTCACAAATAGTATTGCAGCAAAGTGACTAAACATGTTCAGAAAGTCACAAAAATAAACAGACATGTTAAGCAGATATTAGGCTACCTCTGTATCCATATATAAGTTTAACATGTTTCAGGGTGTTACAGTTATTTTGTGTGTTACTTGGCTGTTGATTTGGTGACGAGATTAGGAGACTCAAGAGGTATTTATAGGACCTCAACTGAGCTTGGCTTATGTATGGAGGTGATGCAAGGTGTGAAGTATGCTGCCTTGTTGTCAAAATGGGATTCCTTCTTGTAAAAAAAAAAATTCTTTCCTGTAATTATTTTCTTAATCTGATTTTCATGCACGTATAAGCTTCTTCAAGCTTCATGAACACTTGTCTCTTTCTCATTCTTTAAATCCAGAATTTTCTAAGATCTGAGATGTTCATGGGTTACCACCTGTTATTATTAATCATTACCATGACTTTCATAATCTCCCCTGTAACAACACTTGTCTCTGCTAATCATCATGTGTTGACTTCATTTTCATTTAATGCATTAGACACTTGCCAAGTTTCTAGTTGGTTTAGGATTCAAGATGATTTTTTCATTAATTCTTACCTTTTCTTCTAGTTCCATTGGAACTAATTAGTTTGATCATCCTTGATAAAAAGAAACTAAATGAAAATTAAAGTTTCCATTTCTTGTTGTTACGTGCTATTGCTACAATTTTTTATGTTTGTGAATAGCTTTATTCGAATAACATGTTTGTTATTCGAATAAAGTGATACTTTTCTTCTGTATTTTACTCAATCAAACACCTTATTCAAATAACCTTTTGGTTATTCGAATAAAAGGCCTTTAATTTGAATTTTATGTGATTATAATTTTTAGGGATGTTACGAATTTCATCTCTAAATTTCATCTCTAAATATATTTGACTTTTTAAAACTCTAAATTGATCGAATAGAAACGCAATTAGAGATGAAAAATTCTGAGACGTGTAAACTTCATCTCTAAATTCCATCTCTAAATATATTTAATTTTTTAAAACACTTAATTGACCTAATAGAGATGCAATTAGAGACATAAAAATCTGAGATAGGTAAATTTCATCTCTAAATTCTGTCTCTAAATATATTTGACTTTTTAAAACACTAAATGGACCGAATAGAGACGCAATTAGAGACGGAAAAATCTAATATGGGTAAATTTTGTCTGGAAGTTATAAAATTTACTTTCCTTCTCTAAATCATCATATTCGTCTCTTTTTTCGTGTCTATTAGAGATGAAATTTTTACCATCTCTAAATTTCATCTCTGAATTAGAATTTCGTAGTAGTGTTTGAAAATAGAAAAGAATAGAAACTACCTATATGTATAACCATTTCCTTTGTCGTAAAATGACGGATTTGCTATGGAATTTACCTAAGGAATTTTCTATGGAATAGTTATGAAAAAATTATCCCTCCCTAAATTTTGAAAATTAGTGAAGGAAGTTTTTCTGTGTAAATGGCTATGGATTAACTACAAACCAAATAAATTTCGTACCTAAATGTATTTGCAAGGTGTCAAAACGTACCCAGAGGACACCGCGATGAGAGGCAACCAAAATTCTATTAAAATTTTATTAAGTTGCCATCAATTTTTATTTTAGAAAAGAATGGACTTGGGAGTCTAATTATGCACAAAGAATGGTGGGGCTTAACTTCACTGCACCCCTAATACATCCTTCTTAAAACGGTTACCCTCTAAAGTTAATTGTGCAAATTAATTAATAACCTTAACAATCTTTATTTTACCCCTTTGAAAATAAAGATGAATACAAATAAAAAGAAAACAGACAACTAAATGCTAATAATCGTATTTGCTCATTGAGCTTGAACAGCTCGTGAGCTTTAAGGTGAGCTAAGCCATAGCTAGACCTAGCTCGACTTAGCTCAAATTAGCTTAGCTCAGCTCATTAGTAGTCCTACTAGTGCGACTCACACTATATGTATCTACTACATGGATTCAAATCCTTCCTCCTCTTCCTTGTTCCCCCAATTGAATGTGGACAACTTATTAAAAAAATTAACAACTAAAAGAGAAGTTATTACCAATTACGAAAGAGGATTTCAATCCCTAGTATAGTTAGGGCTTCCTAAAATGAAATATAAACTAAATTATAATAATAAACAAAGCTTAAATATGTTTTTATTCCATATAAAGTTAGTTATTTTTTATTTTAATTAATCTAATCAATTTTAAAATTTTGGTTTTAGTCCTTACAAATTTTTTTTCCACTTTCATCCTTATGTTTCATTGCCGTCCAAAACAAATTGCTAAGTGCCTACGTGGAAAAAAGAAAAAAACTGACAAGGGATATTATATGAATCATAATCTCCGACATCTTCTAACCACAAGAACCCTAATCCCATAGCCAAGCTTGAACTTGTTCAGAAAGAATCATCTTCCTTAAGTTATTCATAGTACAATGAGGAGAGATCTTCGCCTGATGCCATGGATCCAAAAGGAACTGATAATGCATTTGACACATAACCAATGGTTAGCTCTTGCCGTAGTTAGAGTTGTGCCCGTAGCAACAACCTGTGGCACACCCGGCCTCTCAAGCCCTAGCCCTAAATGTGAGCGAAGCCACTTAAGTACTCAACATTAACCCCTTATTACATGTTGCCCACCCGTTTGCCCAATTCACCAATTGGAGCCCAATTTACTCAGAATCAGTATTTATCTTTTGATTCGCAGTGTCAAACTCCACAACCAACATCATCTCAAGTAACCCAATCCCTACCTATACAATATTTCTCTCAGTTTTAGCTGCCACAACAACGGCAGCAATGGCCTTAGTAGGTGCAACCTCCACAACCACCCTCAATGCAATCTCATATAAGACCCCACTCAACAAATGATTATCCTCTATATATACCACCCAAGCCAAACCGCAAATCCATCTCTCACAAATCTATTCTAGTGATTTGGGGCTAGGAAAATTAGGAATGTATATTAGGATTCTTATAAGGTTGGGAGATTATTAGGGTTCATTGTCATGTATATCCTATGTCAGATTTTTATTTTTTACATTGACAATTAACGTTTTGCTTTGGATTGATATATATAATATAATAGAAGGATGAACTTGGAAGAAAAAAATTTTGTAAGGACTAAAACCAAAAAGTTAAAATTATAGGGATTAAAACTGAAAGTTGCCTATTTCTTAAGGACAAAAAACATATTTAATTAAGCCTAACTAAACAAACAAAAGAGATAGTGTTAAACTAACATGTTGTCACCTGATATATTTTTTTGGCACAAAATAGCTACAAACAGTGGAACACTGAGAAACAAAAGACAAACTCAATACAAAAACAAGTACACGAACAATGCACTACAAGACCAACAATGTCACTTACAACTCACACATTGGACACTTACTTCATATAGGATAAATAAACAACCTTGCACACCAACTTCTTACATATGTTTTACATTTGTTTATTTAGAAGTTACAATTTCAATATAGCATGAGTAACTTAGCGCAAGCTACTTATAATTGACATAGCTTCTTCTACTCGTGTTGTTCAATGCTGATGGGATCAATAAGCAATGCAACAATATGATCTTTTAAAAGTTCCCCATTTGTGTATCTATCCTCAAAGTTTTCGTAGTTAACCTCAGATATACGTGCCAAATTAACAACATAATCAAGCACGGGCTTTGGGATATCAGATGGCTTGAGGCAATACTCTTCATTTATAACCTTCCAACAGTTTGTGATATCATTGTGAAGGAGTTTATAGGTCTCTCCTTGTGAAATACCATATTGCATCATGCAACATTCAACTGCTGAGGCAACATGTACTCTTTGCTGCTCAAACTACACATAAATCAAAGCAAAACTAACTCATAATCATATGGCTATGTCAATTAGCTATCATAATTGTTGATATTTATGGAATTAAGCCAAAACTAGCTCATATCATATAGCTTTAATGAATTAATATTGGGTCAAATATATCTATATATATATATATATCAAACCAAAAACCAACCAAAAGTTCAATTAAAAATGACTTAATTTGTACCTTATGAGAGGCCATGTCATTTATGAGCCTACCAATAACTGATGTAGCTTTAATGATACTTGGATAACTGGAAATCCAGTCAAACACCTTTTTGGTTGCAAATTTTCCTAAGCCAAGACACGATGTTATCTGAAGTGGGTAAGTAGAACTTTCAACTCCATTAACCTTATACTCATCATATGTTGGAATGTAGCCTTCATGGCACCATTTTGCTTCAACCAAATAGGAATGTACCAAGCCATAAAACTGCAAGTAAAATAACTAAAATATTGATTAATTAAGTGAATATGTTAGATACCCGAGCATAGAGATTGAAACCTAATGCTATTATTAATAATTATCTAACTGACAATTAACAAAATACCTACTATAATTAAGTAGTTGAATATAAGTAGGAAGAGGTGTTAATTAAGAGGTTTAGATCAGTTTTGGAGAAAAAAGAGAACTGGGAGAGCCATAGGACTCTTGAAGGTCCTGGAAGAGTGTTCACAATAGTGTTCTATTGATGTCATTCTTTTTAGATCTTGTATTCTTCCTCATTGATTCTGTATCACTCCAATTTAGATTCGGAGAAAGGAGAGTTCCGTCAATAAAACTCCATCTTTTAGAATTTTTTCTGGTCCAATTTTATTAACTGGTATTAGAGCTCCCAAGATCCAAGGAGCTTTTCATGGTACAGGGAGTTTTATTCACACAACTTTATAGCTATTGATTTGGTGTAGGAACTACATCTTCCCATAATGGAATCATTTACCTCCTATGTAGAAGTTGGAGATGGGTATAAGGTACAGTGCATAGGGTATGCTAAGGAGTTAGCTTGCAATTATAAGGACTAGAAGTTCAACATGATTTTTCCTCTTTGGTTTAGGTGAGGCTAGTTTTGTAGTTCTTGTATTCTTTCTCTTTGATTCTGTATCACTCTGATTCAGATTCAAAAAGAGGAGAGGTCCATCAATAAAACTTCATCTTTTACAATGTTTTATGTTGCAGTTCTATTAGAATCTTGCAAAGAAGCTTTCAAGTTTGAATATAGAAATTGGAAGCTTACAGCTTGTTTAACATGTTGCATCACCAAGGTTGATTTTTCACCGTCTGCTATCACCAACTCCATTTCATTGCACAGTTGTACAACCACATCAAATACCACTTTCATGCACATTGGAAGAGATTCAATCGGTGTAGCATCCCATCTGAAAATGAAATAAAAAATGAATTACTGACAAAAAATGTAAGATTTAGATTAAATATGGAGATTAGATACAAATTAATTAGAAGTAATCATGGAAGACTATTTTATACGGTCATTCTCGATAACATAATCTATAGTTGATGGACCGTTTTGAACTCAAATCACCTCTGGACTGCCTCTGTGAAGAGTTCAAGTTCTTCCACTGTGCCGTAGGCATCATAAGTATCATCTATAATAGAGATGATATTAATCAGTTTGGCCATTATCCTTCTCATAGTGCTATTTTTAGGCTCGTAGGACAGGGCCAGCGGCCAAAAGTAGGCCTCAACAAACCTATCTCTACAATGAGGGACCTTTGTCACAAAGTCTGATTCTTTCCACCACCTGTAATACAATACAAATACAAGTTATATCTATTAATTGTAAGTTAAGATCTACAGTTTTTTAGTTAAGAATTTAAGCAAATTTTTCCCTTTTTATGATCTAAAATTTTAAATAAGTATAGGTATGGATAGTATATTATGATATGAATACTGTCATTGGAATAAAAAAAACAATTTAACGGGAAGTGACTTAATTGTGATTCAGAAAGTTGAACTTTAACAATCCTATCTAGCTCGTGCGAGAAAAATTCCTACATGAAAGCAACTATGCAACGACTCTTGAACTTCATATGTTCTTGATAGGAATGAATAATTGTATGGGAATATTCTGGATGTGTGAGTGAAAGCATGTGAAATGAGCTATGAAGCACGGATACACCGTTTTTTATGCGTGTCCATGTGTCGGACACATTGGGACATCTGTATGATACACGTGGCTTGTGTATCCGAATGTGTGCATTAAAAAGATTTTTTTTTCAGTTTGGACACGTCTCGGATACGATTGGACACGTTTCGGACACGGGTTGAACACAACTCATTAATATTTTAAAAAAATATTAGTTTCTATGACTAACGTTCAATTAGTAAGTCCGTAACCCACCCAAGCTCAATCACATTACTGACATCCTAAGCCACTATTTTCACATACCCATATTTTAAATTTTATCATTTTACACGTCACTATTAGCCTTTTAAGTTTTATCTCTTCACATACTACTATTTTCATTTGCTCCTTCTACCTCTGCTCATATCAAGCCATCCACTTCGTTGTCACTAAAGTTTGCATCACACCAATGTTCCCTCTAGTTTTTTTTTATGCACATATAATTGTATATGGTTAGTTTTATTAAGTGAAGTTAGTTTAAAAGATTTTTTAGAAAATTTCAATGAAAATTATGCTCTATATTTTTTAGGAGGGGCTTACTAGGTAGTAAATATTGACACATATAATATATATTAAGATATTTTAAATCTTCAAGCTTATAAAAATGATATTAATGAATTATGAATTTTTTCTTAAATTTTACAATTATATATATATATATATATATAAATCAAGTTCTTTAATTTACTTTAATATTAATTTATATATATATATATGTCGTGTCTCGTGTCCTATAATTTTTTGAATTTGGTGTGTCTCCGTATCCGTATCTGTGTCATGTCTCGTGTTCGTGTTTGTGCTTCATAAGTAATGAGAAGAATAACTGTATGGGAATATCCTACATGTGTGTGTGAGTGAAAGCATGTTGTGTAGTAAGAAGGAAATTTTGTTAGTTTGTTAGGGAAGACTCTAAAATGTAATGCATACACTATAAATGTAACTCCGTAAAGATAATGAAATCAAAGAAGAGAATATTCAGTGTTATTTTGCATCTTTTGCTTTTCAAATATTTTTGTTAGGAGATCTTCTTCCTTAGAAGCAAGGTATTCTACCCCAACCCTATCAATTCTATTTTACCGTTTCGTTTTATAACCCAGAACGTGGTTATAGAACTTACTTGGTAATACTGCCGGCTTCTTCTTGATGCAGTTTCTGTAGAATATTGAAATCTAATTTTGCAAAGGATAGCAGAACTTTATTATGGGAAGGATCTTCTTCGTAGAAAGTCAGGTAATGCCTTACCTCTGCCCTAGGTACTCCCTTGTGAAGGGGTCGCTTTAAGCAGTGATTGATTTGTGCAGCAAGAGAAGGGCTCAGTTGGTTGGTCAAGGACTTAAGATGAGTGTATGTGAAATCATGTGCTTCATCTAGTATATCATCTCCGTGAACCCTTAATTGTGTAGCTTCATACAAGCTCCACAGTCCTTGCACATCCTTGGCAAGTTTTTCATTGAAGTTTCCTTTGGTGTTCTTAAATTTGTTAAATATATCTGCTAGATTTCAGCAAACATATGAAATATGAGGTATTAACAGGATTATTATGAGTATGACATATGATCTAAGTATAACTAATGGCTAGTACATTTTTTTGGTAACAAATATCTCAGGCAAAGTTCTACGTACCTGATGAAATGTGATATCCTTGTTGCCTAAGCAAACGAAAGAGTAGAGCAAGAGAGTGAAGGTCGCCATCTTCAGTGGTGGCGTTATTTTTTGTAGAATTTTTGTGAATTTGTTCCAGTGCTTCATCAATCTCACGTTGAAAATGATAGGATACACCCAAACGTTGGACTGAGTCAATGAAGTTTAATTTTTGTGTGATATTTTCATTGACTGAAGATTGAAACATCTTCTTTACTTCCACTTTTAGTATTTGAGCTTGTTGCTTCACATTATCTCTGACTTCCTGCAAATAGTTACAAGGAATTAAATGTTTATAGAGCATTTGAATTTAGACTTTTAACGGTTGTGATAACATTTTTTCTTTGGGAATACGTATTTTTTGGTGTTGTTTATATATATGGGAATACTGATCCAATGATTGATAAGCTGTGTGTATTTTATTTTGGAGTTTTGAAGTTCAAACTTTTCAAGGAATGGCGTGAGGGAGAGATTTATAGTTGTGATTAGACTATCCCTTTCCCCCCAAAAGAAAAAAAAAATAAAGAAACGTTATACAAATTTATCTTAATCAACTCCACCTAAATATCATCAGCACGAAATGAAAACATTCACGAATGACTTGGCCGATTTTTGTGAAATTGTTAACTTTACATCTTTTTTTCTTTAATTTTCATTTGATGGCTGAAAAGCAGCCACATCAGTTGGTAGTGGTTTTGTAAAGATTTTCCTACATCATTTTTCATAAAATACCATTTGTTACACTATTTTTATTAATTGTGATTAAGTTAGAAAAATTAATAAAAAAATGATATGATTAATGGTATGAAGAATATTGTAAAAAGTTATGTGAGAAAAAAATGATATAAGAAAATTATGGATCAGAATCTCTTCAATTTTTTTCCTCTCAAGTGGTCAATTGTAAGAGAAAAAAGATATAAAGTTATAAAAAAAATTTTAATAGTTTCAACTGGATCTCATCAATAACATTTTTTGTATCTTTTTCTCTCGTACAATTGACCACTTGAGAGAAAATAAATTTGAGAGGATCTTGATCCGAAAACTATGGTTGTTTGTAAAAATAGTTTTGATATTCTTATCATTAACAATGCATACACATTTTTCACACTCCTTTAAATATCATTTATCATACTTATTTTTTTATCACTTTCTCTTACTAAATCTATCATTTTTTTAAAAAATGTCAATAGTATATACACCTCTTTTAACTGTGTATGATGATATTTTTTCTTATAAAAACTCATTTGTGCTATATAGCACAAGAAAATAATAGTCTTACATTTTTTTTAGAAATGTATTATTATTTTTATTCTTTTTAAGAGTTGTGATTAAATAAAAATAATAATAAAAAAATAAATATAATAAATAATATTAAAAATATATAAAAAGATATGTATATATTATTAATGGTAAAAATAATACTGATAGCACAACTCCATGAGTAAAGTTGCTTTTACACACTCATGTTGACTTTTTTATACTTTAGATTACTACCACCTTAGGGTGTAAGAAGAGTGTGCAAGTATAACTACCACCTTAGGGAGTAAGAAGAGTGGGCAAGTATAACATTAGTTTCACACCAATAGAACCATTTTCATATTTCCTTAGGCAAGACCAAATTATAAGATGAAAGGCATTTATAATAATAATAATAATAATAAAGCAAAAAAGTTGAATCGATTATCTAACAAAAGTCAAACACGAAAAAACTACGAAAATTATATATCCCCAAGCTAAGAAGAAAGATAAAATTAAATCAGAAAGAAGTACAGACTGGTTTTGATGTTTCTGGTGAAAAAACCAAACTGGTCTTATTTTTTTTTCCTTTTGTTTAATTTATAAAATTTATTTATTAAACTACAACACAATTATTTCAGTATATAAAATATATTTATAATTAATTAAATCATTACATTTATCTTGACGATTGAGCTATTTATCGCCTCTTGTACGTTCATATCTCTATAGTATAGACGATGAGTCTCTTGCTAGGAGTTAGACTAATTCCAGATACAAATTGTGCAATTTTCACCACAGAAAAGTACTATGAGAATAGCAATATATATACTCATGTCTATGTATATATGCAATGTATAAACTGAATATATAAATATAATACCATGGATTCTGAAGCATATTGAAGGAAAATATCCCCCCAAATGCTAGGAGCATATTTCACGCAAGGTCGCGTGAGGTCAGATACTGCATGTTGAGTCGAAGCAAGTGCTGAAGCTGGAAGAGACATCTTTCGCTTTTTAGGAGGGTACTTTTTATGGAAAAGGGTGGCTTATGAATCAGATACACAAACGTTGGCTAAAAGTCTCTCCTAAAATAAAACTCTTCAAATTGAGGGCTTTGATATGGGAGAAGGTTTCATGTATGTCTAGATATTTATAGGGGATCTTATGCTTTGATTTTACTCTTGCTTAAGAAAGCATATGGCTGTTACATTGTTATTTTCTTGTTGGAGTAATTAAGTTACACTTTGGTACCCATATAACTCTAATCATTTTTTTTGTAACAAATTGCTCACATAATTTCGAGTCAGAAATTGTGATTACGTAAAGTTTATATTAAATAAAAGTGTTTTTAAGTGTCATATTAGTAATTGTATTATACTTTCAGATGTCATATACTTCTTTCCGTCTACTTTTATTTGTTTGTTAAAGTTGTTGCACATGAATTAAAAAAATTATTAAAAATTTATTATAAGTAAAATTAATTTGATTGATTGAATTATCTTTTATTAAAATGTTCAAAATGTTATTATTAGTTTACTAATTTTTTTCTCTCACTTATTAATACTAAGGATAATTAAAGTTAAAAATAATAATAATTCATTAATTTTCTAAATAAATAGATAATTTTAAACAAAATAAGGTTCGTACGTGGATACATAAAAGTAAACGGATAAAATATATTTTTTAAAATTATTTTTTTTAAAATATTTTTTCACTAAAAGATAATTACAAAAATTAAAAAAATAATCTGAAATTTAAAAAAGTATATTATTGTATTATAAAGTGTGATTATTTTATTAAAATGTAAACAAAAAATATTAATAAATGCACCCCCATCCTGATCCTAAAATTCTAAATAAACAAATCTTGATTGCTCATCACATAAAAAATCCTAATTACTATAGCTTGATTATGATTGACATGACAAAACAAACCCTCTTATTGTCCTCTCGTCCACAGCATAACTTGGCACTAGTTTCGTACTGCTTTGTTGTGAGTGATAAATCCATGACATAATTAAATCCTCTTATCCACAACGTAACTTGGCACGGCTTTTCATGCTTTTTTTTTAACTCTTTTTATTGACTTTTGAATGCATAATTCATCAAATGTTGTCACTTGTGAGTGATAAATTCATGATAAACTTAATTGAGAAATTTTTATCTTTATATTTAATTTTTTATTAATTTTTTAATTATTAAATTAAAAATATTAAATATTTTATATTTTTAAGATATTAAATATATTTATTTTTTATTTAATATTAAAAAAAATTTAAAAACTTATAAAAAAAATATAACATTATTCTACTTAATTATAATGCACAAGACTCCACGTTTAATTTAAACCTTTTTTTATTTTTGTTGAGTTACTTACAGAAATTGGCTTCATACGTTGGATGTTTGTGTTTTTCACTTGAGAACTTAAACAAATTTATATATTTATCATTTTATATTTAAATAATTTTTATTATCTGATTATAATTATTTTATTTTAGATTTATGGACACCTATATCTCACCAAATATTAGAAAATTTGACTCTCCTTCAATATACCAAGCATTTTCCTTCACTAATTTTTGGTACATTGATATTTTTGGAGTAGTCTTATGTTTGATGTTTAAATCTTAACATATATCCACATTTTATAAAAAATTAAAATATAATTTATTTTATAAAAAATGTTTTTCTATACACGATAGTTGCTTTATTTTTTTAACTATTAAAGTATTATATATATATATATTAAGAATTATAATTTATAATGTGAAAGTAAAAAAAAATTATAATTTATAATATTAAATTTAATATATATTAATATTTATTTTTTTCCTAATTATTTTTTTTAAATATGTAAAAAAATATTAAGCTACAAATTTAAAGCTGATTCATTAAGCCTAAAAAACTCAATTAATACAAAACTCGATATTAGTTCATTGAGTTCGATCAGCTTGTGAATTTACAATGAGCGAGTTCGAACTATGAAAATAAGCTTGATTTTTGTATTGAGTCAAGTTTGAATTAAGCTTAACTCGATTCCACTCAATTTATTTCTAATCTTATATAAGAATCTCATAAAAAATTATTTAAAAAAGAAGATAAAGTCATTTAACTATCATTAATTACTGTTTTAAGTATATGTACTTCTTAAGGATTAAGTATTTGTTTAAATTATTTGTAAAATAAAATGCGTTAAAAATTAGTTATATAAATAATCAATTTTGAAAACATTAATTTATTTTTAGATATGCTAATTCACAATCGATTTTAATAAAAAGAATTTTTATTGAATCAATTAATATTCAATATATCAGTAGCATGAGCTTGTATAATAATTGTCTTTTTTTTAGTACAACTTGTCCTCTATGATCTGACTATTTTCCTATCACCAATTCTTCAACTACAGTGCAAGTTGAGAAAGTCCCTGCCCTACTGCCCAATACTAACAACAATCCTGAATTTCTTACCTCGAACAGTAAAACACCATTCTCCACACCGTAGTTTGGCTGACATCAGTGTACGTGTGGGATACATACTTCTCTCAAAAAGCTCCGTATCTCTCCCTTTCTACCTTAGCCTTTTCATTTTCCTCCCATTCTCCATTTCTGAGGTCCTTTTGTCCCTCTCAAAATTTCCTCTATTCTCTCCAAATTTCCCCCTCCATCTGTTACGTTGTTCTTCGTTCCCTATTTCCCCAAGTTGTGAACCCCGGAGTTGTCACTTTCTCCCGTCCCTTTGTCCCTCTCATTTGGCATTGTTACATACTCCTATTCGTTCCCTTTCTCCCTGTTCCCCCTATTCTCCCTTTTCTCCCATCCAGTCGTCCCCCTCGTTTGGCATTGTCACTTCATCCGTCGGAGACCACGCAGGTGCAGTCGACGTGCGAGGTTGCAGTTGGCACTCCTAGTTAGCGTGCGAGGTTCCATTTGGCGTCCGTGCGAGGCACTCCCAGTCCACTCCATCACTCCGCTGTGCTGCCTGTGTTGCTGCCCTCATCGTTGTAATCTTTGTGGTAACATTCTCTCTCTCTCTCTGTACATTTTAATCCTTGAACATTGCCATACCATTTGATTGATTGTTTGGGTTTGGTTCTGGTGTGGGGGAGAGAGCAAAGCAGAGTGAAACCTCGCTATATAAATATGTAAATATGTATGTTAAAACCCCATCTATAGCTCCTGCTCTCACCAAACTCTGTCTGTTAGATTGCAAGGAACATAATGATTGTTTGGCTCTGATTGCTGCCTTAGAAACCTCATTTTTTTGGTGAACAACTAGAACAATCTGATGCACTAGTTTGTGAAAGTTTCCAAGCATGTAACATACCTCTTCTGTTTGTGATGATGCTGTTGATTCTATAAGATGACATAAACTAGTCTTAACCGAGCTACTTCCCTATTAAATAATAGCATGAATGTTGGTAATTTAGACTCATCTTTGATCACATTCAAAGGCTCCAAACTAACATGGGGTAGCAATTTTAGAATGCAAGAAAGTGCTAGCTCCTTGAATTCCATGTGAATTTTTGAGAGTTGAGAATCTGGTCTTCCAAAAACAAGTTCCAAAAGTAGAGGCAAGTAACTCAATTGGTGGAAACAAGATTTCTTGAAAGAGCAATACTCAATGGAGAGGACTTTAATTTTGTCAAGTGCGTGGAGCTTGTTTTCTAAGGTAGCTTAATGAGATTCAAGTGTATGTTCTAGAGATATGATGGTTGCAATGGAAATTCAAAGTGACAGAAAATCAAAGTGGGTTCTAGAGATGTGATGCTGGGCAGCTTAAATTTTGATGCTTAAGGTGTGGTCAAAACAAGACAAGCATTTTGATAGAACCCGACACCAATTCACTGAATATACCTCTTTATTGAAGAACCCTAGGAATCACTTCTGCATTCAATGTGAAATACATAGATGACTTAGAGAAAAGATTACAAGATAGAAGAAGATAGAACAGTTCAGAATGACCAAAACTCCTTTACAATTTCCTATTTATAGCTATTAACTAACTAATAGAGTTAGTTATTCTGTTGGTTCCCTCTGGTCCAACGTTTCACGCGCCACTTCCCTCTTTCATAAACCTTTTGTATTCTATCAATACTCTCCCCTAAGACTTCCACCTTGTCCTCAAGGTGAAAGCTTAGGAAAGCATACTGGACTATAGTTGCTAATTCCTAACTATCTTCCGAATTGGGTAGTTGCTGCCAATGAATTAGGACCTCCATACCACCTTGTGTGCTCCTCTTTACAGCCTTCACGGACTCCGGTATAACTTCTAGTTCATGCTTAGCAGTTAACATTGGTGGTAATGGTTGAGGGTTGGAGTGAGGTGGGGTTACTGCCTTGAGGAGTGAGACGTGAAATACTGGGTGAATGCGATTCTCGGGTGGCAACTTCAGTTTGTATGCCACCTGCCCAATCCGTTGCAAAATGTGGTATGGACCATAAAAGCATGGGCTCAGTTTCTCATTAGGCCTATTGGCTATAGACTTCAACCTATATGGTTGGAGTTTCAAATAAACCCAGTCTCCTTCTTGGAAAATCACTTCCCTTCTATGCTTATTAGCCTAATGACGGTGTTGTGCTTGAGCCTTGAGCAGATTTGCCTTCAACTCTTGTAGCACCTCATCATGTTGTTGCTACAATTGATTCACAGCTTCCATCCTCGAGGGAATAATGGTCCCTTTTAGCACAAGTGGAGGATCATGACCACAAAGGGCCTTGAAAGGAGTCATCTTAGTGGAAGAGCTATAATTTGTATTAAACTAAAATTCTGCCCAATTTAACCAATCAGGCCACTGTTTCAGCTTGGTCCCTGTCATGCACCTCAAATAAGTTTGTAGGCATCTATTGACCACTTCCGTTTGCCCGTCTGATTGGGAATGATAGGTTGAACTGTACTTTAGTTGTGTCCCTGCCTGTTTGAACATCTCTTTCCAAAAATCACTGAGAAAAACCTGATCTCGGTCTGATACAATTGAAGTGGGAAAACCACGTAACCGGATAACTTCCTTTACAAAAATTCGAGCAACTTCCATTGCTATGAAAGGGTGACTTAAGGTGACAAAGTGTGCATACTTAGTCAACCTATCCACCACTACCATGATGGTGTCTTTACCCTTAGCACTAGGCAACCCTCCGATAAAATCCATGGAGATATCAGTCTATACTTGTGTTGGAATAGGCAATGGCTGCAAAAGACCTCCGGGTGCTGAAGTCTTATGTTTGTTTCACTGACAAACCTCACAATTAATAACAAAATTCTATATGTCCTTGCGCATACCCTCCCAAAACACTACACTGGCAATCCTCTTGTATGTTCTAAAGAAACCCGAGTGTCCCTCCGTAGAAGTACTATGTAACTCTTGTACGATGATGGGTATTCGAGGAAACTGCTGATAATTGTACAGAGTGTAGTTATTAGTGCCCTATATCTGTCCTTTATGGCATGATTAGTCCTTGTTTGTAAGCATTAATGGAAGGTTTTAGCATCATTCATATCTGATTTCATTCTGATGACTTCCATTGTGATCCTGAGTAAATACTTTCAAGATTATGATCAAATTGAGTACATTTGCATGATTCAATAAATTGATAAATTTTCTTATATAGGCAGGTCTCAAATGAAGCATGGAATTGAGGAATTTGAAGCAGCTTTGGACCAGGAAGCCTAAGAGAAGATTAAAAGAAAAGATCAGCACTCAACGCCGCGACATGGATTGGATGCGCCGCGGCGTTACCCTGCTTCAGTAGATAAAACCCGAGGCTGGAGTGCCGCAACGTTGAAGAGTAGGCGCCTCAGGCGCCTGTGACCTAATTACGCACGCGCCGCGGCATGACATGTTAGACGCCGCGACGTGACCCTATTTTATTCAGCCTATAAATACATTTGCACCGAATTTCTACGAGAGTTTTCATCATTTTTGGAGAGCAGCTGCTGGTTTTTAGGTTTTTAAACCTAGAGGAAGCAGAAAAGGCTAAGGTTGGAGGCCATCCTTCCTTTGGAGGGTGAATCAAGCTTAAAGGATAACATCTATTGAGCTTCCTTCATTTCTTTTCTTCTTTTCTCTCTTTACTGATTCATGATCATGATTTATTTGTTTGTACTTTTATGATTCATGGCTAGCTAGGCTGTATATAAGTTTTCTTTTGTAGTTTCTTATAGATACTGATGAATATGTAATCTTTTGAGTATATATTGAAGTTTAGTTAAGTTCAATCATAATCTGTGTTTAATGCTTGTGGTTGGCTGATCACTAATTGTATGATATTAATATTGGCAAATGAACTAGACATAGGGATTTGTTAATATGGATATGGTGTGATTGATACATGTTCGGCGAGTTCAATTGGCTTGGATGAGCTGATTCGTTAATAGGATAGAAATATACCTATTAGCCATGTATAGTGTGTGATTGAGAATAGATCATTAATGAGTAGAGTTTGCACTGGTTCTCAAGGAAACTTAGTGAGCTGGGTAAATGAAACCAGGGTTAACTGACCTAGACATAGGCTTTTAACTAAATCAGATTCTCAAGCTAACTAAACCAATCTTTGATGTTGCTTGTAAGGATTGCAATTCATTAGTTGAAATAGGAAATGAAAAGTAATTCTTATTTCTCTATTTATCTATTTATCTTAGAGTTATTGCTTATTGCTTTTCAGTCTTTATATTTCTTTAACCATTCATTTATAAATTTAATGCTTTTGGATAGCATTAATTAGACTTTTGGCTAATACTTAACTTTTATATGAAATACATTTTCCTCGTGAGATTGATCTCTTACTCTGTAACTGTATTACTTGTGCGACCAGTGCACTTGCGGTTAGCAAAAAGGGCAACACGTTTGACCCTCAACAAGTTTTTGGCGCCGTTGCCGGGGAGTAATGGTTATATCTGTTTAGTTGATATTAGCAATGAGTCTAATTAATGCTAATTCAAATTTTGATTTGTACATATTATTCTAAGTTTTCAGTTTATCTATTCTGTTATAGGTACTAAGATGGCAGACGATAACGCTACGCTCCAATTGGAGGATGACAGTCATACAAGACCATTAAGGAGTTTGCAACCCCTCACATGGAGAACTTGCAGTCCAATATTAGAAGGCCACGCCATCCGTGCTAATCATTTTGAAATCAAACTGGCCATCATTCAAATGATACAGACTTCTGTGCAATTTGGCGGTTTGCCCAAGGAGGATCCTAATGCTCATCTTTTCAATTTTCTGGAGATCTGTGACACGTTCAAGCATAATGGTGTCTCTGATGATGCTATTCGCTTACGGCTTTTTCCCTTCTCTCTCCGAGATAGAGCCAAGAGTTGGTTGCAGTCTCTACCTGCGGGATCCATCAGCACTTGGAATGACTTGTGTGGTAAATTCCTAAATAAGTATTTTCCACCGGCCAAGACTGCTGAGATGGTGAATGATATCACATCATTCACCCAAGCTGATTCTGAGTCCTTGTATGAAGCATGGGAGAGATACAAGGATTTGCTTCGAAGGTGCCCTCATCATGATATTCCACCGTGGCACCAAGTTTACTCATTTCACAAAGGATTGCTACCCCACCATCGACCTATAGTAGATGCAGCTGCTGGAGGATCTTTATTGAGCAAGTCTTTTGATGATGCATTCAAATTGCTTGATGAATTGGCAGCTAACAGCTACCAATGGCCTTTGGAACGAACTACTTCAAGGAGAGTGGCTGGAGTGCATGAACTTGACCCAATGGCAGCCTTATCAGCTCAGGTAGCCACAATCACAAGTAAAGTGGATCGTTTGGGGATTAGCCATCAACAAAGCCCGTTTGTGCTGTGTAATAAGTGTGGAGAGAATCATTCAAGTGATAATTGCCCTTTTAGTACAGAAACTGTTCAATATGTTGGTACCTACCACCCGCAACAAAATAATTCATACTCTAACCAGTACAACCCAGGATGGAGAAATCATCCTAATTTCTCCTGGAGGGATAATCCCAGAGCTTCCTCATCTGCTCCACTGAATGACAGTCCTTATAATTCTTCAGGTTTTCCTTCCCAATCAAGACAACAGGGCCAAGATCGAAAAATCTCTTTGGAAGACATGTTTTCACAGTATATGGTCAAGACGGATTCTTACATGACAAAGACCGATTCTCAGTTGGCCAAACATGAAGTGATGTTGCAGAGCCAAACTGCTTCCATGCGAGCTTTAGAAACTCAAGTAGGGCAGTTGGCTAGTGCTATCAATAATAGGCCTCCAGGCACCCTCCCTAGTGACACTGTAAATAATCCAAAGGATGTCTCTAATGAGCACTGCAATGCCATTTCACTGAGAAGTGGGAGAAACATTCAAGGGAATCTGAGAACAAAGTTGCTTGAAGAGGATAATGAAGTTGTCGAGAAAAGAAGTGGAGAGTCCGGAAGTCAGGCAAAGTCGAGATATTGCCAATAGGAATGGAGCGGAGAAGAAGAAGGAGTTCAAGCCATATGTTCATCCTTTGCCTTTCCCTAATAGGCAAGTGAGTAAAAAGCTTGAGCACCAATTCCAGAAGTTTTTAGAAGTGTTCAAAAAGCTGCAAATTAACATTCCATTCGCAGAAGCTTTAGAACAAATGCCAAGCTATGTAAAGTTCATGAAGGAAATCCTATCAAAGAAAAGAAAGCTTGGTGACTTTGAAACAGTTGTCCCGACAATGAATGCAAGGTGCACTGCTAAAACGGACTCCTCCTAAGCTCAAAGATCCCAGAAGTTTCACCATACCCTGCACAATTGGTGATAAGTTCACTGACCATGCCCTGTGTGATTTAGGAGCCAGTATCAATCTCATGCCCTATTCTATCTATCAAATATTAGGTTTGGGAGAAGTTTCGCCTACTTCAGTTACACTACAGTTGGCGGACCGAACCCTTACTCATCCGAAGGGGGTTATTGAGGACGTGTTGGTTAAAGTGGATCAGTTTATCTTCCCTGCGGATTTCGTTATACTTGACATGAAGGAGGATAGCAAGGTCCCATTGGTTTTTGGCAGGCCATTTCTAGCAACAGGGAGAGCTCACATTAATTTGGAGAAAGGTGAACTCATCATGAGGGTTCAGGATCAAGAGGTGAAATTCAATATATATGATGCACAACATAGCCCTCAAGATCTAGAAGATTGTGCATTGGTGAGCACTATTGATGGGATGACATCCAAGGAAGGAGGTATCAGTGAAGCCTGTGTTCATGGCCAAGGTTCAATCATTGTTGATAGTGAAATGAACCAGTTAAAGGCTACTATAGTGGTAAATTTGTTAAATGCACCTGTTAAGCAGACTCCAAACTTGGAGTTGAAAGTCAGGCCATTTCAAATGCATCAAACTAATTTTTTAAATCAGGAGGAAGCTTCTCCTTTCTGATACAAATGCATTTGGAACAGCAGACAAGTCCTGCCGGGACTATAAATTAGGCCCTTTTTGGGAGGGAACCCAAATTTTCACTTTTCAGGTATGAATATGTAAATATTTCACTTTTTAAGATTTTGTATATTTATGTATTATATTGTGTAAATTAACCTTGTAGGCAAGTTTTTGTGCTGCTAAAGGCCACATTTTAGTCAAAATCACAGCTGAAGTGAATTTGCTGCAGAATTATGCAGTAAGACTGATGGCGCCGCGGCGTGATGTTTGTTTTGGGCTACAAACCAGGGAGCTCAGCGCCGCGACTTGGCAGATCCTAATGTCGCGGCGCTATGAGCGCAGCAGTAAAAAAAAAATAGAAAAGTAAAAAGTAATTAGTAAATAGTAATAATTTAAATAATTAAATTAGGAGGGAATTAATGCACGTCGCGGCGCAATCGGTTTCACGCCGCGGCGTATGTGGGCGGTGGTGTTTTATGCAGAGGCGCTTGGGTTCTCTTCATTTTATTACTCTTTTTCTCTCTTATTTTCCTTTTCTCCGTTCTCTCTCTCTCTCACGTTTCAAGAGTTTCTCTGTTTTCTCCTCATCTATTCACCACGCGCTTGTCTCCATTACGGTATGTATTTTCTTCTTTTTAGTTTTTGTCAACTTTTCCTTTAATTTTTCTGCTTTTATGAGTTGCTTTGGGTTTCTACTTATAGTTTTAATTTTTACTTTATTAAATAGCTAGTATTTGTTAATTAGATTTAGGTTTTATTAGTTTTTAGTGTTTAATACTGCCTGTATGCATTATTGGGGTGGATTGGACGCCCTGAGGCGTGCGTGCCTGGAAATTTCAGGGATACGCGCCGCGGCGTGATGTTGAATGCCACGGCGTTAATAAGAACACATTGAATGTCGCGATGTTAGGTTGAATGTCGCGGCGCTGTGTTGCGTTTTGCACGCCGCGGCGCACTTTGTGCATGTCGCGGCGTTGAGTCCTAAAAATTGGTAGAATAGTTCATTTTTCCATTTGTTTTCTGTTTTCTATTATTCTCCATTTTGATTTCTACCATTTTTTTTGTTTTTTTTTTGTTTCAGGTTATGGCTCCAAAAAGAGGACGCGTATTGCTTAGAGGTTCCTCCAGTCGTCAACCTAGGGAGCCTTCTCCCCCTCCTGCTGACTTTGATAGGAGGTGATTTATATCAGCTGAGGCTGCTGAGCGGTACACTATTCTTATCACCCGTCCGCTCATTCTGGAGCGAGGATTTGCCTTTTCCCGAGCTCTACATCCGGAGCTGGAAAGGCGATTGAACCACCTAAACTGGAACACATTTGCTCAACATCAGGAATCATCTGCAGTGCTTCCAGTTGTTCGCGAGTTCTACGCGAATGCTGCTTTTCTTGGTGAGGGGGGCACCGCAGTCCGAGTTCGCGGTCGTGTGGTTTCGTTTTCTCCAGCTGCTATTCGAGCTGCTTTGGGACTTCCTCCGCCTCCGGAGATTTGTGAATATGTTGAATTTTGTCGATGGGAGCCGGAGGAGGGTATAGATGTTAATGTGGTCACAGCACAGATTTGTTTGGCTGAATCTCAGCCTGTCATGTGGACCATGAGCATTCAGACGAACAGGCCTCGATATTTTGCACGTACTCATTTGACCCTAGAGGCTCGGGCGTGGTACCATTTCATCAGCACGCGCATCCTGCCATCCACTAACCTCTCCGAGGTTACTCGCGATCGAGCTATATTGATCTATGCTATCATGGAGGGTCGCTCGATTGATGTTTCCATACTCATCTTCCATCAGATACTGAGGTCTGCTCGGGAGTATCGGAGCCTCTTCTTTCCATTTCTCATACATTCCTTGTGCAGCCGACATCAGGTCCGCTGGGGGCCTCATGAGGAGCTTACCGACGTTCGGCAGCCGCTGAACGATACATTTATTGAGCGAGTGGGCGCAGCTCCCGGCTGCAAAGACCAAAGACGCCGCAGGCAGCTCGTGGAGAGCCTGGAGACCGCCTTCTCGACCGCCTCCTCGCTCCCGAGGCCGTTGCTCCATCCCGTGCCGCACCTACCGAAGATACCGATTGGCGTGCCCAGGATGGAAGCTATGATGGTGTATCGATGCAGACACGAGAGGTGGATGGCGGAACGTCTAGGGCTTCCGTTGGCTGATTATCCAGTTCCTTCTTTCCCACCCACTTCGGTCGCTGCCCCCACCCAGGCTGGCCCTTCTCATGCCCCTGCTGTCGATGTCCCTGACAGTGATGCTGATGATGACGAGGATGGTGATGGTTCTGATGCCGCGGGTCCTGATAGTGATGACCCGTCCTTCTAGTTGTGCATTCAGGGCATTTTTCTTTCATTGTATTTATTTATTTTTTATATATGTATTTCTCTTTTGTACAGTGCGGACACTGTTTCCCTCAGGTTTGGGGGGGTGTCTTTAACTTTATGTTTTGAGTATTTATGCAAGTACTATTATGTTTTCATTTATTATGTTTATATGCATATGTTTTGATATTCGGGGTGTTTGTTAGTTTTATATTTCTTGAAGTATATATATGTGTTATAGTATTTTAGCTTAAATATTAACTTTAGGAGCAGTTATCTTGAAACAATTTGATGAAAAATCCATTCAAGATACAATCGTCGTTCCCTTTTCACTTGATGTGTTGTAATGTTTCAAAAGCTAGTGTGTATGGTTGTTCCAATGATAGATGTGGATACATTTGACCTTTATTTTTCTGTGAATCCATATGCAATCTTTGGTGTATGCTTAAGCATTCTAGTTTCTTTTTATGCATGGTGAGTTTCCCAATTGCATGTTTTTTGAACTTTGGAAAGGATAAGAAAGTTTGCTTGAAGAAAGTTTATGAATGATACATGTGAAAAATTTGATTATCCTTGAAATTGTTTGGCAACTCTCTTGAGGCGAAATCCTAGGTTGTGTCTGATTGAGGAAATGATTAGGGCATTGTTTGGATCGATTGAGCCTTAAAAAGCTTACCTGATATGATGATATCCTTAGGTCTTATTTTGAAGCCTTATACTGTTTGGCCTTATTTGTTTTTCCTAACCATTCACTACTAAAAATTTCTAAAATAGCGATGGAATTTAGCGACGGAAACAAATCCGTGACTAATGGCGACGGAATTTGTCACGGATTTTCAATTATAGAATTAGCGATGGAATTTAGCGACTGAATTAATTCCATCGCTAATTATCCGTGACAAATTCCGTCGCTGAATTAATTTATTTCTTAAAAAATAAACGTTTAATTATATGAAATATACAGCGATGAAAATGTTCCATCGCTGAGCTTTTTATATAAGTACATGTCAGTGTTATTATTAAAATGAAATATATAGCGATGGAACATTTTTGTCGCTAAATTATTTTTATATAAAAACATGAAAATATTGTCATGGGAACTGAATGGGCAAGAATCGAAACCGGTACCTCTAGTTGAAACGATTGCCCCAGTTACCACTACGACATGTTTAGTAGTCAAGCGTTCTTATACATATTTTACATATTTATAATTAAAGTAATACTTTATATTTTTCCCTCTCACTTCCGCCCTCTTTGTTCTCCTTGTAAAGTCAAAAATCCCAAAAAACTTCCTTGTCAATGGCGCCATCTTTGTCTCTTGCCCGCCGATATCTTTCTCTCTCTCTCGCCTCTCCCTCTCTCGTTTTCGGTCTCTATCTTGCCGCCGCGTCTCCCTCTCTCACCCGCGTCGCGCGTCTCGCCTTCTCCGGGCGCCTCCTCTGCGTCTCGTCCTCTCTCGCCGCCCCGCGTCTTTTACTGATGATGGGTCTAGCTTTACACACTCTCACAGCTCGTATCTCATTCTCGTCTCATCTCTCAACAAAATCGCTCACCAAACCCACTCATTGCACGGAAGTGACTGAACCAAGGAAGAGCAGCAGATTTTGGGGGTGATTTGGCCAAGTAATTTCAATTTCATTAGTGATTGATGTTTTCGTATTTCAATTTCTCGGTGTTCTTATTTCGTTAAGATTGTTTCTAATTTTTAATATTTCTTTTGCTTTGCTTTTGGGTTTCGTATTTCAACTGCGGCAAATGCTGCCCCTAGGTATTTCACTTTTTCGCACCTCGTTTGTGCTTTCAAATTTGTGTCTAGCATTCGTGAATCCATAGTAAAGTTTTGGTCTTTAACAATGGGTTTGTGATTTTTCGTGAAAAAAAAATATGAAAGGACAAATCAATCAAGCGGTTTTGAGGAATATAGTTAGAGATGTTCAGGAGGCCTGTGTCTATGAGCGCAATGTTCTTTACCTGATTTTTTTTCATTTTTGTGGGATTCTCTTTTTTATTATGAAATATTACATCTGTTCTGTTACTTAGTTGATTGGTTTTTGTTATTTGTAGAATACACTCTTCCAAAGCTGTATGTAAAGATGCAGTATTGTGTATCTTGTGCTATCCACTCTCATTAGAGTTCATTTCCTTTGTGGGCCAGTTAGTCACAATTTTAGTTGTTGCCTACACTGGGAAAAGATAACTATTATGGAGGCGTAAATATAAATCAATACAGTCCAAAAAACAATCATGGATTACTATTGACATCATTATGCTATTCGAAATTATTAGTCATTTTTAAGTATTATAAATTATGTAGGTAAGTTCTTTGTTTTTTGTTTTTTACGGTACATACGTTGGTTGTTTGTTTTTAAAAGCTCAAATAGAATACAGAATATATCAATGTTTTAATTAGTAAGAAAGTGGGCCAATTAAGTTATGATGTAGCCCAATAAAATATTGGAGTTCTGAGAATTTTTTTTTTTAGGTACAAGTGTTTTGAGAAATCTTAATGTTAAGTTGTTAACATATAAGGAATGAAAAAAAGTGATATTTTTATAATAAAAATAAAATATATAATAAAAATACCACTTAAAATTTTCCTAAAGTTCATCCAATTAATTAGAAATTATCAATTTAACAGATATATAACTATGTATATATTTGTCAAATTTATGATTTCTAATTTTATAAAAAAAAATAAAATTTTAAAGTTAAATTCTCAAGAGTTTTACCTCTAAAATTAAATTTTAGTTGATATGTAAAGAGTATAAATAAGTAATTAGATGTGTCAACAAATTATCTTCGTTTATTGCTTCAATTATATTAGATTTTATTTGAGTTTTAAGTTTTCAATATTTTTATTCAGGATTCATTTTAATTATAGGACTTCATTTATTTATTGTATTTAAGTTTGTATTATTATGCTTATTTGTGAATTTCTTTAATACACGTGTTGGTTTTCTTAGTAACTTTAAACAAAGTTAATTATAATATTTCTTTACCACATGTACATAGATGGCAGATAACCATATAGGTAGAGGTAGAGGTAGAGATAGAGGTTGGGGTACCTCTCACACGACATTGGGAACTATTCACACAACTTCGAGGTCGGGGTACCTCTCACATGGCATTGGGAGCTATTCACACAGCTTCACACATACAAGGGGAAGTGGATATCCACCAAAGCAAAAAATATTGTTGTAAGTATAAATGCTGCAATTAAATTTTAATATATGGTTAAGTCAATTTCCAAGCATAAATATTTATTAACAATTGATTTGTCAGGATGAGTACTAAAAACGACGTGATTGTGACTCACAATGCCACCTAAGAGGAGATTATTGACATTCACTCTGACAACAACATCTACTTGGATGTTGTTGTAGGTATTAGCATCAAGAAATGCATCTTTGGCTTGAGATTTGATGCTGCTTCTCATGCATCATCTTCCTCTGCAATGTGATAAAGAAAACTTATTTACAAATATTGGAACAAGAAAACTTAATCAACACAATCATACAGCATTTGAACGCATCTGCTAGTGGCTCACAAGCTATAGGCAGCGGTCACAAGGATGATCCACTTGGTGATAGGGTTGGTGATGAGGAAGATGACATGGATGAGAATGACTATGATATTTTTCCTCCTTATATTTGATACATTGGCTTCATGTTTATTTTAATAAGGAACTTGTATAACTTAATTTATATTTATATTGATCTTTTGAATTATATTTTTATTTTGATATTTTGAAATGCTTTATGGTATGATATGATAATGATATTTTTAAATTTTAGAAATTTGTTGTATTTTGGATTGGATTGTTGTAATGTTGTGTTATATACAAGTTTAAATTGTATAATTGGACTGTTAAAAAATTAAAAAAAAATAGTTTTAAAAATTTAGGTCATTAGCGACGGAAATATTTTCGTTGCTAAAAAGCATAGATTCATACTTCAATTTTAGCGATGGAATATTTTCCGTCGCTTAAACGGTAGCTAAATAATTTTTTTTAAATAATTAAAGTAACTTTGGTTACGAATGTTAACGACGGAATTGTATTAATTAGTCACGAAAAAATTCGTCGCTATTTAGAGACGGAATTATATTTCCGTCGCTAAGAAATTAGCCACCAAGGATTACGCGATGGAAATTTTTCTGTGACAGATTCCGTGACTAATCATTATAGTGACAGAATTTAATGAATCAGAGACGAAATTTTTCTGTCGCTATTTAAGAAATTTTTAGTAGTGATTGTGATCGTTAACCTGTTAACCGTTCTAATGCATGTGAAAACATTGCATTTTCTTCCTACCTTCTTTGTTTGTTGAGTGCATTATATATGTTATTTCTTAAAGTGAGTCTTATGATTAGGGGTATAAATATTCAGTACAAAATAAGTCTGAAGGAACCAGATGCAGTTCTGAAGAAAAAAAAATTTATTGCTTTGCAAAAGAAAAAAAAAGAAAGAAAAACAAATGCATGAAAAAAAAAAAGCAAAGCAAAGCAAAAGTGAAGTAAAGTTTGCAAAGCATCAAAGTGGTTCTGGCAAGTTTTCTGATCTCATTGTTAAATACCCTGCTATTATCATTATAGGCTCATGAATTGGAATATCATATGTATGTTTCTCAATGTTTGTGTTAATCCTATTCTTTTATTCTGTTACCCATTACCCTTGGCCTGACATTATAAGCTAATAAAGACCCTTTTGATCCTCAATCTTGCATGATCTACATTAGTGGAGAGAGAGTTGTATTACAATCTTGTGGATTTTGTGAATTATGTTTGTGTGTATGTTTATAACCTCATTTGGGTGAATTTGAATTGAATGAAAGAGGTTTTTCTTGCATGGTTTGGGAAGAATATCTTGTATGAAAGGAAACTATGAATGTTAGCATGATGAAGATTGTGTATGCGTGAAACTGATTCTAAGGTATTTGTCTTCTTTGAGGTTTATGCAATCATCATATACTAGCCTGAGTTAAATGAAAGTGGGATGTTTAAAAATGGTGAAAATAGGTTGCCAGTTGATCTTTGTGAATGTACTTTGTTTTGCTCGAGGACTAGCAAAAATCTAGGTTTGGGGGTGTGATAACTGTACAGAGTGTAGTTATTAGTGCCCTATATCTGTCCTTTATGGCATGATTAGTCCTTGTTTGTAAGCATTAATGGAAGGTTTTAGCATCATTCATATCTGATTTCATTCTGATGACTTCCATTGTGATCCTGAGTAAATACTTTCAAGATTATGATCAAATTGAGTACATTTGCATGATTTAATAAATTGATAAATTTTCTTATATAGGCAGGTCTCAAATGAAGCATGGAATTGAGGAAGTTGAAGCAGCTTTGGACCAGGAAGCCTAAGAGAAGATTAAAAGAAAAGATCAGCACTCAACGCCGCGACGTGGATTGGATGCGCCGCGGCGTTACCCTGCTTCAGTAGATAAAACCCGAGGCTGGAGTGCCGCAACGTTGAAGAGTGGGCGCCTCAGGCGCCTGTGACCTAATTACGCACGTGCCGCGGCGTGACATGTTGGACGCCGCCGCGTGACCCTGTTTTATTCAGCCTATAAATACATTTGCACCGAATTTCTACGAGAGTTTTCATCATTTTTGGAGAGCAGCTGCTGGTTTTTAGGTTTTTAGACCTAGAGGAAGCAGAAAAGGCTAAGCTTGGAGGCCATCCTTCCTTTGGAGGGTGAATCAAGCTTAAAGGATAACATCTATTGAGCTTCCTTCCTTACTTTTCTTTTCTCTCTCTTTTCTTGATTCATGATCATGATTTATTTGTTTGTACTTTCATTATTCATGGCTAGCTAGGTCAGTATATAAGTTTTCTTTTGTAGTTTCTTATAGATACTTGATGAATATGTAATCTTTTGAGTATATATTGAAGTTTAGTTAAGTTCAATCATAATTTGTGTTTAATGCTTGTGGTTGGCTGATCACTAATTGCATGATATTAATATTGGCAAATGAACTAGACATAGGGATTTGTTAATATGGATATGGTGTGATTGATACATGTTCGGCGAGTTCAATTGGCTTGGATGAGCTGATTCGTTAATAGGATAGAAATATACCTATTGGCCATGTATAGTGTGTGATTGAGAATAGATCATTAATGAGTAGAGTTTGCACTCGGTTCTCAAGGAAACTTAGTGAGTCAAGGTAAATGAAACCAGGGTTAACGACCTAGACATAGGCTTTTAACTAAATCAGATTCTCAAGCTAACTAAACCAATCTTTGATGTTGCTTGTAAGGATTGCAATTCATTAGTTGAAATAGGAAATGAAAAGTAATTCTTATTTCTCTATTTATCTATTTATCTTAGAGTTATTGCTTATTGCTTTTCAGTCTTTATATTTCTTTAACCATTCATTTATAAATTTAATGCTTTTGGATAGCATTAATTAGACTATTGGCTAATACTTAACTTTTATATGAAATACATTTTCCTCGTGGGATCGATCTCTTACTCTGTAACTGTATTACTTGTGCGACCCGTGCACTTGCGGTTAGCAAAAAGGGCAACACGTTTGACCCTCAACAACTGCTTTGGTAGCACTAGTTTTCCTTGAAAGTATAGCCTGCCCCCTTTAAATTCATTCATACCCTGCATATGCTTAACAGTTGACAAGCAGTTCTTGAACAATCAAACTCAGCTTGGACTTCCTGCTATTATAGCTGCTTCTAAACCTTCCCATTCTGTACTTTTCAGTATGGTAATTGCTGAGTACACCAGTCACCTAGAGAGTGCATCGGCTACTGAATTTTCCTTGCCCTGCCGGTAATGTATTTCAAAATCATACCCAATCAATTTAGAGGTCCATTTAAACTGCTCCTCGGTGAGTAATGTTTGATCAACTAGAAACTCCATTCCTGTTGCTTTTTGCTTTGCTAAAGTAAATATTGCTTCTATATTTTCTGTAAATTCATTATTGGTTTGTATTATTAGACTTACTTCCGCTTCCCATTCCATTGTTATTTTTTCTCTATTTCTTACATAGTCTAAGTCTAAGACTGACGTATTAGTGGAATATTTTCATATGGTCTAAATTCTAATGGTATATCTCCTACTGGTGTGTTCCTATAACATGGTCTATAAGGGGTTTTTCTATATCTTTGTCTTTGTTCTTAATAATTATATCTTTTGCTTTGATATTGATTATAAGATGTTCCTTCTTCCTTCTTTGATATTTGTTCTTCCTTTATTCTAATTCAAAATCTAATATGGTTAATTTCTTGATTAATTCTTCTAGTCTTTCTATATTTGTTTCCTTTTAATATTCTTCTTCTAATTTTCTCCTATATTCTTCCATATTAATTTTCTAAAAAGTATTTTTGTTGATGAGGTTGTTTGTCTATTCTAGAGGTTGGTTCCCAAATTGAGTTTAAATATGAATAGTCTATCAGTTTTTCTCCTGATGGAGTTACTGTGGGTCTATTCATATTCCCAATTTGGTCTGATAATTTCCTTTCTAATTCTTTTGCACATTACATTCTTCTATTGCCTTTCTAATTTTTTGTTCTTCCTGTTAAGCTGTTAATGTAGTTGTTTTCTGGCTTAATTGGTCTAGTTTTTTATTTATGTGGTCTAATTTTGGTCCTATTGAGGGATCTCCCTTGTTTTCTTGTATTAATTTTTTGATTTCATCTAAATCCTTTTTAAGCCTTGTGATGAGGCTTCAGGATTGATTTTTCTGATTTTTTTTATTATTTCATCAATTCTTCTTCTTACTCCGGATAATTCATTTCTTAATGTTGTAATAGCATTAAATTTATTATTTACTAAATCAATTAAGTTTCCTGTTACATAGCTAATTAATCCATTGAGTGGGTTTAATAATGACATTATTTCGTTGTTTCTCTTCTGGTTTTTAATAAATTATTACCAGGATATTAGAAAAAGAAACTTCAGAAAACCCGTTAGACCCAAGATTTAACAACAAATACCAGGTAGAACAAGAATTTAGAACAATCAATAGACTTAACAAAGTAAGGCCTTGACCATTACCTATTAAAATATGATTTGAGTGTGTGAAATCCTACGTATGTAATAGATTTGCAGATTCGACCACGAATGATTTGGTGAAATCTGGAACTGCTAGGATAGGCAACTCTGTTACGGCTGCCTTCAACTCCTCAAAAGCTGAGTGTGCCTCTTGTCCCTACCTGAAATTGTTGATAATGTCTTTAAAGTTTGAATATCCATCTATAGGTTGAGGAAGCAAGAAAACTGTGTCTTTTGTTTTCTTATGATTTTTGGAGGCTATAGGGGAGGGTATGTGCTTGCTAACCTTTTTTTGTTGGTTGATTTGGTTTTCACTATGTTTAATAAGGGGAGGAGCTGAATTTAATGGTAGTCATAAGGCTAATGAGAGGAGCAATAATATTTGAAACCACTAGTGGATAGTTTGATATTTATTATAACTCAAATTGCATGAAAGAAATATTGGTAAACTTGCATTTGCCTCACTCTTTTCCTTGTCTAAATTTTTTCCCTAAGTTTTATTATCATGTGACGTGTCATAAAAATACATGTTAAGAATTGGATATAAAAGTATTTATTATTGATTATTTATTATTTTTAAAAAATATTAAATGGCTTTTTTAATTTTTAAGACAATAAACACTCATATTTTTATTTAATACATTTTTATTTTTATATATTGACGGACCCTCAAAATTCACGAATAGGTTTTCAAAAAAGGCTTATTACACATTGTCAAATTATGAACTCAAATCACTTAGCATCAAATCATTTCAATTCACGTCAATTCAATCTGAAAACTCTTTTTACCATTGATATCTAAAATGCTTTCCATCTTTTTGCAGGTGGTGTTGTTTAATTTATAAAGTGTGTTGCCTAAAGCAAAAATTGGAGCATGGCACCATCAAGAAGGAAGGAGGGGTCAACAAGTTCAAACAAGCAAAATGTATAGAACACGTGCACTACTTTAACTATTTACATGACTGCTATTTATTTATTACTAACATGAACTTTATTATTGCACTTTTCAGTTACGTTTGAGGCATGCCTGCATACCCAATGTTGGTTGACATCAACAACAATTTGACTTCTACGCAAAGAACCCGAATTGAGGCCACTCCATTCAAAGCGCTTGTAAATATGCCACAAAATTTACAAATCTCTGGCATACTACTGTGGGAATTAGCTTGCCGATGGGACGACCAAAGTAGGGGGTTCAGGGTTAGAAGTCGAGTGGTTAGTTTTAATCCCATCGATGTATGTTTTGCGGTTGGACTACGCGTCGGAGGTGAACGGGTCCAAGTTGACGATGGAGGGGAATGTCAAACATTGAATCTGTTTGGGGGTGCAGCTGTCACTGTTGATAGAATTATCCAACTACTTCATGCATATCGAGGTGACCATCAAGTGGATGATTTTTGTAGGCTGTACATACTCCTTGCATTTGGCGTGTTCTATTTTCCAAGAACAGGGAGATATGTGTATAGCGGCATGATTAAAATGTTGGATGACTTGGATGTTCTTGGTAATTACTGCTGGGGTTTAGCAATATACGATTTCTTGGTTGATAGTTTAAGCGTGGCTGCTTCTGTTGTGAAAAGGGGTGAGAATTCAAGCCAAAGACACATAACAGGATGTGCAGCTATCCTTCAGGTATATACTCTTTCCATCCTCAAATTATAGTAATTTTTTTTCGTATGCATGAATTTTATAAGCATGTTAACTTTCCTAGTAAAACTATGTACTTAAGTTTGACAATTGCTTAATGTAGATTTGGGCTTTGGACCACCTGTCCATGTGGCAAACAGACAGGAACCCCCGCATGTTTCCTTTTCCACGATATTTGAATTGGCAAAACGTTGGTAGCAGCAAGGACAAGATTGATCGGGCATTTCGACACAATTTGGTAAGCATGTTGAATTAGTCTTCCTATAACATGTTTGGTAAGAAAAAAATTTTGTATGTTAGTCTTCCATCAACATTTCATATTTGTGCATCTGGTGTATTTTGTACATTAGCAGATAATCAAGGAAGTGGCTGCAACGACTGAAGAGATGCAGTTTGACATAGTCAAGGAAGCATTGGACGAGGCACACCCCCAGTTTGGGCATGAGAGAGCAAGGTCTTTTGATATGGAGGACTATGCTAGTGAACTTCGTCGGGTGGTGGCAGAGAATAGGCAGTTTGAGGAAAGGATTACTTTCTCGAGCAAGAACTGAGTATGTTGAAACAAATTGTGCTTCAACGTCCAGCAGCGGCAGCGCCTTCAACTTCAGCTGCTGCCATGCATCATCCTGTAAACATACATCGACAAAGTGCTTCATTTGTGATACCTCTCTATAGTGACAGTGAAGGGTATGAAGCTGGTTCTCTGCAAACACCTGGTCGTGCATCACCCTTGACAGTAGGCAGCCCACGTCTTCGTAGTCATACTGCTACTCGGAATGATGGTGAGGGATGTTTGATTAACGTTAGAATTGCATGAAAGATTTAACACTAATTAAATTGCTGTCTATTATATAGTGGAATATGAAAGTAAGTAATTTTAGACGATACAAATACAAGTCTGTCAAATTTTTTAGGCTTTTATCTACCATATCTCTGTTTTGTGGGAATTTTTAAAAATCAACATTCCTTTTCAGGTGAATCATTGGTAAACCTGCCTCAAGAGAATGATGCAGGTAATTATGCAAACCTTACACAGTACTGCCTCCATTGCCAATTGCCTTATATATACATATATTTGTGTAACATGTAACATGAGGTCTGTTTGTCACACAAATGGAAATAATGTCCAGGCTGAAGCTGATGTTGAGGCTGTTACCACTGATAAGCCACCATCGAACATTGCCACGCGAGCAAAACTCCAACCGAGGAAGCGTGTGGAAAGTGCATCCACTCAAACTCCATATGTATATCAGCTAAGGAAAAGGAAGAACACACAGATGTAACTGGTTGAGTAATGGTTAATAGATAGTAGGATGTGAACTGTGTAGTGTAATTAGTAGCTAATCCCAATGATTTTGTATATACCATGTTTGATATTTTTGAGTGGAGGTGGCTCATTTGAGAAGTTTGCCGTTAACTTGACAATGTTGAATTTAGTTTTTGCACTATTATTGGATTTGTGATTTCATGTAACAATGAAAAATGAAACTGAAAAATCTCCCTGTTCATGTGGTTGAATGTCATCATCGTAATTGAAAGTTAGATTCCCAATAAATAGAGCTCAGTAATATTTGTGCATACTGGTGGAAAAAGTAGGTTAATAAATAACAAAAAAGTATAACCAATGACATACAAAAGGTGGTTAACAGGGTAAATGGCCAGAAAGGCTACTTCTCTGTGCATGGCCATTAACCAAGTTGCATAGGACATTAACCAACTTTCATGGCCATTAACCAATTTGCATAGGGTATTAACCATATTTTTGTTCTTCATTAACCAACTTTGTTTCTATGCTTGTGAAACAAAGTTGGTTAATGAAGAAAAAAAACGTAGTTAATGCTCTATGAAAGTTGGTTAACAAGGTAAAGAGAGCAAAATGGTTGCCTATTTGTGCATGCCCATTAACCAACTTATGGAGCATTTTTGTTCTTCATTAACCAACTGTGTCTATGGTTAGGAAACAAAGTTGGTTAACGAAGAACAAAAATGTAGTTAATGCTCTATGAAAGTTAGTTAACAAGATAAAAAGAGCAAAAGGGTTGCCTATTTGTGCATGCCCATTAACCAACTTGTGGAGGGCATTAACCACATTTTTGTTCTTCATTAACCAACTTTGTGTCTATGCTTGTGAAACAAAGTTGGTTAACGAAGAATAAAAATGTGGTTAATGCTCTATGAAAGTTGGTTAACAAGGTAAAGAGAGCAAACTTCCTGCCATTTATGCATGCCCATTAACTTACTTGTGGAGGGCATTAACCACATTTTTGTTCTTCATTAACCAACTTTGTGTCTATGGTTGGGAAACAAAGTTGGTTAACGAAGAACAAAAATGTGGTTGATGCTCTATGAAAATTGGTTAACAAGATAAAGAGAGCAAAATGGTTGCCTATTTGTGCATGCCCATTAACTAACTCGTGGAGGGCATTAACCATATTTTTGTTCTTCATTAACCAACTTTGTGTCTATGCTTGAGAAACAAAGTTGGTTAATGAAGAACAAAAATGTGGTTAATCATCTATGAAAGTTGGTTAACAAGGTAAAGAGAGCAAAAAAGGGTTGCCTAGTGCAATGAAAAAGGACCTGCAACAAAGGCCAGGTTACCGGGGGGCCAACTAGTCGCTGGGCGATGGAAACTCAGAGTGAGAAAGGAAGAAGCAGCATAGCCCCAGCCGCCGGGCGGCCAAATGGCCGCTGGGCGATGGAAAGTCAGAGGGGAAAAGAGACAGCAGCAGCGCCACGGTCACTAGGCGGCCAACTGGCCGCTGGGCGATGGAAACTCAGTGGGAAAGGAAGCAGCACCATGCCCATTAACCACGTACCGTAGGAAATTAACCACTTTTTTATTCGTCATTAACTAACTGTGTGAGACACAAAGTTGGTTAATGAAGAACAAAAAAGTGGTTAATGACCTCCAGAAGTTGGTTAACGGGGTAAAGGCTGGAAGGGTTTCATATTATGTGCATGCCCATTAACCAACTTTTGAAGGTCATTAACCACTCTTTTGTTCGTCATTAACCAACTTGGTTTCTAAGCTTGTGAAAAAAGTTGGTTAATGAAGAGAAAAAAGGTGGTTAATGACCTTTAGAAGTTGGTTAACGAGGTAAAGGCTGGAAAGGTTGCATGGTTTGTACATGCCCATTAACCAACTTCCAAAGGTCAGTAACCACTTTTTTGTTCGTTGATTTGTTGATTATTCCTATATCTTAAATGCCTTGTAATACGCATCATTGGACTCCATTTGTGCTTAATTGTCATCGTTTATCTAAGTTTCTGATATCGAACCCTAGTTAGATCATTATTGTGAAACTATGCTTAAATGTATTTTCAAACACTAATAATTGGTTAATAGGCGTCGAAACAAAGTTAGTTAATGAAGAATAAAAAAGTGGTTAATGACCTATGAAAGTTGGTTAATAGGCATGCACATAATATACAACACATCCAGCATTTACCCCGTTAACCAACTTCTGTAGGTCATTAACCACATTTTTGTTCTTCATTAACCACCATTTTGTTCTTCATTAACCAACTTTTTTCACAAGTTTAGAAACAAAAAATGAGTATTTTCCTTTGGATATTTGAAAAAATGATTTTGCCTTCAAAAATGACATTACCAATCAAACAAAAATAACCAAATAAATACATTCACATTACATGTACCATAAGATATAAGTGTGCTTCATACACATAAAATGTTCATTAAACACCATATAAACCTGTACCAAAAAAAAAATTCTACTGACCATTTACATAACCTTATATGATTATGTACATTTTATAAGTACTATTTTACTTACTAAACTACACAAACAACTTATTCCAAAAAAATACCTAGGTAGGTTGCTTTACTTACAACAAAATAAATGTTTGGAATAATAAAAAAGATGTAATATATGTTATGTCATCAGAGTTCACCCTTTGCCACCACCACATTTCTCATCAAAAGTAGGCAAAAAATATGCAATTTCTGCTAGCACTAATCTTTGGACCCATTACAGGTAAATCAACGGTTGCCCCATAAACCTGCAATACCAAAGTTAATTGTCTTAGTCTTTCAACCTAAACATTAACCCCAATAAAAATAGTAAAAATTATAATTAATTGAACGAGTTAAGTACAACGTTAGTGTCCCTCGACCCGTGTTTCTTGAAATTGCCTAGAATGACTACTCATGGCAAAATTCATGTATGGAATCTTACTACTAGCAGCCTGAAAAAAACATTTCAATAAGTCAACTACAATCAATTATAGAATCTAAAATTTAGCATATATTTCTCATGCCTTTTTCCCAATAGTGACATCATATTCAAAATCTTCAAGTGACGATAGAGAACTTTGTGCTGGACTTTCTGCCAGCTGCGAAGTTCAACATCTATCTTTATAAACATCAACATTTGTGTCCAGGTCAACAGCTGTTGACTGTAAAGGAAGAATATAACCAAAGTTAAATTATAAATTCTTATAAAAGTTTACACATAAGAATGATTCCATCAATACAACCCCGAAACATAACAATCATTTTAACACTCATTGCAATTTAAATTTAATTTCTGTGCATACACACACCATGGTACAGTCATCATCTCATTCTGCAAGAGTCAATCTTTCCACAGATGAGCATACATGTAACTTGTTTCCATTGATCTGACTCATGCTTCCCTCGATACACTCCTACATAAACCAACAGAAACAAGTTAACACATTTCAAAATATATGCGCTCTTTCCAAAATAGGTAACAGTACATAGTTGTTCCATACACAAACAAAACATATCCAAATCCACTTACATGAATTGTGAACATGTGTGGATTTTGATGTGTTGTCTTCCTCTTTTTCCTCACAATTTGGTCAACTTTTGATACTTTCCTATTTGATCAAGGGCGGCCTTTACGCGCTACACGTAATGGACTATGAATCTCACTTGATGACTCCTTCGTTTGACTGCTGCCAGTGGCAATCACATTGCCTATTTTGTCTTGACCTTTATGACATGTGACATTACTGTGATTCGATGTAGCAATTGACTGCACCTTGCCTTTACATGCACGCAATGTTTGGAGTAAAAAATCACTAGCATCGTCACATTCTGCAGCAACTTCGGCAACCTCATAAAACTCTTTCAACAAATTATCAAATCTTTGCATTTGAGGCTGCAACTCTTTCACATCATAACTGCTTTTGATGTATGTATGTTTCCTTCTTATATTTTTGCTCCATCTTGGCAAAATATATTTTGAAGGCACTTCCTTCACCCTTTCTTGCGCAAGAACGGCAAGAGAATGTCTACACATAATACCTTTAAATTCAAATAACAAGTATTTGCATCTAACATCATGATTATCGCGATTAAATACCACCTCAGCTGCACTTTCCTTCGGACTTCCAACTACTACAATCTCCTCTAACACATCATAAGTACAAATTCCATCCACAACACCCTTAATGCAAATAGAACAATTCATTTTACCCCTAAATTCACCTTGAACCTCGTAAAACTTCGCATGGGTGTACTCACCTTGGAATTGCCTCTCAATTATAGAGTTCGACCCGCATGCAATAATGCTGTTAAATGATCGACAATCTGCCTCATATTCCTTTTCTGCCTTATCATGGAGAGCATTATCATACTGCCTTACAAATTGCTGCAGAGTTGTTGTTGAGTTTATATACCCATCAAAAAATGTGTTAATGCTCTCGCTCCTCTGAGTCGTTGACATTCCAGCCCAAAAATCTTTCTTCAAAAATATTGGGACCCATTTATACCGCTCATTGTACAACCCACTCAACCATTCATTATCTTGTAGGCCATATTATTGCACGAAAGTAACCAACTTTCCTTCAAATTCAGCCTCTGTCAAGGAATCATAAACTGCATTTTTCATTGCATCTTTCATACTGTTATATTCACCATAACCTTTCAACTTCTCTGGGATTTTTTTCATGATATGCCATAAGCACCATCGATGGAAAGTAGTAGGAAACACTATCTGGATTGCATTTTTCATAGCCTTGCATTGATCAGTGACAATACCGTTTGGAGCCTTTCCTGACATACAATTAAGCCAAGATTCGAACAGCCACACAAACGAATCAGTGTCTTCGGTAGATAGTAAACCACATCCTAGCAAAATTGATTGCCCATGATGATTCACACCAATGAATGGAGCAAATGGCATGTCATACCTATTTGTCAAATACGTTGTGTCAAATGTCACAACATCTCCAAATGATTCGTATGCAGCTCTACTTCTTGCATTAGCCCAAAAAACGTTCTTCACATGAAAGTCATCATCCAAATCTATAGAATAGAAGAAATTACTATTCTGTTCTTGCATCCGTGAAAAATAACTCCTTAGAGCCTTATCATCACCCTCATTCCCAATCGCTCGTCTTTCCCTCCCAACATAGTTTCTCACGTCTCGTTCAACAAATGGTAAATTTCCATACCCTCCTACATCATGAACAAGAGAACGGAAGGTCTTGTTCAGCCTCACGCCTGCTTCATTATTGATCTGTATTCTTCTCTTCACGTGCATGCTGATGTTTCTGTTTTCGTGGAACATCCTTGCCTTCACCGGGCTAAGATCATGAGAGTGGTCAAGTACAGCTTTCTTTACGTACCAAAGTCCATTTTTGTTCAAACTGACAGTTATCTTCACTTGACAGTTATTCTTGATTGTTGGATATGTATTCAAATCAGTTGGTATTGTTGACACATAATTCCCTCCTCGTCAACATGCTAGAATGAAGTATTTTAACTCTCCATCGTTTCCTTTTCTTGAATTCCTAGTGATGAAATCGAATCCCTTTGCAATAGCATACTGCCAATAGAATAACTTAACGGCAACCACCGAAGGAAATATAATGCCTGCTACAGGCTCACAAGGTTCAGATTGCTCATTGAGGCTGTCACTCATAATTAACTCAGCTTCATTTGCTTCTTCAATGCATTCAGCACCGCCACTATAATCATCTAACACTCCACCACCATTGACAGTATTTTCATCCTCCATATAAGCACCTATTTCCAATTCCATTAACCTGCACATGCAAAACTCATGTTACCATCCAAAAATTCAGCAAGTGTTAGAGTGACTGTTAGATTTATAGTAAACAGAAAGGACTGGAAGTGTTAAGGCTTGGATTAGAAAAAAATACAAAATGTGTTTATTGTTTTACTGCATTTTTTACTGCCTTGGTTAATGACGTATAAATTTGTGGTTAGTAATGTGTATATGTTGGTTATTGGGTAGCTTCGTGCTCAGTGGTTCAGCCATTAACCATCCAATACATCTCATTAACCATAAATTTGTACATCGTTAACCAAGACTTAAAAATAGTGTAAAAAAGTGACATGATATGCAACAGAATCAACAAACACAATCATAAAGTGTAAAAATGTTCAAAAATAATGTTCAAGAACAACTTAAGCAACTTTAATGTCAGTTTCAGCAGCCATATAGGTCTTACATTTGACTGAAGTTGCAAGGAGGAAGAGGACCTCTTTGTTGGCTTAACCTTGATCAAATAAATTTCCAAAGTCAAATGACTGTGTGACTAAGACATACATAGAGTCATAAGCTAGAATGAATTCCTTCCCATTATCAACTTTTTTACTTTTTTATTTAAGTCATGTTGTAGGAAGAGTTACTGTGTTTAACTTCACAATGAATTGATTTTTACTTTTATAAACAATTCATCATGAATTATTATTTTCTAATTCTTGTATAGGTTGCAACCTTAATTTATTTTGTTGCTTAATTTGAACAAAAACAAAGTAGCAAAGTGATTTTTTGATGCAGAATATATTGTTACCATAGGCATAACCACAAATATTATTCTTCTCAGAAAAGCATCCATTTTTTCCCTTGTTGTCTTGGTATATCTTTTTTGCATATTTCCTTTTGTTTTGGGTAATTGTACTAACAAGATATATAATTTCTTTATATTGAGCACATGAAGGTAGAAACTACAAGTAGATGGTATCAGGGGCATATGGGAATAGATGTGGAGAAGTCAATCTTTCTATTCTAGAAAAGCTGGTAATTTTCATTTATGACATTAAACATTAAGAACTTCACTTATTTACTATTAAAAATTTATAATCTGATTGTGAGCTATAAGTTGAGAAGTTATCTTATAATTGGGCATTTGTAACAGGTCATTGACATGCAAACAACTTCTTATTATTGTACCTAAGTTAATAAGAGTTTGGTAAAATCACTACAAGAAATTAGGAAAACAATGAGGGAATTTTCCCTCGCTAATCCCTCTCTAATCCCTTGCTAATGTTATCAGTGAGGGATTAGAGAGGGATTAGCGAGGGAATTTTTCCTCTCTTTTTTTTCATCGCTAATTAGCAAGGGAAAGTATTCCCTCTCTAATCCGTCTCTAGAAAATTTATTTCCGTCACTAATTCCTCTCTAATCCCTCGCTAATATTCCCTCGCAAAATGGTGATGGAATTTCCCTCGCTATTCCTTCGCTAAATTATTTACTAATTTTGTCAATTTCCCTTGCTATTCCCTCTCTATTAAATCCATCTCTATTCCCTCGCTAATCCCTCTCTAAATTCCCTCGCTAATCAATCGCTAATGGCTTGTAGTACTCTGTCGCCATTTCCTCGCTAATTCCTCACTAAATTTTTCCTCGCCATTTCCTCTCTAATCCCTCGCTAAATAGTCCTTCGCCATTTTCTCACTAATCCCTCACTAATATTTTACTCGCTATTCCCTCACTAATCCCTCGCTATTTACAGTGTGAGTTTTCTGTCGCTAATCCCTCGCTAATGAGCTAAATTTTTTTAATAACCTGTTTATATATATAACTTTCCCTAAAACCTGCATATCAAACCACAATCCAGCAAACAGAAATCCAGCAAACAACAATCCAATAATTATAAAATGCTACAACAAAAAACTTATGCAAAATAATCCAATAATATAGTTAAAAGTTATTATACAAATAATCAATCAATATAGTTGAAAGTTATACAAATGTAACAATACAAATAAAAAATGACGCTCAGTCTAAATTATCTTCGTCTTCGTCTTCCTCTCGACCCTCCCTGCCTAAATCTTGCGATGGTGGTTGTGGAGCAACATTTGTTAATCCGATCGTAGATAGAAACGATTGGAAGGGCGCCAACATAGGGACAAGTTGACTCTGGACAAACGAAGCCATCGCTGCAGTCACTGCTGTGTTTACAGCCTCAGATATGTCTTGTGTCAACGGTGTAGAATGGGAAGGACCAGCAACCGAGGAGGATGAAGTTGGCCTGGTGTTATTACCAATGTGCAAGCTATTACCTATGCCATGCACACGTCCCTTCTTGTTGGGACCCGCCGCATCCAACCAGACCTCTGGGTCAACCATAGGGTGAGAGGAAGAGTTTTCTCCATATTTTTCTGTCATTGCGGTGTCATATGACTCCAGGAACAAGACACTTACAATAAAATTCCTCGGGCGCTCAGAAACATAGCTTCCGTCTTTCTTCTTATGAACTTTTGCATACAGATCTCTGTAAGAAACCGGATGCTTTAACTCTGCCTCTTGTAATCCCATATGGAAGAATATTATATAAGAAACACATATCAAAAGTAAGGCAATCCGTCTAAAATACTATGTCATACTCAAAATAGGCAAATAACTCAAGTAATTACAACATGTTCATATACAGATGCTTATCATTAAAACTTTAAATGCGGAAGTTATATTACCATCTTGCTCTTGTGTTGACCAAAGCTTATCGACCTGCCTGTATGCTTCAAGGCATCAGGCATAGCTGCCCTGTTCCTTCGGGCAGCTGTAGACCTCGTCATCCATTTATCTGTCAGCCAAATGTCGACCAGGTCATCCCAAACTTCCGTCCTCATTCCTCTGGGCCCATGGCCCTTAATATCAGCCAAGTTGTTTGAATTTGCCCTCTTAAAGGCCTTATCTCGTGCTTTGTTCAAATGGTCTGGATAACGGTCCAAGATAGTCCATTCCTAGACAGTTCTCACCATGCCGTGATCAGCATCAGATGTGAACCGATGCTTAGCCTACACAAAGGATATGTATGTATATTTATTTTTTAATAAACGTATAATATATAATTCTATAAACACAATTACTTACCATGAAGTTGGTAAATAGTATTTCCTTCATCTCAGCTGGATATCCTCGACACGTACTAGCCAGAATAGGCATCCGTGTCATAACATTATACATAATGATAATGTCACGTGTCACCCTCGATGGTAGAAACCTCCTCCTGTAAGTACAATAAGATAATGTTAGTTATCTGAAAGTAAATACATGTAATAAAAGAAGATATGTCGCTAGTACTTACGGTTCAGGGACAAAGCGCCACATATATAAGTTCCCGCTATCTCTGTTTCTACATTTGATTCTCCACACGAAGGCACCACATTCGGGCTGCTAGTGGGTGGGTCAGCAGGGGGTGGCATAGAAATCGCCGGGTCGATCGGGGTGGGACGGTGATGCGCCTCCAATGGTCAATGGACTAGACGCTGGTAGGCCTGCACTGGTTGATGGGCCAGTAGCTGAAGTTGCACCTAATATAATTATACATAAAAAAACACATATATATTACATTTATATAAACTACCACTTAATAATAATTAAAAAGATTATCCTATAGGTATACCTGGAGAGGGCTGAGAATGCTGTACTGGTGGAGAATCATAGGTATACCTGGAGAGGGCTGAGAATGCTGTACTGGTCATGATGGATATATGCACAAGGAAACATAATGAAATATGACTTCATTTAAGCAACTATATGTCAATAAAAACCACAAAATATAATAATGATAATCCAATGTAAATACCATTAACGAAATTTATTGAACAAGCTTCAATTTTAACTACTTGAGTCTGAAGCAAAAGATTCCTCATCTTCATCTGAGAATTCATTAATTTCATTATTTTCGTTGTCATCAATGAACTCATCATCAACCAGATCGTCCATTGGATAATGTATATCACGTATGTTAACTTCTTCCATTTGGGCATATGCATCAAACAAGGAGACTGCTTCATCATCTATCACAGGATTGTGTGTTCCAAGGGATCCATCATCTTGGTAATAATCAGTGGCAGTTAAGTCATTCAATTCATCACCTTCCTCATTTAATGTCTCAGCCACGAAGAGTTTTGCTCTGACCTTGCAAGCTGCCCACCATTCACCATTAGCACTATTCCCGCTTTGTGGGTATCTTGTAGAGTACACTTGTTGTACTTGTTCGGCTAAGACGAATGGCTCATTTGAGTGAAGTCTTGATTTATGCTTGATGTCAACCAACCCATATCTCTCATCAACATTGACTCCCTTTATCGGGTCAAACCAATGACATTGTAAAAGAAATACTTTGTTCTGATTTCCTACATATGACAATTTCAATATATCTTCAATTATGCCATAATAGTCGAAGTCATTCTCACCATATATACTACCTCTAACACATACGCCACTATTCATGGTAGCTTTATTTTGTCCATACACCTTGGTATGAAATCTGTACCCATTAACTATTAGGGCCACAGTAAGAAGTCACGGACTTGGATGAACCGTAACTTATCTCTCGTATCATTTGATCCTCGACTTGGCCTATATTAACCTGTATCATTACATAGACGGTGGATTGTTGTAACATCTAGCATAATGCACATTGAATTTAATATGATAGATCACTATTATGGATAAAAGGACTCACTAGATGTTTTAGCCACCTACTAAAGTCCTTATCTCGAGCTTCCAATATTTGATCATCAGTTATATTGGGATCTGTATCCCTTAACGAATCCTCGAATTGTCTAATCAATACAATAATTAATATTTAGCATAAATTTAGCACACTAATAACAAATTCATTAGATAGAGAGTAAACTTACTGGAGATAAGGTTCTACTTCTCCACAATTTACAAGCACATATGTCTCAGCAATCTGAAGTTCCACATCCGTCAAGAATCTATTTCAACCTCTCCCGACAGGACGACATGGATGTTTAAAAACAGACAACTGTTCATTAATTACATCTTCCCCACCGTCGTCATTCCGAGGAACTTGAGTGCGCCTGGTCTGTAGGTGGGGATCAAAATACATAGAAGCAAAATTAGAAATTTCTTCTAAAATATACGTTTCACAAATAGATCCTTCAACTTTTGCCTTATTTCGGACCTTTCTTTTCAAGTACAGCATACACCTCTCAAAGGGGTACATCCACCTGTAATGCACTGGTCCTCCAACCTTAGCTTCATAAGAGAGATGCACGACTAGATGTTCCATACGTCAAAGAATGCTGGAGGGAAAATCTTCTCTAACTTGTAAATTGTTTCAATGATAGAAAGCTCTGCATTCTCAATAGTGGAAGCATGAATTTCAGTTGCGCAAACTTCTTTAAAGAACAAGCTTAGTTCGTTAACGGTCCCCATATAGGTTTTGGCAAGATATCACGAAATGCCAGAGGAATTAACCTTTGCATAAAAACATGACAATCGTGACTTTTCATTCCATATATCTTCCGTCTACATTGATGCAACGTGCGATATTCGACGCATACCCATCAGGAAATTTTAACTGTTTTATCCACTCACACACCATCCTTCTTTTATTGGCATCTAAGACATACGTCGCCTTTGGTTTTTTACACTTGCCATTGTCAACTATTAGCTCCAAGGTAGGACGTTTGCATATTATCTTCAAATCTTCTCTTGCATTTGCATTGTCTTTTGTCTTGCCCTTTATGTCCATGACAGTGTTGAAGATATTATCAAACACGTTCTTCTCAACATGCATAACATCTAAATTATGTCGTATTAGATTAGTCGACCAATAAGACAATTCCCAGAATATGCTCTTCTTCACCCAATTGTGGTGTATACCAAAGCCATCTTGTTTTTGTTTACCTAAATTCAAGCCGAAAATGATTTCCTTAAGTTGAGTCACTCTATTGAAGACATCTGTCCCACTCAGGCGTTGCGGTAGATTCGATTTTTCCACTGTTGATCTCTTAAAAGAGTTTCGATCACGGTGAAATGGATAATCAAAGGGCAAAAATTGGCGATGACAATCAAACCAACAACATTTCCTACCGTGCTTCAACACAAATGACTTACTGTGATTCATACAAAGCGGACAAGAAAGTTTTCCGTGAGTGCTCCACCCAGACAGCATTCCATAGGCTGGAAAGTCACTTATTGTCCACAACAAAGCCGCTTTCATATCGAAATTTTACTTCTTCCAGGTATCATAAGTTTGCACCCCAACATCCCACAATATCTTCAGATCGTCAATTAGGGGTCTAAGATAGACATCTAAATTTTTACCAGGTGACTTTGGTCCAGGAATCACAAGAGTGAGGAATATGTATTCCCTTCTCATACACATACTTGGAGGTAGATTGTACGGTGTGACAAAAATAGGCCAACATGAATATGGTGTGGCTGAACCGCTGAATGGATTAAAACCGTCTGTACACAGGCCAAGCCTAACATTTCGAGCGTCTAGGGCAAATGTAGGATGGTAGCGTCAAATCATTTCCAAGCCTCAGCATCAGCTGGATGCCTGATCACTGATTCATCTTGACGCACTCCATCCGCATGCCAAGTCATATACTGTGCAGTGTTTTTTGACATAAACAGACGTTGGAGTCTTGGCATAATGGGAAAATATCGCAACACTGAGTGCGGCACATCCTTCTCATTCGATGAACGTCCCGCCTTCGGTTTGAATCGTGGGTGTCCACATACTAAGCAAACTGAGTAGAGTCTCTTGTCACTATATTCTTTGTAATACAACATGCACTGATTAAGACACGCATCTATCTTCTCATTTCCTAATCCCAACTCACGAACCATTCTCTTTGATTTGTAGAAGTTTTCGGGTAACCTTTCAGGCTCTAGAAGCATGCTCTTAATTATGACAATCATTCTATCATAACAACTCTCACTCATGTTAAACTCCAACTTCAAGTTCAAAAGTTGAGTTACAGCTGACAATTTTGTGTGCTTGTGGCAACCATCCCATAAAGGTTCGTTAACGTCTCTGAGCAAATCATAAAACTTCGCAGCTGACGGATTTGGATCCTTTTCTAAATCTTGAGCTTCTGGATTTAACCTATCACTGGCGGCATCCATAACCATATCCACGTATGGATTCCTAGGCTCCACTTCATTATCATGAACAATGGATGTTGAGCTGCTATCCCCCCATCTGTCCTCACCGTGAATGATCCAATTTACATAACTATCTATAAATCCGTACTTATACAGATGTTGTTCTACCCCAAATACCTCCCTCCAAGCACGATTCTTACATCTAGTACATGGACAAAGGATGCGATTTAATGCATCAATAACTGTCGGGTCCCCTTGAGCAACCCTAATGAAATCATTAACTCTATCCTTGAATTCTTCACTTACATAGCCAGTAGGATCATTTCTTCGTGACATCCAACTTCGATCGGGTCTCATCATTGCTGAAATTGATTTAGCACATTAACACAATCCTTATATCCCCATCTCCTTCTTAACATGGTATGGCCCTATCCCATTCGATAAGAAACATTTTCAACACTTGGTTAATAGTTATTCCTTAAATCTCATATTTTATACTTGACGAAATTTCGGCAGCATTTCCCATTGGTCTCCAAGTGCATGACTTGAACGCAGTGAGATCAACTTTGTTTAAGTATACACCCAGAGAACAAAAAGAAATATTGCAGACCGAAATTTTAACAAATATAACATATGAGATTTAAAGAATAACTATTAACCAAGCGAAGACAAAATTTCTTACCAAACTGTCCCACTTGGACAATTCAAGATTCAATACAATGAGCAGTACCTTGAAAAGGTATGCGTACTCATTAATATAGAATCTCAAATGGGAAACTAAGGTTTTAATTAAACTTTTACTCGAATAAGAAAATAAAACTTTAAGCATATGTTAAAGCACAATCATGGAAAATTAAATCAAACTAATATTCTTAACACATAATTCACTAAAAATTCGTAACTTTTATTTTCAACATCCAAAATTTATGTCATATTTAGATAGTCCTAAATGTACTGGGGTAGGAGACTAAAGCATTTCTTAAAGGCAATTGGTTTTACAATTCCGTTGATGGAAGCCCTATATGCTAGTTACTATACTAAGAAAGTTATGATTATTTTGATTCGTGAATTTCAGTCGCCTGAGGAAGAAATGAAGAAAATTGTTCTGAATGTGGTGAAGCAGTGTGTAATTACTTGAGGGTTGATAACTTCAGAAAATGAAGTTATGTCACTTGAATGTGATTGTATTTGAGCATGCTATCCCAAGGTTTTCAAGGTCATAAGTTCAATTATTGCATGACTTTGGTGAATTAAGCTTGTTGATTCAAATGATTTAGAATTGAATCTTTGAAGATTTTGTTTATCGAAGTTGGGTGGATTGTGGTTTGATGGACATTATCATTGTTTTGATATAGGTATTCAAGATGAGAAAGACCTTGGAAGGGATGAGGAAGGTGAAGAATGGCTCAAATTGTGAAGAAAATATCAAAGGAAAGTGCTGCTAATCCACGCCTAGGCGTGACAAATCCATGCCTAGGCGTGGCCCTTGCAGTTTCTCAGGTATCCCAGACAAAGACCTCCACGCCTAGGCGTGGTATAGTCACGCCTAGGCGTGACAAGCAGAAGAAAGGCACGTGATTCATAACCACGCCTAAGCGTGGGAAAGCCACTCCTAGGCGTGGAAAAAATCCTGGCACGCAAATTTTGCCCTTATATTCTGATTTTTGGGAGGAAGAGGGATAGGCGGTCTTTTTTCACAAACCACGAATTTCAGAGAGCAAGTGAGAAGAGGAGGAACCTATTTGGATTGAAGGTGACTCAAAGAAGAATCAAGAATAGGAAGATATAGTATAGTTGAAGCTTGATTGAGTTGAGTAGTGATGAGTTAGTGTAGAATGATTGAAATTTCAATTTGGGTTCAAAAGGATAAAGCTCCTGGTGCAATGCTGGAAAACCAGAATTTTGCACTGTTCATGCACTCCCAAGGGAGTGCATGTCGCGACACTCCAGTTGCAGCTGCGCAAGAATTGTGGGGCAGAGGATTTTAGCAAGCATGAATATTGTCTCCTCCTTCCCATCTCATCAACTCCTCCATACTGTTACAGTGGCTGACTCTAATTTCTTCAAGATTTGCTAGTTAGAGCAACAGGTTCCCTGAGAATAGATTCTTCAAATTTGGATAGCATTCCACATTGATGATCTTCAGGCTCGTAAGTGTAGATGGTGTCACCACTTCCCTGCATATCATCTACAAATTTATCAAAAATCTCAACACCAAGGTCTCCAGCATTGATAAATCGTTCTTCCCAGGATCAACAATTTTTTCTACACTGTAACAGCATACTACTGTACATTTTTTAAGCCTCTCTACATGCAAGAGGCAAGTAGTTAGCTATGTAATATCATAACAATCAATAAACTTCAACTCAGTAGTATTTGCTGGGATCAAAATTCCTCCTTTCGAAATGGATATCCCAGAAATGCCATACTCCTTTTGTCTGAAACTTGTTGGAGCTCTCCGGGTCCTACGTTAAACTTTAATTTCTCTAGCTGAACCCAGTGACCAGATCGAATATATAGATCATAGAGGTCAAAATACCAGAAGTCCACTTCAAGAGAAGATAAACTTGAGGAGGATATGACTTTGTCAATGCTGATTTCAGAAGTGGTTGCTGGTAGTGGTATTTGAAAGACTAGAGCATTAAATGCCAATAACTCTTCCAGAAGAGTTAACGCTGACTGCAAACCAGATGGCAAGATTTTAATCATGGTATTGGAAATATTTAGCCTTCTCAGGTTGCCTAACTGTTCTGTTCCATGTGGAAGTTCTCTTATGTTTCGAGAACAAGACAGGTCTAAAGTCATTATGTTCCAGCAATTGCTCACTAACAAGGCACACAGATTCCCTAAGTTAGAGACAGATCTAGGCAGGGATTCAATCCCAGTGTACGAGACAAGTTTGGCTTGCAGTATGTTGACATCTTAAAATGAGACAAGTTTCATTTTAAAAAAATGATTAATATAAGAGCATACAAAATACGAAAATAGATTATCCATTCACTGATCAGAACCAAAAATAGATTATCCTAATAGAACCGAATTATCAAATAATAACACACCTAAATTTTATCATTAGGAGGCAAGTTTATTACATATACTCTAAATATACTATTTATGCATTCCTGTAAAAAAAAGGCTATTTATGTATAATAAACCATTTACCAGCATATTAGCAAGATATCAAGAAAAACGTGCAAAACCAATTATCATCAACTTAATAACAGTAAAAGGGAATGATAATCACTCATATATGCATCAAAACCAGACCAAATGTATATAAATATAACAACATGAAGATAAATGTGATTCTTACCAAAGGAAAAGAAAAGCCCAAATCCGTTTCTACGCTGAAAGAATGGCGGGCGAAGAGAGAGAGACGTGGGAGTGGACCGAGAAGAGTGGCACGGTAGGGCGGGCGTGACGGTGGTGCGGCTTTCGGTGAGACGAATGAGAATGAGAGGGTGAGGGTGAGGGAGAGGAGAGAGCGAAACGAGAGAGGTGAGAGTGAGATTGAGAGCGAGAGGGAGAGGGAGAGCGAGAACGAGAGAGAGAGTGAGAGTGAGATTGAGAGCGAGAGGGAGGGGGAGAGCAGAACAGAGACAGGTGAGAGTGAGAGGTGAGCGCGGCTATGAGGGATTTAGAATTCTGCAATTAGGTTAAGTGGATTTTGCGAGGGATTGGCGAGGGATTTGAGACGGATCTTTCCGTCACTAAATTTTTCAGTTAGCGAGGGAAAATATCCCTCTCAATCCCCTTGCTAATTTTAGCGAGGGATATTTTTCCTCTCAATTTCCTCGCTATTAATGCGCTATTTTTCCCCAAATTTTATTTTTGAAAATTTCAACAAGGGTTAAGATTTTCGTCATTGATCCCTCGCAGTTCCCTCGCTGATCTGCGAGCGATCAGCGAGGGAAATTGTCCTTCGCAAAATTCCGTCGCCAATTTGAGAAGGTTTTTACGATACTTTTAGGGAGGGAATATAACCTTCGCAATTCCATCGCTAATTTTAGCGAGGGAAAATATCCCTCTCACTTCCCTCGCTAATCACATTATTTTTTTAGCGAGGAAAGATAGACCTCGCAAGTCCTTCGCTAATTTCAGCGAAGAAATATATATCTCACAATTCCCTCGCTTTTTACTCGCTATTTTTTGTTCTATTTTATTTTTTTAATTTTGCGAGGGATAAAATTTTCCTCGCTAATCCCTCTCTATTTCCTCTCTAATCAGCGAGGGATTAGCGAGGGAAATGTTCCCTCGCAAATTTCCCTCGCTAAATCACAAATTTCTTGTAGTGAATGAGTAAGAATGGTCCCAATGTAATTTTGTAGTTCTATATCTTGGTTAATGTGGACAACTTTCGAATGATTGTTAAGAAAGTTGAATTTGTTGGATTTAAAGAGATAGATGTCAATTATCAAAATGTATTTGATTATGGCAAATATTACTTGCACGTCAGTTATCCTGCTTAAAATTTGAATTCTGTTATGGAGTTCATTTTAGCACCTTTAACCATATTGCTTTCTATGCTACTTGATTTTGTGTTTGTTCTAGACATGTTTATTACCAAAATCATCATTGCCATTTTAAGCATATCACTTTTTATGATACTTGTTGATGTTGATATTCCATTGGCATGATGCAGGTGCAACAACGCCTTAAATATGCTTGTTTACTAGACTATTCAAATTATGCAGAATATGTTGTTGATGTTAGAATGGCAAATACGCCTGTAAAGGTGTGTAAAATTATTGAAGAGATGCAATAATGGATTTGCTATCAGAAACAGTAGAAAGCTAGTTAGATGGTACCATGAATTGCATGCACTCTCTTTGATTTGCCTAGTCAGTAGAAAGGTTCTATTTTTTAAGTTGTGTTTAGTAGATAAATTTGTCTGGAAACAGAAGGAAATAAAAAATCAACAATGTATGTATCATGCCACCAACCAGAATGCCACTGGACTGCACTCCCAGAACTTAATACATTGAGCTAATGGAGAAGGAAAATAGTACCTTGACGACGCGACAGAGGGCAGCAGAGGTAGCGGCACTGATGGACCTTCGTGCGGGCTACAGAGATAGCGGTGCTAGCGGAGGTTGTGCACGGACAGAGCTCGTCGGACGGAGGGACGCGAGTGACGGAGAAGTGAAAGAAGTCAAGGATGGAGATATTTGAGGAAAAGGGGGTAACGAGAGGGAGAAACGAGAGGGAGATAGAAATGAGAGGGAGATGGAAATGAGAAGGAGAGGGAAAAAATGAAGCCAAATCTGAAAATTAATCTGACGTGGCAAAGGTGTTAAAAGTGGTGTGGCTACTGTTAACGGTAAGATGATAATTTTCCTACTAACAATTTTCACATATGGGCCTGCGAACTAGTTGGTTTAGCATAGTACAATAAAAAATTATGATTACAAGTGAAGATAGATCAAACAATTCGTTAAAAAGTTATGATCTGGCCTAACTTGATTTAGTTTGTTTAACAAAAATGTCAAATCAAATTTTTTTCTTTAAAATTTATTTAGTTTAATGAGTTAAATTTCAAGTTTTTAAAAAAGTCTTTTAAATTTAGTAAATTAGTCTATTTAATTATATATATTATTATTATTTTATAAATAATATAATATTTTAATATTTATATAATATAATTTTTTTCATAAAATAATATAATATTTTTAAAAAATTAGATTTATTAATTTATTTTATTGGCCTATTTAAAGATAAATTTATTGATCTATTTAAAAGTTTTATTACAAAATAAGTTTTTAAATAAATTTCCACGTTAGGACAAGTTTTTAAAAGAGTCAAGTCTGACCTTAAAAAATAGTCTATGTTAGATAATTAAGTTAGACTCAGATCTTGTATTTGAAAAATAAGTTAAACCTATTTAAGATAAGGTCTAACCTAGTTTATCCTATTTCTACTCCTACCAACCGCATAAATTACAAATTTTATTAAATGTGGGCTAACAAAACTCTATCTATTAATGTAAAATAATAATAATAATCTATCTATTAAACCTACCAATTAAGTTGGTTGGACCATTCTAATTGGGGAGTTGGCTTATAATCCGGTCTAATTTTTTAAATCCTAGCAAGTAGCCCAACCTAAATATTTAGCTTACCTAGTTTTTTTAAGTCCAATTAAAGGCTTCAAGAATTTGTAAAAAACCTAACTAAAGGCGTCGTGTTATACTTTAATATACTTTTTCTATTTAAATCACTAAAAATATAAAACAATAAAAAAGCTAACAAGTTAATTGTTAACACGTAAATTAAAAGAGAAATTTTAAAATATTCCAAAAATAATACTCTAAATAGATTTTTAATCATTTAAATTTAATTTAATAATATATATTTTTAATCCAATGATCTATATGATTATAAGTGTCACATATTATATTTTGATTGGATTGGAGCATTACTTTTATAGTAGGTTTTTTTACCGAACTGTCATTGGTAGAAAAATTATTTATCAAAATATCATTTTTTTAAAATTATATATCAAATTGTCACTTTTTTGTCTAATGTAACATATTTTAATAATTTTTAAGATACGTCAAACTGTCACTTTTTTATCTAACGTGACATTTTTTAATAATTTTTAGGATACGCCAAACTCTTTGGCGTATCCAAGTTGATTACGCCATCATGTTTAGCGTAATCGAACTAAACCAATGCTTTGAATGTCTGCTTAAAAAATAGATATAAAATATGTCATTATAATCAATAAAAAGTATGTATAGTAACTGACGAATTGGTAAAGATCTTATCGCATTCCTAATAGATGCACTGGTGGGAGAAATCCAACGTTTGGTAATTCTTTTATCCAACATGACATTTTTTAATGATTTTTGGTCCACGCAGGATGCGCCAAACATGTTGGCGTATCCACCTTGATTAAGCCAACACGTTTGGCGTAATCTACGTGGATGCGCCAAATGTGTTGGCGTAATCAATTTGGATACGCCAAAGCATTTGGCGTATCTTACGTGAACTATAAATTATTAAAAAAATGTCATGTTGGACAAAAAGGTAGCAGTCTAGTATATAATTTCAAAAAAGTGGTATTTTAATAAATAATTTAAAAAATAACATTTTAATAAATAATTTTACTACCAATGACAGTTTGGTAAAAAAACCTCCATAGTAACCAAGAACCTATCAAGTTAAAAGGACTATTGAACTTCGGATACCTCTTAAGTGGGCCAGGCAAAGTAGATCCTCATTTCCATCACATCCATAACATAATTTGGCATGCCTTTTGCATGCTTTTATTATTATTATTATTATTATTATTATTATTATTATTATTATTATTATTATTATTATTATTATTAATTTTTGCATGCATAATTTGTCATTTATTGTGAAGGTGGCTTTTAAGATGGATCATCTAGTTAATGGACCACCTAATCACTACCTCAGCTAAGCTCCATTGCCATCTTGCCCTAACCCCTTGCAACAATCTCTATGTTATGGCCGAACTGGTAGTGACTCATGGTGGCTGGATTTGGTCGTGACTCGCGGTGGCCGAATTGGTAACAACTTTTAGTGGCCGAACCGATTCTTGACTTTGGTGGCATGAGTGGTGCTTGCGATTGTGAGCAGAAGATTTGGTGCTTGGGCTTGCAAATCTAGTGCTAGTGCAAGTTCCATTGGCTACTGGAGGTGGTTCCCGGGACGAAAGCCATGGGTAGGGCGGTTATCAGTGTTCAAATCCAATTCAAATTGAAAATCGAATTGAAAAATCAAAATCTAATTAAAATTGAATAAATTTGGTTTTTTTTTTATTGAGTTTTAGGAAATTAATTGGATTGGATTGGATTCCAAATTTGATTTTCAAAGTCGATTCTATACAATTTAAATTGATTAATATTATATAATATTTTGTTTATCATAGAATTTATTTTTTTACTTATAATAACTCTAATTTCTCACCCCTTCTCTTATTTTATGTGATCAAATATTATTTTAGACATGTAAAATAAGCTATTTCTACTTAAAAAAATTACTTTTAACTCACAAAATTTTTTACTTAAAAAAATTTTAAGTCAAAAATTGATTAAATTGATCCAATCCAAATTGATTTTAATCGGATTGGATTGGTTCATTTTTCAAAATTAACAAGTCTAATCCAAATTAAATCGATATAAATAATATTATTTAAATCGATTAGTTTCTTGACTTAAAACATATCCAAACCAAACCGCGAACAACCCTATGGGCAGCGTAGAGGTGCCACAGTGGCAAGGAGTGGTGTGGTCAAGGACGGCAGTGCGTCTGATCACCATGGTGGTGCGACTTGGGTTGCTCCGGTAGGAGGAGGCTATGGTGGTTTGGCTAGACTTGGATTGCTCTGGTAGGAGGAGGCTAAGGTGGTGCAACTTTGATGGTTGTTGGCGATGATGCTTGGCAGCAGAATCGCGACTGCAATGGCTAAGGTACAGGCTCGCAGTGGAGGTCGGGCCAAAAGACATAGAACATCACTATTGAGGTGGTCAAGTTTGGTTATGGAGGCTGTAATGGTGATTAACAGGGGGTGTGTGCAAGGACAATGGTCAAGTGGCAATGGAGGTGGTGGTTCAATTGGATTGCTTCGATGACAATGGAGGTTATTGGTGGCGGCTGCTAAAGGTGGATGAGAGTAATTTTATGAGCTAAGATGTTAAACAAGTACGTAACCCACTGTCAATATCTGACATTGATCCAATTTTTACAACATCAAACAACTATGATTAGATGGTTCATCACTGGTCTACTGACCAAGTGGTCCATGTTATATGCAGCCTATTGTGAGTGATAAATTCATGGCATACTTAATCATAATGCACAAGACCCCACTTTCCTTTAATTTGAATTTTTTTATTCTCTTTAAGCGGCTTAAAGAAATTGGCCCTCATATGTTGAATTATTATGCTTTTCATTCGGGTATTTAAATACACTTATATAAATTACTTTATATTTACATAATTTTTATGATGTGATTATAACTATTTTCACTTAAAATTTTGAACAGCAATACCTCACCAAATATCAGAAAATTTGACTCCTCCTTCAATATACCAAGCATTTTCCGTTAGTAGTTTTGGCATGATTGGTAATGATCACAATTTAGTTTTAATTGCATCGTTTACTTTTAAAAAAATAATATTTTGATACATTGATATTTTTTGAGCTGTCTTAAGTTTGATCATTTTATTTTAATATATATCCACATTTTAAATAAAATTAAAATATAATTTATTTTATAAAAAATGTTTTTCTATACTCGATATTTGCTTTATTATTTTTAATTATTAAAGTATTATATATATATATATATATTAAGAATTATAATCTATACTGTTTTAATTTAATATATTAAGATTTGATTTTTTGTCTGATTAATTTATTTTATAAATATATTTTAAAAAAATTATTGAGCTACAAACTTAAAGCTAATTCATTGAGGCTAAAAGACTCAATTAAAATAAAGCTCGATATTGATTCATTGAGTTCAATTAGCTAGCGAATTTAAAGTGCGCAAGCTTGAGTCATGAAAATAAGCTTGATTTCTTATTGAATTAAGCTTGAGCTAAACATGACTCAATTCCATTCGATTTATTTCCAATTCTATATGAAAACCTCATAATTTTTTTAATAAAAAATTGGAAATAAAAGTCAGTTTAACTATCATTAATTACTATTTTAAGTATATGCACTTCCTAAGGATTAAGTATGCATTTAAATTATTTGTAAATAATCAATTTTCAAGAAAGTCAATTATGAAAATTAATTTATATTTGGATATACTAATTCATAATCATTTTTTAATACAAACTATTTTGTTTAAATTGTATAAAAAATATTTTTATGTATTAAATTATAAAAAATATAAAAAAATTAAAAAAATTATTTGATTGAGGGTAAAATTATATTATCTCCTATAACTATGATATAATTACAACATATCAGCTTAAACAAATATATGAATTTTCATTCTATCGAAAATAATCATTGATTATAATCAATTCCAAACATTCATACCAAACACATTGTAATTTACCAAAAATAACTTTTATCATAAAAATATTGTTATTAAAAAATTAATCATTCCCAAATACCTTCAATTGTAATTTTTAAATAACTTTTACCATCCAAAAAGATATTGCAAAGGGATGCCAACAACCCACAAGAGCATTGCAAAACACTTCTCTACATAGATAAAGACCTCTGTATTGGACTAAGTGACGGTCTTTAATTTACAGAATCCATTTAGGTTTAAATCTTGTACTGACTTGTCATTTTTAGGAAACATTTATGAGTTAAATCTCTCACCACTCTGTGCTAGCCTGTCATTTTGCAGAATACGAACTTTTTATTCAAAGTTCGTATCTTTATGGTCAAATTAAAGTTTTTTGCATTATACTTTATACCCATTTTTATTTTTATTTTTATAATTTTTTACTTTTTAAATCAGTTCTTATAGTTACAAAAAAATTTAAAATAATTTGTCATTAATTTTTGTTCTAACACTGTTATAATATTGTTTGTTAATTAATAAAATAAGTATTTCTTTATTCAATATGAACTTCTTTATATACTCTTTTTTTATAAAATGTTAAATATGATATTTTTTATTTTAATAGACACTTATTTCTTTTTAGTAATTTTTTTTATCTAATAAATGTTATTTTAGATGCTTTTTTCTGTAATATATATAATAAAAATTAAATTAATGATATTAAAATAAAAATTAATGATAAAAACTATTTTTAAAATATTTATAAGTATAAAAATTAATTTAAAAAAATATAAAAATTAATTAAACTTTAATTAGTTTAGATTTTACCTCAACCAATCAATATACCCAAACTAAATTGAACTAATTTAATTAGTTTGGTTTTAATTAATTGAGTTAGTCGGGTTATCCGAACTAATTTACACTCCTAAATGTATGAAACTCTAGGCCCTTCCCAAGCATTGATTATTAAAAAAATGAAAATCTAATAAAAAAATTGGAAGACTCTTCTTCTCCGGCCATTGATTGAGTGGCAATAGAGAGAGAGGCATGGGAGAGAGAGAAAGAGATGGAGTATAAAAAAGCTGTCGTAGGAGAGAGAAAATGTGAAAAGAAAGGAGAAAAATAAGAGCAGAGGAAGCACCAGAAAGAAAATGAGACTTGTATGGAAAGAACTGGTGCGGGATGCAAGAAATAATTTTAGCGGGAATAATTTCAATTAAAATCTGCCATGTTACCTTTAAGGTAGTTCAATTACTAAAATATAATGGATATGCATACCTCTATGCTTTTCCTTCTTACACAGCCATAATCAGGCAACTTGAGAATATATATTGGAATAAGAAATTCATTGGGAACTTATAAGCCATTGTTAATATACACCTTAATATGTTAGGGTGTATGATATACTCTTTATTTTACCTATAATAGCAGAATTTTTTTTATAAATTTTTTTTTGTTTTTATGTGTTTTTTAACACATCACTATTGCCACAGTTGCTGCTAGCCACCGTTTACTGTCGGTCGACCATCGTCTACAGCCAACTAGTACCGCCAATCGCCGGCCGGCCACCTCCAACCACTGGCCGACCATCGTCCCACTCGCAAAACTCTTGTCATACCACCACATTTTTTTAGGTTATATTGTTTATTTTTTTTAAGTTGTACAATTGTGTAAATAATATCAGTTAAAATTATATAACTATTTATAATTTTTTCATAAATAATCACAGTACTTGAAAATTCTACAAATTTTAACTAATAATATTTGTACACAATAATATTTTATTAAAAAAAATTCCTTACAATTTGATCTCAGTATAGGTGTGTAAGGAGTTTTTAAAAAATATATATATATATATATATATATATACTAATAATGTTATAAGATTTTAACTAGTAAAAAAATATTATCATATTTTAACGATAATATTTGCATACAATAATATTTTTTAAAAAACATATTATTTTTTTCCTAAAATCATAACTCGTACATATTAAAAATTTTATTAATTTTAACGATAATATTTATATAATTATTTAACTTAAAAAAATGAATAAATAGATTACAAGTCATTCATTATATATGTTGATGTGTTTTTCAACACAATCAACAACTATAATTCACAAAATGTACCATACACTCTTCAAAAGAAGTTATATATTACACAAGGCCAAACTTATATACAGTTCTTAAACCTTTCCAATGTTTTCTCAAGAGACTCCTGAATCCAACTATGAGCTTCGGATCAAAATAAATCATGCCTGAGTCCAGGGCTATCTTCTTCGGTTTTTCCTAAAATAGCATATGTTAATTAGTGGCTGGTGCTACTACAGTATATTTCTTTCGGTCTCCTTTATGATTGGGCTCACCTTTTTCCATGTGAGTTCTCCAAAGCTCGTTTGGGTGCTCTAGATGTCACTCACAGACCGATTATGGGTCCACCTATATTGATAACATAACCTAACATTAACAATAAAAAGAATGAGAGATAACATAACCTTCACTTGTTCTTTCTTAACAATAAAATGAAGGATAAATCTCTAATACCATGAGTGGTTTAGGTGTCACTGTCTAGTTAGATATATCTCGGCTATAAAATTAATCCAACAATCCATATAATTGACTGACTACTAACATATCAGGTTAACTTTGACCAATTTTAAAATTTTGCATTTAGCCCATTTTGTCTTCTCCTTCTCCTTGCTTCTTCCCCCATCCCCCTTCCTTGTTTCACTTGCTCTATTCATTTAGCCATCCCATAATGTTATTTGTATGCTATACATTTAATACAATTAATTGGATAAGAGGAAGAGCTTGATTTGGTCGTTGACATTAGTAAGAAGTTTTGCATTTGCTCCGTGATTGGCGTTCTAGCATATTGGGCATTTTGGGTCCATTAGCAAGAAGCCTTGCTTGATTTCTTGCAATTACTTCATTTACATATTGGTTCTCAAATTCCTTCAACTGCATTGCTCGTTGATGGTGTGGGTGAGGCTTCATAGAACTGCTGTGAGTTGGTTCAACTTGGTGCCCAGGTGCGAGTTATTATTGATATCGGAGGTGGCTTGGGCATAGATTACGATGGTTGGAAGTCGAGCGAGTCTAATATCTCGGTTGGGTAGGGTCTGGAAAAGTATGCTGCAGTTGTTGTTTACGCAGTTTAGTGTGTCAGCAATCACAGGTCCATCGAACACCTTGTGATTTGCAGTGAGAGTGGCAGGGCCATTGTCTCTCATCATTCCAATGTTCATCATTTTCCTTTTTCTTTTCTTTGTGTATAAAAAAGAAGGCAAAATCTTCCTCAATCCATTCATTTTCTCTTATTTTCCCTCTATTTCTTTTTCTTGGGAGATTTATTTTATTTTTTCAGAAGAAAAATTTCTTTCATTTTATTAAAAAGTTCAGTTTGTATGAAACTCTAGTTTTTAGTGGTATTTGTTCCTACTCCTTGCCATGAAGGTTTTGATTCACCGCTGTGCAAGTTTTGTTGCAAACAGTTTAATGGTGTTTCTCGGATTTGGTGGTTTTTTGACGACATCTCTGTCCGGCGACGTGGTCAATTACATTTAATAGATTATTTAATTTAAATAACATATATTTAAAATATTAAATAAAATTTCTATCTTTGAATGAAATAAAAAAAGATAATATGAATGGGATAAATTTGATAATTATTCTCTTGTATAGTAATACTTAGAAATAAATATGTCAGTTAGTTTCATAAAAAACTCAAGGTGAGGAGTAACCAGGTCAAACTACCAACTTCGAGAATAATTTAATCCATTGTCCAAAATTAGGAATTAATAGTATAATCCATGGACTCCTTATACATGCCATAGGCATCATAAGTGTCATCTAGAAGAGAGATAATACTAATCAATTTATTGGCTATCCTTCTCATTGTGCTATTTTCAGGCTTGTAGGATAAGGCCAGCGTCCAAGAGTAGGGCTCAACTATCCTACCTTTGTCACAAAGTCTGATTTTTTCCGCCACCTGTAATACAAATATAAGTTATATCTATCTTGTTGATTATAAGTTAAGATCAACAATAGTTTAGTTATAAATTTAAGCAATTAATCCATTATTACTCCACAATTTATGATAAAAAAATTTAGACAAAATAAAAATTTTGTTGCTTTGTCGTTATTTTTTTATCAGTTTGGTTTTATCATATCTTTTTTTTAATTTAATCATTTATCTTACAAATTGTTTATCAAAATCCTTCGTCACGGTTTCATTACAAACTCTAACTGAAGACATACATGTATCACTAACATGGTAATGATATAGATATGACATGATCATGATGTGGCACAACAAGTGAGTGACATGTCAAACACAGATTAATCATATAGGCGATTCAAATGGGTCAAATTTGTGAAAATATCTCATGATCTTGACTTAGCTTTGTGAAAATACCTTATGATCTCACAAAAATAAATTTTATAATTACCTTTTAATCATCACACAAGTTATAATTTTTAAAAAGCGACACTGTAAGAGGTGGGTGGCTTCGCCAGTGAGAGATGGTTGAAGGTGCAGGTTGTGTGAAGGTGGTCGTGGGTATAGGTTGTGTCCGGAAAGAGTTTATATTTTTCTTAAGAGTGAAAGAACAAATGAAAAGAGTGATTTAGGACTCTCACGCTCACCTTTTTCATATTTTAAAAAAAAAAAACTTTTTGCAGATTTAGAGATAGATAATAGTCTGTCTCTAAACTTTTTAATATTAAAATTTTATGTTAAGAAATTTGTTAATGTTTTGTTAAAAAAATTTATCAGTTAGAAAAGGAAACAATTTGTCTCTATATTTTAGAAATAAAATAAAATAATTTATTTTATTAATTTTTTAATTTCTAAAATTATATAAATTATTTAGAGACGGAACAATTTTGTCTCTAAATATATTTTATTTTTAAAATGTTAAATTGACCGAATAGAGACGTAATTGAAGACGAAAAATTCTGAGATAGATAAATTCTGTAACGTCCTACTCTAATTTTATTTTATTTATTAAGTTTCAAGTTAAAATAAAAAATTATATATCAAACTACTGCATTTTTCATTAGTTCACATGATATTTTACATAAAGGATTATATCTCTTCAAAAGTTAGGTTATACAAACATAACATTTTTTATGTTAGGCACCATTTTAGCAAAACTAGGCTTTACCAAAGCGTTTAAGATGCTACTACAACTTTTCACATTTTTACATATTTACAATATATTTTCTTCTTCTATCTACTCATTAAAGAGTAGTATACATGATCAGGAAAAAGTCCTCCAAAGTTACTGTGAACACGTAATCTCCTAAATTTGGCATATAAGTTTGCTCAACTCGAAAGTCAATAAGAACTCTTACGATCGACATTCTCTAAAACATTACACTATAAAAAAGTGAGATAAAAATCTCAATAGAAAAATGTAAAAACATGTAATATAAATTTATCATCCATTTTTTACCAATCTTTATTTCTAAAATCATAACTGTAAGTCCAAAAATTAAATTAATAAAATAAGTTGGAAATAAATGGCATAATAAAATAAATATTTAGTTTAAGATAAAATTAACTCAGTAAAGTAGAAATAAATAACTGAATAATTTCATATAAAAACTTAAAATCTTCTTTTGATCTTTATCTTGTTATCCCATTTCAATACTTTTTATCAAAAGCGTCATCCAATACTCTCATCATGACCACAATAATTTAATTAAGGCGTCCTTTAATCCTCTCATCATGACCATAATTATTAAAAATGATTAAAATGTCTCTTAATTCTCTCATTATAACCACAATAATTTGATCAAGACGTCTCTTGATTATCTCATCACGATCACAATAATAAATTTGATTAAAGCGTCTCTTAATTCTCTTATTATGATCATAATAATTCTTTTTTACATATTGATTTATTTTTATTTATGAGACAAATTTTTTCATAAAAATTTACTTTTAAAATAAAATAATCAAATATAGTAAAAATGCCCTTATGAATAGCATAAATAAATAGACAAGTATTAAATAATAATAAAAAAGTAACGATACGCTGATGATTTATATGAATAAAATAGTTATTATCATGGTGTAATAGAAATATTGGTAAATGTGAAAGTTCCAAATAGATAACTATTAAAGAATAATATAGTAAAAGTTCCACACATGTGAAAATAGTATTAAAGAATAAAAAAATGATTTACGTTGCCATCACGTGAAAGTTTCAAATGGATATCCAAGGAATAATAAAGAATGAATTACGTTTGAAACCTTTTGGGAATAATGCATATTCGAATAAGCAATTTCTCATTTGAATAATCCCTTGACAAAACTTTAGGTTTTTGCCTACTGTAAAGCTTTATTCGAATAAACATTAGTTTATTCAAATAAAGCCATTTGTAAACACATTTTACAATATTTTTGATGGATTAAAAAATTTTATTTGAATAACACAATAAAAAAATGTGATGTTGCAAATAACAGATAGCCACTGTAGCATTAATATAAAACAGAGTTATGTAAATAGGTGAGTAATAATGGACTAGGAGGTATGAGTGATAGAAGTAAGCAAAAAATAATATTTTTGACAGTTCCTACCTTTAAAATATAATTTAGATCAGATTCGAGGTAGAGGTTGGAAATGGGAAGGTTGTTGCAGAAAAACAGGGTCTGTCTTGTGTGTTACTTGGTTGTTGATTTGGTGATGAGATTAGGAGACACAAGAGGTATTTATAGGACCTCAACTGAGCTTGGCTTACGTATGGAGGTGTTGTAAGGTGTGAAGTCTGTTGCCTTGTTATCAAAACAGGAATCCTTTTGGTAAAAAAAAAAAATCATTCTCCGTAATCATTTGCTTAATCTAAATTTCATGTACGTATAAGCTTCTTCAAGCTTTATGAACACTTGTCTCTTTCTCATTCTTTAAATCTAGAATTTTTTAAGATCTTAGATGTTCATGGGTTGCCACATGTTATTATTAATCATTACCATGACTTTCATAATCTCACCTATAACAACACTTGTCTATGCTAATCATCATGTGTTGACTTCATTTTCATTTAATGCATTAGACACTTGCCAAGTTTCTGGTTGGTTTAGGATTCAAGATGATTTTTTCATTAATTCTTATCTTTTCTTCTAGTTCCATTGGATCTAATTAGTTTGATCATCCTTGATGAAAAGAAACTAAGTGGAAACTAAAGTTTCCATTTCTTGTTGTTATGTGCTGTTGCTACCATTTTTTCTGTTTGTGAATAACTTTATTCAAATAACATGTTTGTTGTTCGAATAAAGTGATACTTTCCTTCTGTATTTTACTCAATCAAACACTTTATTCAAATAACATTTTGGTTATTCAAATAAAAGGTCTTTAATTTGATCTTTACGTGATTATAATTTTTAGGGATGTCACAAATTTCATCTCTAAATTTCATCTCTAAATATATTTGACTTTTCAAAACGCTAAATTAATCGAATAGAAACATAATTAGAGATGAAAAAATCTAAGATGGATAAATTTCATCTCTAAATTTCATTTCTAAATATATTTATTTTTTAAAATGCTAAATTGACCTAATAGAGATGCAATTAGAGACAAAATATCTGAGACAGGTAAATTCTATCTCTAAATTCTGTCTTTAAATATATTTGACTTTTTAAAATGCTAAATTTTGTCTCTAAATATATTTAACTTTTTAAAACGCTAAATTGACCGAATAGAGACGCAATTAGAGACGAAAAAATATAATATGGGTAAATTATGTCTCTAAGTTATAAAATTTACTTTCTCTCTCTAAATCATCAGATCCATTTCTTTTTTCATCTCTATTAGAGACAAAAAAAAATTTCATCTCTAATTTCGTCTCTAAATTAGAATTTCGTAGTAGTGTTTGAAAATAGAAAAGAATAGAAACTACCTATACGTATAACCATTTCCTTTGTCATAAAATGACAGATTTGCTATGGAATTTACCTAAGGAATTTTCTATGGAATAGTTATGAAAAAATTATCCCTCCCTAAATTTTGAAAATTAGTGAAGGAAGTTTTTTTGTGTAAATGGCTATGGATTAACTACAAACCAAATAAATTTCTTACCTAAATGTATTTGTAAGGGGTCAAAACGTACCCAGAGGATGCCGAGATGAGAGGCAACTAAAATTTTATTAAAAATTTATTAAGTTGACATCAATTTTTATTTTAGGAAAGATTGGGCTTGGGAGTCTAATTATGCACAAAGAATGGTGGGGACTTAACTCCAATGCACCCTAATACATCCTTCCTAAGACGATTACCCTCTAAAGTTAATTGTGCAAATTAATTAATAACCTTAACAATCTTTATTTTACCCCTTTCAAAATAAAGATGAATACAAATAAAAAGAAAACAAACAACTAAATGCTAATAATCATATTTGCTCATTGAGCTTGAACAGCTCGTGAGCTTTAAGGTGAGCTAAGCCATAGCTAGATCAGCTCGACTTAGCTCAAATTAGCTTAGTTCAGCTCATTAGTAGTCCTACTAGTGCAGCTCACACTATATATATCTAGTACATGGATTCAAATCCTCTGTCCTCTCCCGTTCCCCCAATTGAATGTTGACAACTCTTTAAAAAAATTAACAACTAAGAGAGAAGTTATTAATTACCAATTAAGAGAGAGAGAGAGAGAGAGAGAGAGAGATTTTTTTTGAATTGTCATCGTTCAACTTGGGGGACAAGGAAGGAAATAGGGAAAGGAGACAGAAGATTTCAATCCCTAGTATAGTTTTTTATTAATAAATGGAATGCACAAGCATCACAATAGAGCAAGAGATCCCAACTATAGTTAGGGCTTCCTAAATTGAAATATAAACTAAATTATGATAATAAACAAAGCTTAAATATGTTTTTATCTATATAAAGTTAGTTATTTTTTATTTTAATTAATCCAATCGATTTTAAAATTTTGGTTTTAGTCCTTACAAATCTTTTTTTTCCACTTTCATCTTTATATTTCATTGTCGTCCAAAACAAATTGCTAAGTGCCTACGTGGAAAAAAAATAAAAAAACTGACAAGGGATATTATATGAATCATAATCTACACATCTTCCAACCACAAGAACCCTAATCTCGTAGCCAAGCTTCAACTTGTTCAGAAAGAATCATCTTCCGTAAGTCATTCATAGTACAACGAGGAGAGATCTTCGCCTAATGCCATGGATCCAAAACGAACTGATAATGCATTTGTCACATAGCCAATGGTTAGCTCTTGCCTTAGATCATGGAGTTGTGCCCCTAGCAACAACCTGTAGTACACCCGCCCTCTCATGCCCTAGCCCTAAATGTGATCGAAGCCACTCAAGTACTCAACATTAACCCCTTATTACATGTTGCCCACTCATTTGTCCAAATCGCCAATTGGAGCCTAGTTTACTCAGAATCAATATTTATCTTTTGATCCGCAATGTGAAACTCCACAACCAACATCATCTGAAGTAACCCAGTCCCTACCTATGCAATATTTCTCTCAGTTTTAGCCGTCACAACAACAGCAGCAATGGCCTTAGTAGGTGCAACCTCCACAACCACCCTAAATGCAATCTCATATAAAATCCCACTCAACAAATGATTATCCTCTATATATACCACCCAAGCTAAGCTGCAAATCCATCTCCCACAAATCTATTATGGTGATTTGGGGCTAGGAAAATTGGGAATGTATATTAGGATTCTTATAAGGTTGGGAGATTATTAGGGTTCATTGTCATGTATATCCCATGTCAGATTTTTATTTTTTACATTGACAATTAACGTTTTGCTTTGGATTGATATATATAATATAATAGAAGGATGAACTTGGAAGAAAAAAAATTTGGAAGGACTAATACCAAAAAGTTAAAATTATAGGGATTAAAACTGAAAGTTACCTATTTCTTAAAGACTAAAAACATATTTAATTAAGCCTAACTAAACAAACAAAAGAGATAGTATTAAACTAACATGTTGTCACCTGATTTTTTTTTTTTTGGCACAAAATAGCTATAAACAATGGAACACTGAGAAACAAAAGATGAACTCAATACAAAAACAAGTACACGAACAATGCACTACAAGACCAACAATGTCACTCACAGCTCACACATTGGACACTTACCTCATATAGAATAAATAAACAACCTTAAACATCAACTTCTTACATATGTATTACATTTGTTTATTTTTAAAAGTTACCATTGCAATATAAAATGAATAACGTAGCACAAGCTACTTGTAACTGACATAGCTTCTTTTACTCATGTTGTTCAATGCTGATGGAATCTACAAGCAATACAACAATATGATCTTTTAGAAGTTTCTGATTTGTGTATCTATCATCAAAGTTTTCATAGTTAACCTCAGATATACGTGCCAAATTAACAACACAATCAAGCACGGACTTTGAGATATCAGATGGCTTGAGGCAATACTCTTCATTTATAACCTTCCAATAGTTTGTGATGTCCTTGTGAAGGAGTTTATAGGTCTCTTCTTGTGAATTATCATATTGCATCATGCAACATTCAACTGCTGAGGCAACATGTACTCTTTGCTGCTCAAACTATACACAAATCAAAGCAAAACTAACTCATAATCATATGGCTATGTCAATTAGTTGTCATAATTGACGATATTTATTGAATTAAGCCAAAACTAGCTCATATCATATAGCTTTAATGAATTAATATTGGGTCAAAATATATATCAAACTAAAAACCAATCAAAAGTTCAACCAAAAATGGCTTAATTTGTACCTTATGAGAACCCATGTCTTCCATGAGCCTGCCAATAACTGATGTAGCTTTAATGATATTTGGATAACTAGAAATCCAATCAAACACCTTTTTGGTTTCAAATTTTCCCAGGCCAAGAAACAATGTTATCTGAAGTGGGTAAGTAGAACTTTCAACTCCATTAACCTTATACTCATCATGTGTTGGAATGTAGCCTTCATGGCACCATTTTGCTTCAACCAAGTACGAATGTACCAAGCCATAAAACTACAATAATAATGAAAATATTGATTAATTGAGTGAATATGTTTGATACTCGAGCATAGAGATTGAAACCTAATGCTATTATTAATAATTATCTAACTGACATTTCATAGAATGTCAACTATAATTAAGTAGTTGAATATAAGTAGGAAGAGGTGTTAATTGAGAGGTTTAGGTCAGTTTTGGAGAAAAGAGAGAATTAGGAGAGTCGTAGGACTCTCGAAGGTCCTGGAAGAGTGTGTTCATAACAATGTTCTTTAATTACAAATTTGAGCCTAAATAATTGAATCTTGAAAGCTCTATTGATATAAGGCTCAATATTAGCTCTATTGATATAAGGCTCAATATTAGCTCATTGAGCTTGAACAACTCATAAGCTTTATGGTGAGTCGAGCCTAAGTCAGACTTAGCTCGATTTAGCTTGGCTCATTGGCAGCCCTACTAGTAGGGCTCACTCTATATGTATCTAGTATAGTCAGGGTTTCCTAAATTCAAATATCAACTAAACTATAATAATAAACAAGGTTTAAATATATTATTGGTCCTTATAAAATTAGTTGCTTTTGATTTTAATTAATCCATACGATTTCATATTTTTGGTTTAAGTCCCATGAGTTTTTTCTTTCTCTGTGCATCCTTATGTTTCATTACCATCCCAAACAAAACGTTAAGTGCTTACGTGAAAAATAAAAAATCTGATGTGAGATATTACATGATAATGAACCGTAATCTTTCGGCCACAAGAACCCTAATCTGCTAGACAAGCTTCAACTTTTTTAGAAGGAATCATCTTCCTCAAGCCGTTCGCACTCCAACCCTAAAATCGAAGGCACTCAACAAGGCCTTATTATTACATGTCACCCACCCCTATACTCAATCTGCCAATTGTGACCGAATTTACTCTAAATCAGTATTTACCTTTTGATCTAGAGTGTCAAACTCCACAACCAATGCCATCATAACTACCCTAGTCCCCACATATTCAATAATATTTCTCATAGTTTTAGCCGCAACAACAACAACAACAATGGCCTTAGTAGGTGCAAACCTCCACAGCCACCCTCAATGCAATCTCATATGAGACCCCACTCAACAAATGATTATCCTCTATATATACCACCCAAGCCAAGCTGCAAATCCATCTCTTACAAATCTATTATGGGGATTTGGGGCTTAGAGATTTGGGGCTAGGAGAATTGGGACTGAATATTAAGGTTCTTAGGGTTAGGAGATTAGGGCTCATTGCAAAGTATATTTCACGTCAGATTTTTATTTTTTTCATAGACATGCACTTAGCATTTTGTTTTGGATGACTATATAATAAGAAGGTGAACTTGGAAGGGAATAAAATTTGAAAGGACTAAAACCAAAAATTTAAAATTACAGGGATTAAAATTGGAAATTACCAAATTTTTAATAACTAAAAACATATTTAAGACTAATAAACAAACTAAAGATGCAGTACTTAACTAAATACAGGGTGGACATGGACTTTCACATCATATAGGATAAATAAACAACCTTGCACACCAACTTCTTACATATGTCTTACATTCCTTTATTTTTAAAAGTTACAATTGAAATATAGCATGAGTTACTAGCGCAAGCTACTTATAAATGACATAGCTTCTCTTACTCGTGTTGCTTAATGCTGATGGGATCTATAAGTAATGCAAGAGATCTTTTAGAAGTTCCCCATTTGTGTATCTATCCTCAAAGTTTTCATAGTTAACCTCAGTCATACGTGTCAAATTACTAACACAATCAAGCACGGGCCTTGGGATATCAGATGGCTTGAGGTAGTACTCTTCATTTATAACCTTCCAACAATTTGTGATGTCCTCGTGAAGGAGTTTATAGGCCTCTTCTTGTGTAATGTCATATTGCACCATGCAACATTCTTCTACTGAGGCAACATGTACTCTTTGTTGCTCAAACTATATATAAATCAAAGCAAATCCAAAACCTTAATTAGTTATGTCATAATTGTCAATATTTATTGAATAAAGTCAAAATTAACTCATATTATTTGGCTTTAATGAATTAATATTGACTCAAAATATATAGAAAACCAAAAACCCATCAAAAGTTCAATTAAAAATAGGTTTGTACCTTATGAGAGCCCATGTCATCTAAGAATCTGCCAATAACTGATGTAGCTTTGATCATATTTGGATCACTAGAAATCTAGTCAAACACCTCCTTGGTTGTAAATTTTCCCAGTCCAATATATGATGTCATCTGAAGTGGGTAAGTAGAACTTACAACTCCATTAACCTTATACTCATCATATGTTGCAATGTAGCCTTCATGGCACCATTTTGCTTCAACCAAGTAGGAATGTACCAAGCCATAAAACTGCAAGTAAAATAACCAAAATATTGATTAATTAAGTGAATCTTGCAAAGAAGCTTTCAAGTTTGAATATAGAAATTGGAAGCCTACATCTTGTTTAACATGTTGCATCACCCAAGGTTGATTTTTCACTGCCTGCTATCACCAACTCCATTTCATTGCACAGTTGTACAATTGCATTAAATACCATTTTCATGCACTCTTAAAGAGATTCAATGGGTGTAGCATCCCATCTGAATGAAATAAAAAATGAATTATTGACAAAAAAAAGTAAGATTTAGATTAAAAATGGACATTGACTATAAATAAAAAAAGTAATCATGTTAGACATTTTTACAGTCATTCTCGATAACATAATCTATAGTTAATGGACTGTTTTGAACTCAAATCATCTCTGGATTGCCTCTGTAAAGAGTTCAAGTTCTTCCACTGTGCCGTAGGCATCATAAGTATCATGTAGAAGAGAGATAATACTAATCAATTTGCCGACTATCCTTCTTGTAGTGCTATTTTCAGGCTTGTAGGATAGGGCCAGCGTCCAAGAGTAGGCCTCAACTATCCTACCTCTAGCGTAAGGGACCTTTGTCACAAAGTCTGATTTTTTCCATCACCTGTAATACAAATACAAGTTATATCTATCATGTTGATTATAAATTAAGATCAACAATAGTTTAGTTATAAATTTAAGCAATTAATCCACTATTACTCCATAATTTATTATATAAAATTTTAGGCAAAATAGGTATTTTGTTTCCTTATGTTTGTTTCTTTTATCAGTTTGGTCTATTTTTTTTTAATTTAGTCATTTATCTTACTAATTGTCTATCAAGATCCTTTGTCATGGTTCCATTACAAACTCTAACAGAAGACATACATGTATTACTAATATGACGATGATATAGATATGACATGATCATGATATGACACAACAAGTAATTAGTGACATATCATCACTTATATATGTTAAGTTGATTACGAAATCGTGATGGAAAAACTACATTAATAGACAATTTGTAATATAAGAGATCAAATTAAAAAAAAAAGATAGGAGATTAAATTAAAAAAGAGATAAAAATACAGGACCAAAATCCTTATTTTGCTAAAAATTTTGTTGAAAATAGGTAGGATTGTCTATTATGATATGTATACCCTCATTGGAAAAGAAAACAATTTAAAGATAAGTGACTTAATTGTGATTTAGCACGTTGAAAAACTCTTATCTGAAAGCAACTACGAAAAGAATCTTGAACTTCATATGTTCTATTTTACCATTTTGTTTTCCAACCCAAAGCACGTGGATATAGAACTTACTTGGTGATACTGCTGGCTTCTTTTTTATGCAGTTTCTGCAGAATATTGAAATCTAATTTTGCAAAGGATAACAGAACTTTATTATGTGAAGGATCTTCTTTGTAGAAAGTCATGTAATGCCTTGCCTCTACCCTAGGTACTCCCTTGTGAAGTGGTCGCTTTATGCAGTGAATGATTTGTGCAGAAAGATAAGGGCTCAGTTGGTTGGTCAAGGACTTAAGGTGAGTGTATGTGAAATCATGTGCTTCATCTAGTATATCATCTCCGTGAACCCTTAATTGTGTAGCTTCATACAAGCTCCACAGTCCTTGCACATCGTTGGCAAGATTTTCATTAAAGTTTCCTTTGTTGTTCTTAAATTTGTTAAATATATCTGCTAGAATTCAGCAAACATATGAAATATGAGATGTTTACAGGATTATTATGAGTATGACATATGATATAACACTAATGGCTAGTACATTTTTTTGGTAACATAAATATCACAGGCAAAGTTCTACGTACCTGATGAAATGTGATATCCTTCTTGCCTAAGCAAACGAAAGAGCAGAGCAAGGGAGTGAAGGTCACCATCTTCGGTGATGACGTTATCTTTTGTAGAAGTTTTGTGCATTTGTTCCAATGCTTCATCAATTTCACGTTTAAAATGATAGGATACGCCCAAACGTTGGACTGAGTCAAATGAAGTTTAATTTTTGTATGATGCTATGATTGATTGAAGATTGAAACATCTTCTTCACTTCCTCTTTTAGTATTCGAACTTGTTGCTTCACATTGTCATTGACTTCCTGTAAATAGCTGCATGGAATAAAATGTACATAGAGCATTTAAATTTAGATTTTTAACTGTTGTAATAAAATTTTGTTTCTTTGGGAATACGTATTTTTTGGTGTTGTTTCTATGGAAATATTGATCTAGTGATTGATAAGCTGTGTATATTTTATTTTGGAGGTCTGAAGTTCAAAATTTTCAAGAAATGACGTAAGGGTGAGATTTATTGTAGTGATTAGACTATCCCTTCCAATGTATAAAGACTAGGTTTCAAGGAAGAGATTTAAAAATATATATTGGTTTACATATAATTATAGTAGTGATTAGGCTATCCCTTGCAATGTAGTGAATTGGATTAATTCTGGATAGTAATTAGAAGAAGAAGAAATGTAATTGTCCACAGCTTTCCTCTGGAATTTGGCCTTCCTTCTGAGCAGTGTGTACCGTTATCCGTAGCTAAAGCCCAAATGAATCTTATCATTTAAATACGTAAGATAAGTTTAGTTTTCATATATGGATTGGTAGGTATAAGCTAATTATAAAAAAGAAATGGATAGCCTTTACATTTTTTTTTCTTTTAGGAGAGGCTGAACTTAAAATGTAATACTAATTTGTACAAAAAAAGAAACGTTATACAACTTAATCTGAATGAACTCCACCTTAATATCATGAGTAATGTTACTTTTACATACATACATATTGACTTTGTTACACTTTAGACTACTACCACCTTATGGTGTGAGAAGAGTGTGCAAGAATTGCTAAAAAAATTTGAGTTTGAACTTCTTTTGATTGATGTATATTTTGGTTTTACAAAACAGGTCGAAAGGATACTCAATTATTTTCCTTAAAAGCCCATGTTATTATTATTGAGATATTTGCTGAATTGGTTATTGCACCAACTGTCCCAAACTTAACTCTTCATATGTCTTTGGCAGTGTAGCATATGTGCACATCCATAAGCACCAGCACAGTAAGCTAGACGCTCGTGCACGTGCCTTTCTAGGATATGCTGCTTATCAAAATAGGTAGCAATGCTATCATCCTCCAACTCAACAAATGTTTGCTAAATTGAACGTAGTTTTCCATAAAGACTCTATGTATTGTTCCTCTGAGCCAAACCTTCAGCGAGAGTACCATGTGACGACGCTGGTGTTAGAGGAGAGATAAGGTTGGAAATAAATTTTCTTATAGGGGGTATTTTGGTCATTTGGCCTATATGTGTAATAATAAAAAAAGAGATCAAAGATTTAAAACGAAGGAAGAACGAGAAACAGAGACGTTTCTCATCCTCTGTTTCTTGTCTCTTCCCCTTTCTCCACCAAATTTTCATCTTTTTCCCATTTTAGCATCAAATCCTTGCATCCACTTGCACCAAGAGCTTGAGGTAAGTTTCTACTATTTTATTCTTGTTTACTTTGTACCAAATCTCATTTCCCTCAAGCTTTGTTATCTCAAATAAAATAGTAGATGAGCGTATTTTTGGGCTTTGAAGTAGAAATCTAAGTGTGTGGAATGTTGGTTCTAGTAAGTGGTAATGGGAAAGTCATATATTGATTTTTTTTTTCTTCTCTCATGAGATTCTTGAAAAACCCTAAGCCCTAAAATTAGGGGTTTTAACTAATCTCTTTACCCCTTTGTTAGTTCAACTCTAAATGAAATTTCTAGAATTTTATCAATTGTAAATTTGTAATTATAGTGTAGTTATTTTATTTATTCATGGTATTTGTGTTCTAAATTCCTAATAGCTAGTGGGTAACTTTACATTTATCTTAACTTGTCAAAATGCTTGTTTATGGTCAGATTCAGTGGGCACTACACAGCTTGCTCCTCCGAGTGTCGTAGGAACCGATTGAGTTGGTTCTTCATACTGTGAGTGGATAATTTACACTGTGATATATGTTGAAATTTAGACTTCTCGGCATGTATTTATATTTATTCTAATAGTTTTGGTTATAGCCTCAAACTTTATATTATGGGGAAACAAAACCTTTCAGTTAATCTTGGATAATTGTGAATCTTGGTTATAAGGATTGAGCTATAAATGTTGAGTGTTAAAATTCCGCCTGCCGTGGCGAAGAGATATAACGGCGAGTGTTCCGCCTGCCGTGGCGAAGAGATATAATGGCGTGTGTTCCGCCTGCCGTGGCGAAGAGGCGAAGAGATATAACGGCGTGTGTTCCGCCTGCCGTGGCGAAGAGATATAACGGTAAATGTTCCGCCTGCCGTGGTGAAGAGATGTAACGGCTATTGTATATAAAATGAATGTAGAGATTTTGTTTTAAGATCTGAGAGGAGATTTGATAAGTATAGTTGAATTCCTTTACGATTGTAAATTTATTACTGGAAAGGAAAACATGTGATGAGATTTTATTTATCGGTCTCATTTATTTGATTTTTGTGTATTGAGTTATCTTGCAAAGTTTAAATGTTTTTGACTCTTACTTGCTTCCCTTTCTTGTTCATTTTTTTATGCCCTCACTGAGTCTATGTGACTCACCCCTTTCTTTCTTTCTCCCCCTTCAGATTTGCAGGCTGTTGAGTAGGGGATTCTTGGGATTTACTATTCTGCCCAGGAGTATTTGTATTTTGGTAGGCCTTCATTGTCGTTGCTGGCTAGTGTTACCTGTCAACTCCAGTATTTTGCAGCTATAGGAGATAATGTTTATTTCTTTCTTTTGATGTATATATATGTAAACGAACAGTCTTGATATATTCCTTCTATATAACTGGCTTATCTTGTTCTTAGGATTGATACTAGATGCTTATGTTAGTGATGGATATGGATATATATTGCTGACCAGGTCTAAATGAACTATGTGGTTTGTTCAATTTTTAGAGGAGACTCTGTCAGATTTTTAATGGCCCTAATTTACATTACAAATTATTTTCCTTTAATTGAGGTTGTATGGTTAGGCTTGCCAAGCTAGTTGAGTACTGAGTATCACTAGTTTGTGCGCCAGTCATGGCCTAAGATGGGTCGTGACAAAGTTGGTATCAGAGCGTTGGGTTTGTAGGTCCTAATAGCTTCAAAATACAGGTAATTGTAGAATCTTGTTTGTAATCTGTGTACCCGGGCACAAATTACATGCAAGGAGCTATGATCACCCACTTGTTAAACTGGAGTCTCTTATTCAAGTTGTTGTGTTCAGTTTTAGCCTTGTCTCTACAAGTTTCCATAATATGTTTGCCTTTTATCTAATTGTGATTTCTTGTCCTAGGTGAGGATGCCACCCAGACGAGAAGTTGCTGATGAGGCTTCTACTCAACCTCATGAATCACCCCCGAGACGACGTGGGCGTGGTCGCGGTCACGGTCGTGGTCGGGGCAGACATGGAGGGGTTGATAGGGTGCCTGATGTTGAGATTCCTAGGGCTAGACGTGGTAATCCCACTGTAGCTCAATTAGCTGCTGAGATACAGGATATGCAGCAGGCTATACGACAGTTGGTAGATGTTGTTGGTGGACGACAACAAACACATGAGAGCCAGACTCATGTGGTTTCAGAGACTAATCCAGAGGCTGGGTCGAGCGAGCAGCAGTCAGTACCCCATAGGGGAGCTGAGGTTCCTCTTACTGCATTTATAAAGCTTAATCCTCCTGTATTTAATGGTTCAGATGGCAACGAGGACCCTCAGACTTTTATTGAGAAAGTGACTTGAATATGTAGAGGCTTGGGTTGTTCTCCAACTAGGATGGTTGAGTTAACGACATTTCGACTACGTGACGTAGCTAGGGGATGGTATGAGACCATGCTCAATGCTAGGCCAGCAGGTTCACCCCCTTTGGTCTGGGATGAGTTTGTTCGGTTGTTCTTAGCTCATTTCTTACCACAGAGTCTGAGATGGAAGAGCCCGAGAGTTTGAGACCCTTGTACAGACAGAGCAGATGTCAATAATGGATTATAGCATTCAGTTCATGCGACTCTCCAGGTATGCACCTCACTTGGTAGCCATGGAGGAGTTACGCGTACATCGGTTTATTGAGGGCCTGAAAGGTTATTTATTCAAGGCAGTTGCAGGATATGATGGTATGACTTATGACCAGGCCTTGAATAGGGCTCTGACGATTGAGCGTGGGAACAGAGACAGGGGTGAGACTTCTCGTGACTCGCGTAAGAGATCACGCTTTGATACATCGCGTGGTGGCCATCAGGGCCATGGTGGTGGAGGTTCTAGAGATGATGTTGTTCAGGGCCGTCAAGGACAACAAAGGGGTCGATAGTCATTGAGTACTCATGGTAGCCAAACAGCTAGCACAGCTCATAGCCGAGGTGTTTCACAACATCAGAGGCAAGGTTCAGGGGGGTGTTATCATTGTGGTCAGATAGGGCACTTTGTGAGAAACTGCCCTATATTATATTCTCAGGCTTTTTCTAGTAGAGCTTCAGCACCAGTGGCTCCAACGAGATAGTTTGGTAGTCCAAGGCTTCGAGGATCTGGTAGTGCTCAAGAGGCTGGTAGAGGACCAGGAGGCAGAGGTCAGGGACAGGTTAGTAGAGGACAGGGACAGGCTGGTAGAGGACAGGCTCGTGTGTTTGCCTTGACTCGTCAAGATGCTCAGGCATCTAATGCTGTTGTGATAGGTATACTCTCAGTGTGCTCACAGGATGCACGTGTTCTATTTGACTCTGGAGCTACGTATTCCTTTGTATCACGTTTCTTTGCTTCTCATTTTAGGAGAGATCCTTCACCTCTAAGTGAGCCTTTGATAGTAACTACACTTATGGGTGATTCTTTGTCAGCTAATTTAGTGTATAGATATTGCAAGATTTTGGTGGGAGATAGGCTTTTGTTAGTAGATTTGATAATGCTGGATATGATAGATTTTGACGTAATACTAGGCATGGACTGGTTGGCTTCTTGTCATGCTACATTAGATTGCCATAGTAAGGTAGTGAAGTTCAGTATGCCAGAGGAATCAGTTTTCATATTTCAAGGCGATCGGAATTGGTCACCAAGTAACTTGATTTCGTCTATTGTGGCTCAAAGATTGTTGAGAAAAGGTTGTTGTGGTTACTTAGTAATGGTGAAAGACACTAATATGTCAAAAGCAAGCTTGGAGCAGGTTCCAGTGGTGTGTGAGTACCCTGATGTCTTTCCTGAAAAGTTACCAGGGTTACCGCCTGACAGGGAGATAGAGTTTTGTATAGATTTGCTTCCAAACACTCAACCAATATCTATACCCCTATATCGGATGGCTCCAACCGAGCTTAAGGAGTTAAGGGAGCAATTGGAGGATCTACTTGATAAGGGTTTCATCCGTCCTAGTTATTCTCCATGGGGTGCACCAGTGTTGTTTGTAAAGAAGAAGGATGGTTCCCTTCGTTTGTGTACTGACTATAGGCAGTTGAATAAGGTAACGGTGAAGAATAAGTACCCTCTTCCTCGCATTGATGACCTATTTGATCAGCTTCAAGGAGCCTAATGTTTCTCAAAGATTGATTTACGATCAGGATACCATCAACTGAAGATAAGAAGTGGGGATGTTCCTAAGACAGCTTTTCGCACCCGTTATGGTCACTATGAATTTTTGGTTATGTCCTTTGGTCTTACCAATGCTCGTGCAGCTTTTATGGACTTGATGAATTGTGTCTTCAAGCCATTTTTGGACCACTTTGTGATAGTATTCATTGATGATATCCTAGTGTATTCCAAGAGCAAGGAGGAGCATGAGCAACACTTGCGGCTAACGTTACAAACATTGAGAGAGCATAAGCTATATGCCAAATTCTCTAAATGTGAGTTTTGGTTGGATAATGTGGCTTTCTTGGGACATGTGGTGTCTAAGGGTAGAATAAGCGTAGATCCAAAGAAGGTCGAAGTAGTTCAGAGTTGGCCAAGACCCACATCGGTAACTGAGATCCATAGTTTTCTTGGACTAGCTGGGTATTACCGTCGATTTGTCAAGAATTTCTCCAAACTTGCAGCTCCTTTGACTAGGTTGACACAAAAGCAAGCTAAGTTTCAGTGGATCGATGCATGTGAGCAGAGTTTCCGACACTTAAAGGATTGTTTGACCTCAGCCCCAGTCTTAGCATTACCTTCTAGTGGTAGTGGGTATGTAGTTTATTGTGATGCTTCTAGAGTTGGTCTTGGATGCGTGTTAATGCAACATGAGAGAGTTATTGCTTATGCTTCTAGGCAACTCAAGAAGCATGAGCGAGAATATCCTACACATGACTTGGAAATGGTCATGCGTGATATTTGCCCTCAAGATTTGGAGGCACTACTTATATGGTGAGACATGTGAGATCTACACTGATCATAAAAGTCTTAAGTATATCTTTCAGCAGAGGGATTTGAACCTAAGGCAAAGAAGGTGGATGGAGCTCCTAAAAGATTATGATTGTACGATTTTGTATCACCCAGGGAAGGCAAATCTAGTTGCTGATGCTTTGAGCAGAAAATCTATGGGTAGTCTTGCACATATAGTTGACGTTAAAAGACCAATAGTGAAAGAGTTTCAAGATTTTATAGATAGTGGAGTGCAATTTGAGGTCACAGGCTTAGAGTCATTACTAGCTCATTTTCAGGTTCGTTCTACTTTGGTGGATAGTATTAAGGCGACATAAAGTCAAGATCCTCATTTAAAGAAAATGATGGGAAAGGTTCGAGAAGGCAAGACTTCTGAAATAGTGGTTGACTCTGAGGGTGTTTTACGTGTTGGCACTCGCTTATGTGTCCCTAATATAGGGGATTTGAGAAAGAAGATTTTAGAAGAAGCTCATCATTCCTCCTATACTATTCATCCAGGTTCCACAAAAATGTATCAAGATTTGAAAGAATTATACTGGTGGGAAGGGATGAAGAAGGATATAGCAGAATTTGTATCTAGATGCTTAGTATGTCAGCAGGTGAAAGCTGAGCATCAAAAGCCTGCAGGTTTGCTTCAACAGATTGATATTCCAGAGTGGAAATGGGAGAGGATCACTATGGATTTTGTGACGGGGTTGCCTAAAATCTCAAAGGGTTATGACTCAGCTTGGGTAATTGTGGATCGATTGACAAAGTCTGCACACTTCTTGCCTGTAAAAACCACTTATACAGCAGCTCAGTATGCTAAGCTCTATTTAGAGAAGATAGTATCTCCACATGGAGTACCATTTTTTATCATTTCTAATCGAGGCCCTCAGTTCACAGCTCAGTTTTGGAGATCTTTTCAAACTGCTTTGGGAACACGGTTGGACTTGAGCACTGTCTTTCACCCACAAACTGATGGTCAGTCTGAGAGGACTATATAGATTTTGGAAGATATGCTTCGCGCTTGTGTGTTAGACTTTGGAGGGAGTTAGGATCACTACCTACCTTTGATGGAGTTTGCTTATAATAATAGTTATCAATCTAGTATTCAGATGGCACCTTTTGAGGCCTTATATGGGAGGCGTTGTAGGTCCCCTGTTGGTTGGTTTGAGGTTGGAGAATCTAGACTTGTGGGTCCAGACTTAATTCTAGAAGCTGTTGAGAAAGTTCAATTAATTCGAGATCGCCTAGTAATTGCTCAGAGTAGGCAAAAGTCTTATTCGGATCGGAGGTGTCGACCTTTGGAGTTTAGTGTGGGAGAACATGTGTTTCTACGTGTTTCTCCTATGAAGGGTATTATGAGGTTTGGAAGAAAGGGTAAGTTAAGCCCGAGGTTCATAGGACCATTTGAGATTCTGGAGAGGGTCGGGCAGGTGGCTTATCGCTTAGCCATTCCCCCTAGTCTTTCAGGAGTTCACCCAGTTTTCCATGTTTCTATGCTTCGAAAATATGTTTATGATCCATCTCATGTCATTCAACACCAGGCGGTTCAACTTGATGAAAATCTTTGTTATGTTGAGCAACCTGTGGCTATAGTAGATAGACGAGTAAAACGCTTACGCTCCAAGGAAGTTGCTTTTGTCAAGGTTGTTTGGCGGGGACCATCTGGTGAAGAGATGACGTGGGAGCCTGAGATGGTTATGCGTGACACGTATCCGCACCTCTTTGATATACAAGGTTAGTTAAAAAACAAAAAAAACAAAAAATTCGAGGATGAATTTCATTTAAGGGGGGAAGATTGTGACGACGTTGGTGTTAGAGGAGGGATAAGGTTGGAAATAAATTTTTTATAGGGGGTATTTTGATCATTTGGCCTATATGTGTAATAAAAAAAAAAAAGAAAAGAGATCAAAGATTTAAAACGGAGGAAGAACGAGAAACGTTGTTTCTCGTCTCTTCCCCTTTCTCCACCAAATTTTCATCTTTTCCCCATTTTAGCATCAAATCCTTGCATCCACTTGCATCAAGAGCTTGAGGTAAGTTTATACTATTTTATTCTTGTTTGCTTTGTACCAAATCTCATTTCCCTCAAGCTTTGTTATCTCAAATAAAATAGTAGATGAGCGTATTTTGGGGCTTTGAAGTAGAAATTTAAGGGTGTGGAAGGTTGGTTCTAGTAAGTGGTAATGGAAAAGTCATATATTGATTTTTTTTTTCTCTCATGAGATTCTTGAAAAACCCTAAGCCCTAAAATTAGGGATTTTAACTAATCTCTTTACCCCTTTGTTAGTTCAACTCTAAATGAAATTTCTAGAGTTTTATCAATTGTAAATTTATAATTATAGTGTAGTTATTTTATTTATTCATGGTATTTGTGTTCTAAATTCCTAATAGCTAGTGGGTAACTTTACATTTATCTTGACTTGTCAAAATGCTTGTTTATGGTCAGATTTAGTGGGCACTACATAGCTTGCTCCTCCGAGTGTCGTAGGAACCAATTGAGTTGGTTCTTCATACTGTGAGTGGATAATTTACACTGTGATATATGTTGAAATTTAGACTTCTCGACATATATTTATATTTATTCTAATAGTTTTGGTTATAGCCTCAAACTTTATATTATGGGGAAACAAAACGTTTCAGTTAATCTTAGATAATTATGAATATTGGTTATATGGATTGAGCTATAAATGTTGAGTGTTAAAATTCCGCCTGCCGTGGCGAAGAGATATAACGGTGAGTGTTCCACCTACCGTGGCGAAGAGATATAACGGCATGTGTTCCACCTGCCGTGGTGAAGAGATATAACGGCAAATGTTCTGCCTGCCGTGGCGAAGAGATGTAACGGCTATTGTATATAAAATGAATGTAGAAATTTTGTTTTAAGATTTGAGAGGAGATTTGATAAGTATAGTTGAATTCTTTTACGATTGTAAATTTATTACTGGAAAGGAAAACATGTGACGAGATTTTATTTATCGGTCTCATTTATTTGATTTTTGTGTATTGAGTTATCTTGCAAAGTTTAAATGTTTTTGACTCTTACTTGCTTCCCTTTCTTGTTCATTTTTTTATGCCCTCACTGAGTCTATGTGACTCACCCCTTTCTTTCTTTTTCCCCCTTCAGATTTGCAGGCTGTTGAGTAGGGGATTCTTGGGATTTACTATTCTGCCCAGGAGTATTTGTATTTTGGTAGGCCTTCATTGTCGTTGCTGGCTAGTGTTACCTGTCGACTCCAGTATTTTGCAGCTATAGGAGATAATGTTTATTTCCTTCTTTTGATGTATATATATGTAAACGAACAGTCTTGATATATTCCTTCTATATAACTGGCTCATCTTGTTCTTAGGATTGATACTAGATGCTTATGTTAGTGATGGATATGGATATATATTGCTGACCAGGTCTAAATGAACTATGTGGTTTGTTCAATTTTTAGAGGAGACTCTGTCAGATTTTTAATGGCCCTAATTTACATTACTAATTATTTTTCTTTAATTGAGGTTGTATGGTTAGACTTGCCAAGCTAGTTGAGTATTGAGTATCACTAGTTTGTGCACCGGTCATGGCCTAAGATGGGTCGTGACATACCAGGAGGAAGTTCTGACTCTAGATTTTGATGTTTATGGTGAAGAAATAAAACTACCCATAGAGGTGGGACTCTCTGAACCTAGTAATCGGGTTGTTGATGAATCAGTTTTTAGTGGTGATGAACATTGCGAAATGGAAGGTTATCAAGTGGGTAAATTGGACTTAGGTAGTGATGAAGATCAAGAAATGGGAGTAGTGGATCCACTTTGGTCTGAATCTCTTGTACCTCAAGCAACTGATGTACCAAACCAATCGTCAGATTAGAATGTACTTGATCTAGTGTCTAAACCATACCGAAAACAACTACCACACCATGACACAACAATGGTATCCCTAAACCCACATATGAACCTAAAATTTCTAGTAAAGGTAGATATCCAATGAGCCATTATCTGTCGAAACATTATTTGTTAGAATCAAATTAGTCATTTGTAAATCAATTATCTACTATATCTATTCTTAACAATGTGCATGAAGCCATAACTGACCTGAGGTGGAAAGCAGTTGTGAATGAGGAGATGAAATCCTTATAGAAAAATAATATATGGGAACTTGTTAATTGTCCACCAAGAAAGAAAATAATTGGATGTTGATGGGTTTATATAGTTAAGTACAAAGCGGATGGTACAATAGAGTGCTTTAAAGAGAGACTGTGGCTAAATGATATACTTAAACTTATGAAATTGACTATACAAATTAAGATATTTGCACTCATAAGATTATGTGTGAGTATGCTTCTGAGGATCTAAATACGTTTCCGTTCACATCTATAAAGTGTTCGAGACATTTGAGGTGTATTCAACTCTTGATTTCTTAACAGTGCATCATCAAGGAGAAATTGGATGAGAAATTATTGGAGTTGCCTAAAATTCAATCAAAATATCAATTGGTTGATATCCTTACTAAATCAGTTTCAAGTCAAATGTTCTCACAGTTTGTAATCAACTTAGGTATGTGTGACATCTATGCACCAACTTGAAGGGAAATGTTTGGATATTTTATGTTTTCATTTAGGGATTTATTTTCTAAAATATACAAAACTGTAAATTAGGTCCTTATTTGTAGGATAATGAATGAAAATTAGCTCTTATCCTTGTAATTAATGGCTATGTATCGTGTATAGATTCATTGAAAATGCAATATAGAAAAAATGTATTCTTATCAAATTGAAACTATTATGTGATCCATTATGAATATAGAGTCACCATGTCTATTGTTTATTGGGCTTGGTCCAATGGTTATTGTACTGAATTATGGTGTAGTACCAAGTAACTTAGGGCTATGATGGGTGGAAACTAAGATTAATGTCACACACACATATATATATATATATATTATGAGGCCAAGATCCCTCTTCAATCTTGACACTTTGGCTGCGTACTTTTCCCATCAAGATTTCAATTATAAAAAGGGAGTAGGAGGGGAAGATTTTATTTCTAAAATACACGTTTGTGTACGACTTATTTTCATAATGAATTCTTGAAGGTAACTGGTTTCAATTATGACTTCAAGAGGTACGCAATAACATTAGTTTTATATTAATAAAAAATATTCATTTAAAATGAATTTATTTCTAAAGCAAATAAATAAGAGTATATTTATTTTTAAATTATTTAATAAATTAAAATCATGATATACTTTATCAAATTAAGAGTGAATATATCTATATTTACTCATTTTAAAAACAAATTCACTTTAAATGAGTTTTTTCTCCAATAAAATCATTTTCATATTCCCTTTGGCTAGACCAAATTAGTTATATGAAGCCATAATTTTTTTTTTAATGGCAGGAAGTTGAATCGATTATCTAACCAAAGCATATAAGAAAAAAAAATACGAAAATTATATATCCCCGAGCTATGAAGAAAGATAATATCAGAAACAAATTAATTAATAATACCAACATTACAATAATTTGGTTCTGTTGTTTTATAAACACTCAATTTCCCTATTTTATCTCTATCGGGTGTTTGTACGAAGAAAGTAATACAGATTAGTTTTGATGATATATATTTATGGTGAAAAAGGGGCAAATTGATCTTATTTTTTTTTCCTTTTGTTTAATTTATATAATTTATTTTTTGAAAACATAATTTCACCTTATAAAATATATTTATAGTTCACTACAACAACTTTGCCCTTTGGCAAGGGCTGAAAAGCGTTGCCATTGGCCAAAAACCGTTGCCTAAAGTCTATGACAACGCTTTTCAGCCCTTGCCAAGCCGTTGCCTCTTCCTTCGTTGCCTATTACAATAGGCAACGTTTTTTTAAACTTTTAGCAACACTTTAAAAAAACGTTGCCTATCCTATCTTCTGGCAACGCTTTTGAGACGTTGTGTATGGATAGTTTTGGCAACGCTTTTAACATGTTGGGTATAGGTACTGCTTTAGGCAACGCTTTCCTATCGTTGCTTTTAAGTATGCCATAAGACAACATTTAAAAACCGTTGCCTATATGTTAATGTTTTGGCAACGCTTTAAACGTTTATTAGATTTTTATACTTATCTCGACGGTTGAGCACCTATTTATATAGCCTTTTGCAGGGATGAATCCGGAAACAATTCTTATATTCTGAAATCAAATAGTGTATATATTGTTTTTCACACCTTATATAATATTATTCGTTATACATATTTTTTTTATCACTTTATTTCACTCAATCACATCTCTTAAAAAGAATATAAATAGTATTTACACCCCTTTTTAAAAGTATAATATGATTATTTTTCATCCGAAAATAAACTAATGAAAGAGTTAAAATTATGAAAAACAAGAATCAAAATATTTAAATAAAAAAACCGTACTATATGCAAGGTACAACAATTCTAGACAATTATAAAATTAACTTTTATCTTCAATTTATGCAGCTTCTTACTCTAATATTCAAAACATCAAAGTTAGTATTTTACTTTTTCTAATTTCTTTCAAAGAAACAAGAAAACAGCTATGAAAATGTATAGAATTTGTTTTTCTGCTGGATATATATTGAAGAAACTGAAACTTTTTTTTGTCTCTTACTTTAAAATTAAATACACTTTTTATTTGGATAAAAAATCACTTTCAATAAATATATCAACCCACAAGTAAGTAAACCTAATAACTCATTTAGGATTACTTTAGGCACTCACAACATTGGCATACAAAGTAGAAGCAAAGATTGTTTACTCTTTTTTTTTTTATACATACTAATAATACTTGTACCATGAAAAATTATATAGAAGTTAGGTGACAATAGGATCTACTTGTCCCTTTGAATCCGTCCCTGGTTTTTGTACATATCTTTGTATAGTAGTAGTAGTAGTATATATATATATATATATATATATATATATATATATATATAGACGGTATATATATATAGACGGTGAGTCTCTTGCTAGCTAGGAATTAGACTAATCCAAGATAAAAATAACGCATTTTTTCATCATAAAAGTACTATGAGAATAGCGACCATATTTATGTATATATGTAATGTATAAATTGCACATATAAATATAATACCGTAGATTCAGAAGCATATTGAAGGAAAATATCACCCCAAATGCTAGGAGCAAAATTCACGCAAGGTCGCCTGAGGTCAGATAGTGCATGCAGGGTCGAAGCAAGTGCTGAAGCAGGAAGAGGCATTTTTTGCATTTTTGGAGGTACTTTTATGGAAAAGGGTGGCTTATGAATGAGATACCTAAATTGCGCCAACGGGAGTTGGATATGAAAGTCTCTCCTAAAATAAAACTCTTCTACTTAAGGGATTTGATATGGGAGAAGGTCTCATCTATGTCAAGATATTTATAGGGGATCTCATGCTTTGAATTTGCTCTTGCTGAAGCAAGCATATAGCTGTTACATTGTTCTTTTTTTCCCCCCAGCAACGTGAATTACTCTTTCTTACGTATAACTAGTCATGTTATGATTGTACAAGTGATTTTATTTTATTTTTTCTTGTAAAACTATTTAGCAACTTACTTTGAACTATAATGAAATTATTTAATACTAATTAATAAGGGTTGGACGTAGGGATAAACTAACCACACTTTAGGAGTGAACCAAAATTGAAATAATTGATAAGACAATTGTTAGAAATGTCTATTGTTTGGTAAGTAACCAGTTATCATAGTATCTGAAAGATTAATCTTACAACAATACTTATAAAAATATCCAATTAAAATCAAAATAAAATTACTTAATATACAATTACACACATTTGTGACTATAAATGTTGTTCAAATATGATTTTTTTTTTTTTGTTTTTCAAAGTATCCTCACTTGATAGTTAGGTGAGATATTAATTTTCTAAAATATAATCAAGTGTTTAAGCGAAGATTTCTCTTAATAATATTAATTTTATATACATAAATTTTAAAATTAAATTCAAAATAACATATTTAAAAGACTTAAACTTCTCCTACTTGAATCAACGCAATGACAACAAAGAGAAAGAATTTTGACCTGTAATAAGAAGACAATTACATTTTTAATAAAATTGTTGATAAGTGTCATAAGAAGACAATTTCGGCCAACAAAAACATAAGCATCAGCAAACTCCATTGTCTCGCCACAATTGCTGGTACTGACTGCATCCTAATATGAGCATGTTTGGTAGAGATAATTCGTTACTAGAATAGCTTTTTACTTTAAAAAAAAGTTTTTTTTTCATTATTTTATGTTTGGTAATTTTTATTTTAAGTGTTACACAAAATTCAATGTATTATAATAATTTCTTTTATAATGTTAAAATTTGAAGTTTTTTATTATAGATTATAGATTATTTTAAAAATTTTGAGATATAAATATTATTTAATCTTCAATCAAATTATTTTTTAATTATTTTATATCTCTTTTAATAATTTAATACATAAAAATAATTTTTTATATCATTTAAATAAAATATATTATTTTAAAATTACTTTTCAACTAATAAATCTAAACATAAAAATAATTCTATTATTATTAATTATAACAATAATCGATTATTAAAAAAATCAAAATTTTTATAACTAATCCAAATACACACTATATGTCCCAAGTCCCAACGAAGTGTGGATGATGCTACGGTACAAGTTCCTTCTCACGCAAATTTTTTTCATAAATCTAGAACATTAAGTTAACTGATTTAAACTAATTATATTAATAATTATAAAAAATGATATATTAATTATTAACTAATTATAATAATTATTTATTAATTAATATTTAATTAATAAAATAATTAACATAATATACTGTTGATATTTAATTTTATCCATATTTATTTTATTTACTAAGTCTGATTTCAATACAAAAAAAAGTTACAGGTCAAATCATAACCCAATTCCATTCTTGCAATTCCATTCTTGCTGCTACAACCAAGAAGCCTAGCCACCAAACCCTAAACCGCCAACATGGCAACTTTCCTTTTCAATTTTGATTGAAAATTTGCCTTCCGATCATCAGAAATTGGGGAGAAGTTTGTGCAAATTTTATCCTTATAAAGATCCTCACACACACAGACAGAGCCCCACACTGAGAAATCCTCACACACACAGATCAATCACAGAGACTCATTGGACACACTCATGACCTAAAACCCTCTGCCTCCGTGTTCACGTTCATCCTTATCCCTCACCACCATTAACCCACGACTAGCAACCTTCACCCAACTTCTCTTCCAAACCATTTTCAACCAACAACCCGTGAACCACCCCTGCAAAACCCACAACCCACTACATCACAGACCCGTCCTCACCACCAAGCCAAAACAGAAACACCATAACCCATAACCACTATCCTCAATCAGCCAGCTCCTCACCCAAAAACCCCCACCACGCGCAACTCATCCACCCACACTCATACCAGCCGCAGCCTTCACCGCAGCAAACCCATCCGTCGAGCCCTTGCCACCGGCAACTGCGCACCAGATTCGGCACAGATCTGCCACCGGCCCGCACCAACATTCCAGTCGTACCCACCGCGACCCAGCCATGCCAGAACCGCTCCAGCAGTGCGAACCCGTCGTTCAGCTGGGAGTCACTACGACTCGCAGAGTCGCCGTCTCAGACTCGCACATCACCGCGCGACCCACCTCGCCTGCCGCTCGCAGTCTCCGTCCTACTTCCTCGCCGTTCATAGCCACCGCGACCCGGATCGCGCAGATCCGGCCAATCACCCGCTGCGCGCCTCTACACCAGCCGCGATCCACCACCACCGGCAATCCGTGAGCAAATCTCACGCCGTTTGTCCACTGTGAGCCTCAACTCCTCATTTCCTCCTCTGTTTCGTTCTCACAGAGACTAAATGTCTCTTGAACTTTTATTTGCTTAACTTTTATCTTCTTTTTGTTCCTTTTTTTTCTTTCTATATTATTTATTCTTCATTTGTTTATTTACTTTCTTTTGAATTGATATGTATTTGCTAATTTGGAATTTACATTGTTTATACTTTAATTTACCACATTCACTTTTTTTTACATTAATGTATTAATTAAATAATTTAAAATTATCGACGACAGAAAAATTGAGAAAGGATTAGAGTATCGATCAATTATGCTTTTTTCAATACTTTTGATGTTTTATATTGAATCTTGTGAGGAGAGTTAATGAAGTCTAATCCCATATAAAAATTAAAATAATTTCATAAACTAAAATATAATTATTTTTTAAAACCAAAATAAAATCATTTTTGTAAAATAAAAATTTTCTCAAAAAAATTTCACATAGTGAATAATTTTTTTTCACACTTTCAAAAATATTTTATTTTATTATTATTTTATTATTTTGTCTTTTAAACCATGATTGTCAAAAATAAATATTTTTTTTTTTTTCTTTTCTTGTGAAATTAACACAATTTCAATTCACCACTTTTATATAATATGTTATAGACATGAAATTTGTTTTAAAATAATAGTTATTTAACCACTCATTTTATATCTTAATCATTTATTATCTTTGATAACAAACTTAACAAAATGTGACATATCAAAATAAAAATAAAAATAATTTTTTTTTTAATAATAAAAGATCAATTTAATTAATTTTACAAATAATATCATATTAAATAAGTAACCATTCTTAGAATAAATGGTGTAAATTACTAATACATTTTCTATTCCGTAATCAACTCCCAAACTACTTAATTTTAAAATATAGACCATCTTTTAAATATTTAATTACACCATTTCATTTAATAAATAAAACGATTAGTGACAACTTCTAACACCTCAAGATCTTTACTTCTTCCTTCTTTTTATTTTTCACGGCATCCTTTGAAACTATTGCGACATATACTCAAGTTGAATACTATAAGTACAAATAAGAATTTTTTCTTTTTCTTTCATTTTTCCTTTCCCTGACCGCAAAACAACTATTTCATATCCACCGGCTTCTACAAACTCTAAAAACGCCTGTTCTGGCTTTGCTACCCTTTTGAATTTCGCTCTTGTGTAAAGTGTGAATATATGATAATGAATAAACCTCCTTTAAAATAAGTTTATTTTTAAAATAAATAAATAAAAGTATATTTATTATTAAATTTTAATTAGTTAAAATTATGTTGTACTTTAGATGAAATCAAATAAGAATATATTGTACAAGAGTGAAATTTTAGATGAAATCAAATAAGTTTATTTTTAAAATAAATAAATAAAAGTATATTTATTATTAAATTTTAGTTAATTAAGATTATGTTGTATTTTAGATGAAATCAAATAAGAATATATTTTTATTTTCTCACTTTAGAAACAAGTTCTTTTTAGAAGAACTTTTTCATATGATATTGATCTTAATTTTTATTATAATATATATAACACTATAAATTTAAATTTTAAGTTTTTAAGGTACAAATTATTTATATAATAGGAAGTTATGTATTTAAAATAATTTGAAAATAAAAATCTACCTCCAAAATATATTTTTGAATGTGTGCTTGTAAGGAGAAATTATTGTTAAGAGTGTGCATGGGTTGGTTTGAATTAATTTTAAGTCAAAAATCAAACAATTGACTTAGACAATATTATATATATCAATTTGGATTAAATTAGACTACTTACATTGTAAAAATTGATCCAAATAAATTTGCATTAGATCAATTTAAACGATTTTTTATCAAAAAATGTTTGAAGCCTAAAATTTTGTTATTTAAAAGCAATTTAACCTATTAAAAAATAAGAGGAAATAAAAAAATAAAAAAAACTTATTTTATATGCTTAAAATAATATTTAATTACATAAAATAAAAAAAATTGTGTGAGAAATTAAAATTGCTATAAATAAAAATATAAATGAAATAACTAACAAATATATTATATAATATTAAGCAACTTGAAATAGATTAGATCGATTTTGAAAATCAAATTCAAAAATCGATTCAATACATTCGATTTTAAAAAAATTATCAAAAAAATTAAATTATTTGATTTTGATTGAATTTTAATTTTTTAATTCAAATTTTAATTTAATTTTTTATTTATATTGGATTTAAGTATCCTTATTTTTTTTTGACTGAAAACACACCTGATTATTGTATATTCTTAGAATAATAATAAATGCATAATTAGAAAGATATTACTATTAATTTTAAACACTTTCACGTAAAAAAAAATTTAAAAAAATTAATTAATAGTTAAGATACTCCTAAATTATGTATTTATTGTCGAAACATAGTATAATTTTTCGCTTGTAAGGGCCCACTTGGTAGGTGGTACTATAAACTCAGGGAAGTTGTGGCTGACGTTAAGGCGGCTGATGCTTCATGATTCAATTTGTTTAACTTGACAACATAGTCCTAATTTTTATTATTATTATTTTTAATGATAACATTGAGAAGTCGATTACAAACAGTATTCTTCTTTTTTTTCTTTTTTGACAAGTCACCATTAAATAAAGATTGACGTTAAAAAGTTGATTTATTCAAACTGACTACTTAATGTTAAAGAAATTAGGTCAATTTAAAAATTAATGTTCTAAGTGTTATGTAATGAGAAATAAAATAAATTTGCATTAAATTTTCTCTTGTATTCACTTGCTCATATAATTATGAGTTATTATTTCATATTTTTTCTCATTTTTTCTCTCACATGTACTTCTATTTCTAAAAAATAATATTTTTTCTTATCTACTTAATTATCTCTTTAATAATTATTTCCTTAATCAACTAAATATTTTTCCTTAATCATCTTCAATCAAATTTTAATTTTTTATTTTCTAATTAATTTCAACATAAAAAATTTATTACCACTTTTAAAATTAAAATGAAATATTCTTTAATAAAAATGCATGGACTTACTTACTAGATTATATAAAAACCAGGAATTGTGAAATTGGATAACTTGTAGTTTAAAAAAAAACTACAGAGGATGTTAACAGTTGAAATTAGTTTGTTAAAGAAAAATGATGTTCATACATTATTTTTTATCATATATTATTTTTATATTATTTTTTAATGATTATGATTAAGTGAGAAAAAATAATAAAAAAAAGTAATATAATCAATGATATAAATAGTAGGGTAAAAAGTTATATAAAAAAATAATGTAAAAAATCAGAGTTGTTTGTTAAATGATATACTATAAATAAAAAAGATAATGCAAAAAAATTGATCAACTGGATTAAGAAATAAGAATTGCACAAGGTTTTCACAACTGAAAGGGATCCATTCCAACCTAACTAGTAACTGTGTATTTTTAATTAACAATGTTATTTACACATTTTTACTATTATATTATTTTTATATTATTTTTTAAGTAATAAAATAAAAAATATATACTTTTTAATACATATTCCATTTTTTCTTAAATAAATATAAATGTAAAAAAGATATATACATAATAATGTGCACATATTTTTTCTTATTTTAATAAAGTGACATTAATTACTCGTTTATTGTTTGGACCAACCAATAGGGATAGAAATAGGTCAAGTCTCCCATTTTGGTCTTGCTGAGGCTAGACTTGACCTGTTGACTAAACAAGTTGAGTTAAAGTTTTTTTGAAAATCTGTTTAACTAAAAATATCATGTCTTAGGCCATCTAATAGACTCTTTAGACCGGACAAGCCGACTTGACCTGTGTAATTATATATAATATAATAAATATTATTATAATTATTAATTTATTATAATATATTAATATATTTTTAATGAAATTTTAAAAAAATCAATAACTAAAACTTAAGTTAATAAGTTAGAATAAAAATAACATGACAAATTCGAATATACACCCTCCTTTGGAGGGTGTATGGTACACCTTGATAATCCTAGTCATTGATTGTGTTGAAAAACACATCAACGGGCTACGGCTAGAATCAATGACCTGTAACCGATTATACCTGTTCACCGCCGACAACCGTCCTGCAACCGGTGACCGGTTGGCCATCACCTCCGGCCGGGGCCGGCCACCACCCCCGGCAGGCCACCACCTCCGGCTGGTCATCACTTCCGACCGGCCACCACCTTCGACTGGCCACTACCTCCGGCCGGCCATAATCTCCGGCCAGCCACCCTCCATAGCAACGGCCGACAGCAAGCTTGTGTAAAAAAAAAAGAAACCTAGAACAACAAAATAAAACCTGCTATTGCAAGTAAAGTCAAAGGTATATGGTGCACCCAAACCTAACAAGGTGCACCATAGCATCAGCCAAATAAAATATTAGAATTATGTTGTAATTTAACACTTACTTCTTATTTTTATAGATGTTCACAATTTTTTTACTCTAATCTTTAGTCTATGTGAAACTTGAAGATATATCAAATTATTCTAAAATTGTTTGTTTACCTCTCACCTTGCTAACTTCTGTCTTACAAGCAAACAGAAAATCTCAGCTAGATAGTGAAGTGCTCGATTGGTTTGTAACTTCTATTGCTGGGCTGCAACTTTCAATGCTGATGAGTGATTAAGTCTTTGATGTGTACATAGAGCAATGAAAAATGATACTCTTATATCTCTAAAAAAGATTGTATTATTATTTATATTTTTTTTAAAGATTGTAATTAAGTGAAAACTAAAAAATAAAAAATAATAAATAATAAATAATATTAAAAAAATATAAAAAAAAATTATGATAAGAATATCAGAGTTATAAAGCAATGGGTCTTCTTAACAATTGTGAGACGCTGTTGAACTTTTCTAATCTCTGACTCTGACTTTGCATGTCTCAAAGAGAACTCAAATGAAAATAGGTATAGGTAGGACTTTACATTTTTTAGGCTAAGTTTTCTTACGTTAATTTGAATTAATAAAAGTTTCCTACCATGTATCATGCGTTGTAATAGTAAATAATCATCACCATAATCGTTTTGTTTAAACAAACAATTTTAGAGTAATTAGATATATCTTCAAGTCTTACATTGATCAAAAATTAAAATAAAAAAATAATGAATATGTATAAAAATAAGAGATGAGTGTTAAATTATAACAAAAATATATATTAACTTGTTAAAATTATGTTATTGAATGAATTAAAATATTAGATTTTTAATGTAATATTTTAAAAATTATATACTTATTGGTCTTTTAAAGGCTTAGCTTCATTGACCTATTTCAAATTCAAGGCTTAGATTTATTAATTTATGTAAATACTTATTGATCTATTTAAAGGTAAATCAGTTTATTGTCTATTTAAAGATAAATTTATTAATCTATTTAAAAACTTATTGATCTATTTAAAAATAGATCTATTAACATATCTAAATATCTTATTATAAAATATGTCTTTAAATAAACTATTAGGTCAAAGACAAGTGAAGCCTGTTTCCACCCATATCGACCAAGTAAGCAAGTTAAATTCCCACGTTTAAGGAAAAGAAAAGAAAAGAAAAGAAAAGAAAGATGTAGTTGTCAACTTTTCATCATCACCATTTGGTTGGGTCGAACCTTATTTTATGACTTTTTTTCAGTTGTTGTAATCCTATGAAGCATAAAGATGTTATTTTTGAGATGTGTTCACGTGTTAAATATGTATTTATATCAGATACATGAGAATACATGTATGACACACATGTCTTATGTGTAAAAATGTGTCTGATTAAAAAAATTATTTTTTTCGATTTAAACACGTCTTAAACATGTTAAGATACGTCATAACACGATTTAGACACGATCCATTAATATTTTTTTAAAAAAATAGTTTTCATGGCTAATGTTCAATTAGTAAGCCTGTAATCTATCTGAACCCAATCATATGATTGATGTCCTAAGCCATTATTTTTTGATATTAGTATTTTAAATTTTATCTTTTTACGCGCTATTTTTAGGCTTTTAAGTTTTATTTTTTCATATACTACTATTTTCATCTACTCCTTCTACCTCTGCTCGTACCGAGTCCACTTCATCGTCATCGAAACTTGTCTCACATCACTATTCCCTCTAATTAAATTTTTTGAATATACATGTACTTGTACATGATTAGTTCTATTAGAATAAATTAGTTTAAGTGATTTTTTAAAAAATGTTAATAGAGAATTATGTTTCATATTTTTTGAAAGAGACTTATGAAGTAATAAATATTAATTGACACATATATATATGGTAAGATATTATAAATTTTTAAATTTATAAAATGATATTAATGAATTATGAATTTATTTTTTAAAATTTTATAATTATATATATATATTTATATACCGTATCCATGTTTTATAATTTTTTAAATTTAATATATCTTTATATATATATTGTGTCTCATGTTTATATCTATACTTCATAATTGTAATCTCTCTATTCAACTTTCGCTTACATGCTGAAAGAAATTATAGAATATACGAGGTAATCCGTAATCTCTTATGATTATATATATATATATATAAACAAATAATAAATAAAGAAATTGTATTTGTTAAGAAATTAAAAAGTAAAATATTAAATAAAAAAAAAAATTAACATATTAAAAATTTAAAAGAAAATTATCTTTTAGTAACAATAAATGTTTTTGTTTTATTTCTTAACCAGTACACTTATAAAAACTTATAAATAGAGATAAAAAATAATAAATCAATACACTTATAAAAACTTATAAATAAAGATAAAAGTCGCCACGAGCCAATCATGGGAACTTGCGTGCAAGGGTGTACATACGACAGACTATGACAAATTTATCATGACCTGAATTTAGATCAATATTTTGATCAAGGCAATTTTTTGATTTTTAACCTGATCATGATTTAACAAATGATCAGGCCAGTACCAATTTAATCTGATAATTAAATATTAATTATATAAATTTAAATATTATATATAAATAATTTAAAAAATTATAAAGTATAAGACTAAAAGTAAATGATGTTTTATAATATATATTTTAAAATAAATTATATTATCATAAATATATTATAATGATATATAAAAAGTATTAAATTAAAGTAAAAAAATTTTATTGTTTAACACTTATTATATATATATATATAAGTTTCAAAATATTGTACAACATCAAATAAGTTGAGATAATCTAAAGGGTGACCCAATTCAAAAATATAATAGGTTCACTTTTTACAATTTAAACTTATTTCAATTAACTTTAACCCTTTGTTTGGTTGAAGAGAAAATGAGAGAAGAGAAAATAGGAAGATAGAAAATAAAGAGATTTTTGTGTTTTCATTATGAAGAGAAAACAAGCAAGAAGAAAACTAATATGAGACCTAAAAAAAATTTTCTCCTCCCAACAGCAGAAGAAAACGGAGTGAGAATATGATTAAAATGACTATTTTATCCTAACTTTCAAACAAATGATAAAGGAAGGTATATTAGTTTTTAATATGATTATATTTTCTTTCTTCTTATTTTTTCTTTCAACCAAACGAAAGAAAGAAAATTTTTGTATTTTCTTTCTCTCCTTTTTCTCTTCATCCAAACAATAGAGAGAAAACATACTTTTCTCTTTATTTTCTCTTCTCTCTACTTTCTCTCTTCCCATTTTTTCTCTTCCCATTTTCTTTTCACACCCAAACAAAGGGTAAGACTGAGCAGGTTATTATGACTAATTGGGCTTTAAACACCCCTAACCCTACGTTTGGATGAAGAGAGAAAATGGCAAGAGAGAAAATGAGAGGAGAAAAAATGGCAAGAAAGAAAATAGATAAAAAATAAATAAAAAAGTAAAGAGAAATTTTAGTTGTTTGGATGAAGAGAAAATGAGAAGAAAGAAAACATATAAAAGATTAAAAGAATATTCTTTTACAAAAATCAAAAATGAAAAAAGAAAAAAATAATTTTTTTATATATATTTTAATCCATCCTCCCAAACCACACCCCACCCACCCCACTTCACTTTTTTTTGCTTTTCTTCATTCTCCACCCGTTCCCTCTTCACTTTCTTTTTGTTTTTCTTTCATTCTCCACTCATTTCCTCCATCACCCACATGCACCTCCTCCCTTTCTTCCTCACCCACCCCTTCCCCCATCCCTTTATCCAATCGAGAGGAAAGGACGCGTGCCGCTCGACGCTGATTGGAGTCGCACCGCCCGGATCCAAGCCGTGGTCGACCGTGTTCATCGAATCGTGAGTTGTGCCACCCAACAACCAGATCTGCAAGCTCAGATCTGCTTGAACCAGAACTCATGTCATCTATCGCTGTCGATATCTGCGAAGCCGCTTGAATCAGAACTGCGCCGTCGATCGGCCGTTCTTCTTGCTCGATCCGGTCGGTACCGCACGACGCCTTGAAGAACCCGACGAACCCAGCCACCTAGCTGCCGTTCGCTCGAGCTGCTTTGTTGTTTCTCTTCATTTTCTTTGCTGTTTAGCGAAGAAAAGTTTTTTAGTGAGTCCCACATTTTTTTTTTCTTTCTCACCAGTTTTCTTGTCTCGTCCAAACGAGAAAAAACTAAAGATTCTTTCTCTTTTCTCTCCATCTCTTTTCTTTCTTCTCATTTTCTCTCGTTCCAAACGAAGCATATAAGTGCGAGACATAAGGTTTCATTGAGAAAAGTGACGATTTGAAAGTTACGCACAATTTGGTGAAGAACCCCGTTACTTGCACAGACGGTATGTGAAAAAATCCCTCACAAAGTAAAGGATAATCAATACTATTGATAAGGACAAAAATAAGTAGTGAGAGAAAGAAAGTGAAAAATCAATTAAGATAAAATATATGTCAGATCTATGAGGTCTATGACATACTTTTTCTACGAATCATTATTGTTTGGTGAAATGTTGTAACATTTTCTTGTCCTCGAAACCACCGAAAGCCCATAAGCTACAAGCCTACAACATTTAACACAGACAAGTTAAGTGTCGATGTTCCATTCTTGAGAATAGGAAAAATGTTCAGAAGGAGAGCCAAGCACAGCAAGAGATGTTATGGGATAGGGAAGATGTCTACTGTGCACTGGTACTCTTTATAGTTGTAGGATAGGTGGAAAATAGATCGACGACAGAGATTGATATTGCTAAATAGGTAAGCTGATAAAGTTTATTTATTACAAATTAGGCCCTAAAAAGAAAGGTTATTTATTTTTTGTTCCCTAAATGTTGTTCTAACAAGTCCCTCTCGTGTTATGCAACAACAAGAGAGAATCCTGATCATAATCTTCCCTTCACACAGTTTGATTGCTTTTGCAATCTTACCGACAACATTTGTGCCTATTGCAATCACACAAAATGAGTTGCATTCTTACAATGACATAAAGCAAACAATCGTGGAGGACATACAAAAATTATTAAAACCCTCATTTCACTACTAAAAAAATCAAATTTAGAGTAGGACAAAACTCATTTCCAAAATGTTAAAATTCTATCTCTAATTATTTAGAGACAAATAAATAGTGACATCGCTAATTGTTAAAGATAAAAAAGTTAATTTCGTCTCTAATTAGAGATGGATTTTACCATCTCTAATTAGAGAGAGAGAAATAGATTTTTTCAGTCTCTAAATTTTAAAGTTCTATCTCTATTCAATTATCAAAATTCGTATCCAGTTCTTTAATTAGAGACAATTTTATTTCCGTCTCTAAATTAGATATATTTTTTCGTCTCTAAATTTGTTTCTAATATTCTAAAAAATATAAAAAAAATTAGACATCTAACTGTGATTTATCACAACTAGACTCCTTCATTTTATAAAAAATAAAATAAAATCTATTTTCTTATGCACATAATTATCTAAAACTAAAATTTACCAAAAATCACAATAAATGATCAAAATCAAGTAGCCAATCACCCAAAAAAAAAAAAAAAGGCTCAAAATCAAGTACCTCCCTCCCCCCTAAATACAATGTTGTGAGGGAGACTATAGAGTGCATTGTACACTTGGATATAACATAAATTTGACCCAAAAAGAAAAATTAAAAATAAGCTAAAATACAAGATATTAGTTGTAACAAAGAAAACAAAAATTGAAAGAACCTCTTCTTTCTTGCTATTGTCTCTTGTGAAAACCTTGTATCTCCCAAAGAAGAGTAATCCCCACCCAGTTTAAAAGACAATTATAGACTACAAACACATAACAACAAGACAAAAGAATATTCATACACATATTAAACAAAATCATAAATTTAAAACATTACTGTTAAGTATACTCTTGATTTTATATGCATCAAGCTCAAATTCAAAATAATTATAAAGTAAGAACAAAATGGAAAATGGAAAATTGCATGTCTGCTTGGTTAAACCACTTTCAGCATTTGCTTTCCATGTATCCCCTTTCCCCAACATCATTCTTGCTCAAGAAAAAATCGAAAACAAAATTGATTGTATCCTTTATGCTATCAAACCAATAAGTCCAAAAAACAATAGTACTCACACCAAAATTGATTGTGTCCTACATGCTATCAAACCTTGTGTCTTAAGTTTTTAGCAAAACAAATAGCACCCAATTTGGATCTGTCTAGCTCAAGTTATGAACAACAAACCAAGGGCTACCAGAAATCGATTGGTGAGAAATGCAAGTCTAAGGAAAAGAAGAGATTGGAGCAGCTGAACAAAATCACAAAAAAACAATAACCAAATACTGCTCCATACACTAAACATATAAGTATCTTTGTAAACAATAATTGAAATTCAGTTTCAAAACATACATAGATGAGAGCATTCAGGAAGATGAACCCATATTCAACGATGATCCAAATTTAAAAGGGAAAAGAGAGTTCTCAAGTATAAACTATAAAGTTACTAAGCAATACAAGCATATTTCAGCACAGCAATTACATTCTCCCCCATATATATTTGTAATTAAGACCAATCTATTGACTACAAGAACTAAGTTGAATAAAAGCTTTTACAAGTTACCATACAATACAACCAGTTGATGCGAAGTTTTCCCAAATCAACCAAGACCGTACCTGCTTTGCGCAGCTTGTTGCAGGAGGGAGGAAATCTCATTCACGCTACAAACATCCACAATGGTGAGGTCTGAAACATGTGTGTTTCCATTTGCATCATGTTTAATAGTGTACTGCTTGCCGGAAACACCATTTTCTGATCGCGTCTGGTCAATCCCACTTGACTGATTTGATGATAACAAATCCCTGATGGTCTTGTTATACATTTCCAGTATGGGTGCCTAGAAATATTTAATAAAATATTTCAGTTTCCCTTTATAGATGTAACCACATGTAAATAAGGATGAAGTATACTAACCTACTTCCACCCTTGGTCTTTCAGGGACTGACTAGTCTGGAATATCTGTTTGAGAGAACGTGGTATCAGCCCTTTCAGATCTGAGGCATCAGACCTACCCATCATTATATAGGTTTTGCCTGAACCTGTCTACCCATAAGCAAAGATGCACACCTGCCATAACAAACCATAGCCCTAAGTCAAGTCACATTTAATACCCAAAACAACACAAACAAAAGCAAGAGAAAATATGAAACAAAAGATAAGCCTCCAGTAAGCCATGTCTATAATGGTATAATCGATTCCACTTCTGTGCTGCGTCTCAGGAAGGAAAAACAACGTTTCAAGAAATAAACCCAACTCTGAGGAGTCATCTTAAAGCCACAACAACATCCAAGATATCAAACACGAGGAAGTACTCAGATAAAGTAATCTAATAGTCTATTTGACCAAAATACCATGCCAGAGTTCATTGTAAATAATAACAAGTTATAATTTAAAGAATACGAACTTCAAGCATTGATAGTTGAGCTTTTTAATAAAAGTAAGCGAAAACTCAATACAGAAACTGAGATAAAGACCACAGGGGTCACATAACAGCAACCAAAGCAATTAACGATCATTTCCCACAATGAAATGCAAAACCAACAATCACACCTCATAGATTTAAATAAAAAACTATTATCCCAAATTTAATAAACACACAATTTTAATTTTGCTACAAGTGCACCAAAGAAATTTTTGTAGGATCTGAAATGCAAGAATTATCTATGGTATTTTAAAAAAAATCCATTGTTCTATACGCCATTGGCAAGTATTCTTATATCTTACAGTATTATCTTTCTAACCTTTGTTATACCTATGTTCTATGTATTATGCTCTGTTCTGCCTTGTACCAATTCAATGCCTCGGCCAAGCGCTTCTGTTGATGTAGGGTAAGAAACAACCATGTCCGTTCCCATACCATCCCCAGGTAGCAAAGGTCGCACACGGCAGAACACATGAATACTTCCTTTTAGCTCCTAGAATCAGAAATAATTGGATACCATTGAACTATATGCCTTACAACTGATAAAGGGGAGACTTCAGATGATAACAAATTTTCTGCAAAAGCATTACCAGGATAGTGTTATGCAGTTTTTTCCTAAGCTTCTCTCCTTCAACTAATTGAAATTCTTTATCTGCCAATTGATCCTGTAGTTCACATATAATTCTTTTTTGCTCTTCAAACACTGTTCTTGTTTCTTAAGCAGATAAATCAGCCATCTAACAGAAAGAAAATAGAAGATGGTGTCAATTCTAATTATCAAATAAGTGCTAAACAATACAAGCAAAAATCACCTAATACCATTAATCATTTAATTTTATCAAAATTTTAATAAAGGTAAGCAACTGTTCCATGTTAAAAATAAAAGCCAACTAACTTACCTTCAACTTCTCCTTCTCAGCAATCAACTGCTGCTGCATTATATGCATTTGCTCCTTTTGAGAAGAACAAGTCTCCCAAAAAGAAAGCCCACTATCTACAATCAGGAAGAGAACTGAGCTATCCTATTTCATATGACCAAAAGTAGAGTAACCAACTAATAAAACAAGGTGCCATTCACAAATGAAGATCAATATTATACCATTCCTTCTTCACAAACAACAAATAAGCCACACGACACCAACATGATCTTGATAATTCCTATGTGTACTGATGGTCTAACAAGGATTATCAAATATCAAGCCTGCTTTAAAGGAAACTCAGTAGCATTTCGTCGTGCAAATTGAGAGCAACATTATGTCGGACAACTCACAAGTAATGGCTCATAAAAGATGGAACAAAACCAAGTTAATATGATCCTGAAAAGTTTTAAAGAAACCTTTATTTCCTTCACCTTCATGATTAGTCAATGAACATAGGCACATCATCGAACACATTGTAAGCAAATAGACCAACATTATATATTTCACAGCATTTCAATATATGATGAAATTAGAGCAAATATCAAATGTAGAAAATCCCATATCACGTATTATTGCTGGAATTGAGTACAAAATACATGAAAAAAAGGCAGAGGATTACCAATGACCAGGAACTTGAAGACTTTTGCTCCTTCGTTGCCCCCCCTTCCCCTTTTCTCAGAAAATATAGAGCATAAGAAGAAAATAAAATTCTCTTTCAAAATTACAGATTTTTCCCCTCTAAACAAGCACCATTCTCTCTAAAATATGGACTATTTTCAATCAAAACTTCTGCTTCTTCTTTATGGAAACAGTGGTTTCTTGGTGGAAATTGGAACGGTGTTGCAGAGCCGCTGTTGCTTCAAATCACCTCGAGCTGCACTGCTTTTCGTCTGAACCGTCCTTGCTTCGTTCCTCTCTCACTCGATCAGAACAAGGTGACAGTTGCAAGTCACACGAGCGAATGGCAGGGCTTATATTATTTATATATTATATAAATATCAAAATGTTGTTTATCATTATTCCAATTTGATGGGTCACTTAGCCTATTTTTATTACCCTATTCTCATTCTTAATTTCATTTTATTTTGTCATAAATTCCATTTTTTCTTCCCCCAAATTAGGTGGGGGAATGACATAAACTTTGTGCTTGGTAGTAATTAATCATAAATAATTTAAATGAATTAAATTTATAAAAATATCTTTTAATATTGATTGAACTTATGAAAATACCTTGTAGTTTCATAAAAATAAATCTTGTAATTACCTTTTAATAGTCGTACAAATTATAATTTTTGAAAGACAACGCTGGCAAGAGGAGGATGACGTCGCATGTGAGAGATGGTTGAAGGTGCAGGTCGCATGAAGGTGATCATGGGTAAATGTTATATCTGTAAAGAGTTTATACTTTTCTTAAAAGTTAAAGAACAATTAAAAAGAGAGATTTAAGGCTATCACACACACTTTTTTCATATATTTTTTTTAAAAAAATATTTTTTAGATTTAGAGACAAATAATAATCTGTTTCTAAACTTTTTAATATTAAAATTTTATCTTAAGAAATTTGTTAACGTTTTACTAAAAAAATTTATCAATTAGAAATGAAAACAATCTATCTCTATAGTTTAGAAAAAAATAAAATAATTTATTTTATTATTATTTTAATTTCAAAAATTATATAAATTATTTCGAGATAGACCAATTCTATCTCTAAATATATTTTACATTTTAAACATTAAATTAGTGAATAAAGATATAATTAGAGATGAAAAATATGATATGAGTAAATTTCGTCTCTAAATTTCATCTCTAAATATATTTTACTTTTAAAACGCTAAATTAACCGAATAGAGATGCAATTAGAGACAAAAAAATTTAAGACATGTAAATTTTGTCTATAAATATATTTGACTTTTTAAAATATTAAATTGGTCGAATTGAGACGCAATTAAAGATGAAAAAATTTGAGACAGGTAAATTATGTCTCCAAATATATTTGACTTTTTAAAACTCTAAATTGACCGAATAAAGACACAATTTGAGATGAAAAAATCTGAGATGAGTAAATTCTGTCTCTAAGTTATAAAATTTACTTTCCCTCTCTAAATCATCATATCCATATTTTTTTCCATCTCTATTATAGACAAATTTTTTTCATCTTTAAATTCTGTTTCTGAATCAAAATTTCCTAGTAGTGTTTGAAAATAGAAAAGAATAGAAACTACCTATATGTATAACTATTTCCTTTGTCAAAAAATGACGGATTTGCTATTGAATTCACCTAAGAAATTTTCTATGGAATACTTATAAAAAAATTATCCCTCCCTAAATTTTCAAAATTAGTGAAGGAAGTTTTTCTATGTAAATGGCTATGGATTAACCACAAACCACACAAATTTCTTACCTAAATGTATTTGCAAGGTGTCACAACGTACCTAGAGGGCGCTGCGAAGAGAGGCAACTAAAATTTTATTAAAAACTTATTAAGTCGCTATCAATTTTTATTTTAGGAAAGATTAGGCTCAAGAGTCTAATTATGCACAAAAAATGGCGGATACTTAACCACACTACACCCCTAATATATCCGTCTTAAGACAGTTATCCTCTAATGTTAATTGTGTAAATTAATTAATAACCTTAACAATGTTTATTTTACCCCATTCAAAATAAAGATGAATACAAATAAAAATAAAACAAACAACTAAATGCTAATAATGATATTTGCTCATTGAGCTTGAACAGCTCATGAGCTTTAAGGCGAGCTAAGCCAGAGCTAGACCTAGCTCGACTTAGCTTAAACTAGCTTAGCTCATCTCATTAGTAGTTCTATAGTTACTAGTGCGGCTCACGGTATATGTATCTAGTACACGGATTCAAATCCTCTGTCTTCTTTTCTGTTCTCCCAATTAAATGTTGACAACTCATTAAAAAAATTAACAACTAAGAGAGAACTTATTACCAATTAAGAGAGAGAGAATTTTTTCTGAATTGTCATCATTCAACTGGGGGGACAATGAAGGAAATAGAAAAAAGGGATAGAGGATTTCAATCCCTAGTATAGTTAGGGCTTCCTAAATTGAAATATAAACTAAACTATAATAATAAACAAAGCTTAAATATGTTTTTACTCCATATAAAGTTAATTAATTTTTATTTTAATTAATCCAATTGATTTTAAAATTTTGGTTTTAGTCCTTACAAATTTTTTCTCTCACTTTCATCCTTATGTTTCATTGCCATCCAAAACAAATTGCTAAGTGCCTACGTGGAAAAAAAACTGACAAGGGATATTACATGAATCATAATCTCCCAAATCTTCCAACCATAAGAATCCTAATCTTGTAGCCAAGCTTCAACTTGTTCGGAAAGAATCATCTTCCTTAAGCCATTCGTAGTACAACGAGGAGAGATCTTCGCCTTATGCCATGGATCCAAAAGGAACTGATAATGCATTTGACACATAGCCAATGGTTAGCTTTTGCCCTACTACATGGAGTTGTGCCCCTAGCAACAACCTGTGGCACACCCGGCCTCTCAATCCCTAGCCTTAAATGTGATCGAAGCCACTTAAGTACGCAACTTTAACCCCCTTATTACATGTTGCCCACCCGTTTGCCCAATTCACCAATTGTAGCCTAGTTTACTCAAAATCAGTATTTGTCTTTTGATTCATAGTGTCAAACTCCACAACCAACCTCATCTCAAGTAACCCAGTCCCTACCTATGCAATATTTCTCTCAATTTTAGGCGCCACAGCAATAGCAGTAATGGCCTCAGTAGGTGTAACCTCCACAACCACCCTCAATGCAATCTCATATGAGACCCGACTCAACAAATGATTATCCTCTATATATACCACCCAAGCCAAGCTACAAATCCATCTCCCACAAATCTATTATGTTGATTTAGGGCTAGGAAAATTGGTAATGTATATTAGGATTCTTATAAGGTTGGGAGATTATTAGGGTTCATTGTCATGTACATCATACGTCAAATTTTTATTTTTTACATTGACAATTAACGTTTTGCTTTGGATTGATATAATATAATAAAAGGATGAACTTGGAAGAAAATAAAATCTGTAAGGACTAAAACCAAAAAGTTAAAATTATAGGGTTTAAAACTGAAAGTTACCTATTTCTTAAGGACTAAAAACATATTTAATTAAGCCTAACTAAACAAACAAAAGAGATAGTATTAAACTAACATGTTGTCACCTAATATTTTATTTTTTTGGCACAAAATAGCTACAAATAGTGGAACACTGAGAAACAAAAGATGAACTCAACACAAAAACAAGTACATGAACAACGCACTACAAGACTAACAATGTCACTCATAACTTACACATTGGACACTTACTTCATATAGGATAAATAAACAACCTTGCACACCAACTTCTTACATATGTTTTACATTTGTTTATTTAGAAGTTACAATTGCAATATAGCATGAGTAACTTAGCACAAGCTACTTATAACTGACATAGCTTCTTCTACTCGTGTTGTTTAATGCTGATGGGATCAATAAGCAATGCAACAATATGATCTTTTAGAAATTCCCCATTTGTGTATCTATCCTCAAAGTTTTCGTAGTTAACCTCAGATATACGTGCCAAATTAACAACATAATCAAGCACGGGCTTTGGGATATCAGATGGCTTGAGGCAATACTCTTCATTTATAACCTTCCAACAGTCTGTGATGTCCTTGTGAAGGAGTTTATAGGTCTCTGCTTGTGCAATACCATATTGCATCATGCAACATTCAACTGCTGAGGCAACATGTACTCTTTGCTGCTCAAACTACACATAAATCAAAGCAACACTAACTCATAATCATATGGCTATGTCAATTAGCTATCATAATTGTTGATATTTATTGAATTAAGCCAAAACTAGCTTATATCATATAGCTTTAATGAATTAATATTAGGTCAAATATATATATCAAACCAAAAACCAACCAAAAGTTCAATTAAAAATGGCTTAATTTGTACCTTATGAGAGGCCATGTCATCCATGAGCCTGCCAATAACTGATGTAGCTTTAATGATACTTGGATAACTGGAAATCCAGTCAAACACCTTTTTGGTTGCAAATTTTCCTAAGCCAAGACACGATGTTATTTGAAGTGGGTAAGTGGAACTTTCAACTCCATTAACCTTATACTCATCGTATGTTGGAATGTAGCCTTCATGGCACCATTTTGCTTCAACCAAATAGGAATGTACCAAGCCATAAAACTGCAAGTAAAATAACCAAAATATTGATTAATTAAGTGAATATGTTAGATACCCGAGCATAGAGATTGAAACCTAATGCTATTATTAATAATTATCTAACTGACAATTAACAAAATACCAACTATAATTAAGTAGTTGAAGATAAGTAGGATGTTAATTAAGAGGTTTAGATCAGTTTTGGAGAAAAAAGAGAACTAGGAGAGCCATAGGACTCTTGAAGGTCCTGGAAGAGTGTATTCACAATAGTGTTCTATTGTTGTCATTCTTTTTAGATCTTGCATTCTTCCTCATTGATTCTGTATCACTCCGATTTAGATTCAGAGAAAGGAGAGTTCCGTCAATAAAACTCCATCTTTTACAATCTTTTCTGGTCTAGTTTTATTAACTGGTATTAGAGCTCCTAAGATCCAGGGAGCTTTTCTTGGTACAGGGAGTTTTATTCACACAACTTTATAGCTATTGATTTGGTGTAGGAACTACATCTTCCCATAATGGAATCATTTACCTCCTATGTGGAAGTTGGAGATGGGTATAAGGTACAGTGCATAGGGTATGCCAAGGAGTTAGCTTGCAATTATAAGGACTAGAAGTTCAAAATGATTTTTTCCTCTTTGGTTTAGGTGAGGCTAGTTTTGTAGTTCTTGTATTCTTTCTCTTTGATTCTGTATCACTCTGATTCAGATTCAAAAAGAGGAGAGGTCCATCAATTAAACTTCATCTTTTACAATGTTTTATGTTGCAGTTCTATTAGAATCTTGCAAAGAAGCTTTCAAGTTTGAATATAGAAATTGGAAGCTTACAGCTTGTTTAACATGTGGCATCACCAAGGTTGATTTTTCACCGTCTGCTATCACCAACTCCATTTCATTGCATAGTTGTACAATTGCATCAAATACCACTTTCATGCACATTGGAAGAGATTCAATCGGTGTAGCATCCCATCTGAAAATGAAATAAAAAATGAATTACTGACAAAAAATGTAAGATTTAGATTAAATATGGAGATTAGATACAAATTAATTAGAAGTAATCATGGAAGACTATTTTATACGGTCATTCTCGATAACATAATCTATAGTTGATGGACCGTTTTGAACTCAAATCACCTCTGGACTGCCTCTGTGAAGAGTTCAAGTTCTTCCACTGTGCCGTAGGCATCATAAGTATCATCTATAATAGAGATGATATTAATCAGTTTGGCCATTATCCTTCTCATAGTGCTATTTTCAGGCTCGTAGGACAGGGCCAACGGCCAAAAGTAGGCCTCAACAAACCTATCTCTACAATGAGGGACCTTTGTCACAAAGTCTGATTCTTTCCACCACCTGTAATACAATACAAATACAAGTTATATCTATTAATTATAAGTTAAGATCTACAGTTTTAATTTTAGTTAAGAATTTAAGCAAATTTTTCCCTTTTTATGATCTAAAATTTTAAATAAGTATAGGTATGGATAGTATATTATGATATGAATACTGTCATTGGAATAAAAAAAATAATTTAAAAGGAAGTGACTTAATTGTGATTCAGAAAGTTGAACTTTAACAATCCTATCTAGCTCGTGCGAGAAAAATTCCTACATGAAAGCAACTATGCAACGACTCTTGAACTTCATATGTTCTTGATAGGAATGAATAATTGTATGGGAATATTCTGGATGTGTGAGTGAAAGCATGTGAAATGAGCTATGAAGCACGGATACACCATTTTTTATGCCTGTCCGTGTGTCGGACATATTGGGACATCTGTATGACACACGTGACTTGCGTATTCGAATGTATGCATTAAAAAGATTATTTTTTTTTCAATTTGGACATGTCTCGGATACGGTTGGACACGTCTCAGACACGGGTTGAACACAACTCACTAATATTTTTTAAAAAAATTAGTTTTTATGACTAACATTCAATTAATAAGTCCGTAACCCACCCAAGCTCAATCACATGACTGACATCCTAAGTCACTATTTTCACGTACCCGTATTTTAAATTTTATCATTTTACACGTCACTATTAGCCTTTTAAGTTTTATCTCTTCACATACCACTATTTTCATTTACTCATTCTACCTTTGCTCATATCAAGCCATCCATTTCGTTGTCACTAAAGTTTGCATCACACCAATGTTCCCTCTAGTTTTTTTTTATACACATATAATTGTATATGGTTAGTTTTATTAAGTGAAGTTAGTTTAAAAGATTTTTTAGAAAATTTCAATGAAAATTATGTTCTATATTTTTTAGGAAGGGCTTATTAGGTAGTAAATATTGACACATATAAAATATATTAAGATATTTTAAATCTTCAAGTTTATAAAAATGATATTAATGAATTATGAACTTTTTTTCTTAAATTTTGTAATTTATATATATAAACCAAGTATATATATATATATATATATATATATATATATATATATATATATATTTATATATTTAGTATGTCTGTCTATAATTTTTTGAATTTGGTGTGTCTCTGTATCCAAATCTGTGTCATGTCTCGTGTTCGTGTTTGTGCTTCATAAGTAATGAGAAGAATAACTGTATGGGAATATTCTACATGTGTGTGTGAGTGAAAGCATGTTGTGTAGTAAGAAGGAAAATTTGTTAGTTTGTTAGGGAAGACTCTAAAATGTAATGCATACACTATAAATGTAACTCCGTAAAGATAATGAAATCAAAGAAGAGAATATTCAGTGTTATTTTGCATCTTTTGCTTTTCAAATCTTTTTGTTAGGAGATCTTCTTCCTTAGAAGCAAGGTATTCTACCACAACCCTATCAATTCTATTTTACCGTTTCGTTTTATAACCCAGAACGTGGTTATAGAACTTACTTGGTGATACTGCCGGCTTCTTCTTGATGCAGTTTCTGTAGAATATTGAAATCTAATTTTGCAAAGGATAGCAGAACTTTATTATGGGAAGGATCTTCTTCGTAGAAAGTCAGGTAATGCCTTACCTCTGCCCTAGGTACTCCCTTGTGAAGAGGTCGCTTTAAGCAGTGATTGATTTGTGCAGCAAGAAAAGGGCTCAGTTGGTTGGTCAAGGACTTAAGGTGAGTGTGTGTGAAATCATGTGCTTCATCTAATATATCATCTCCGTGAACCCTTAATTGTGTAGCTTCATACAAGCTCCACAGTCCTTGCACATCGTTGGCAAGTTTTTCATTGAAGTTTCCTTTGTTGTTCTTAAATTTGTTAAATATATCTGCTAGATTTCAGCAAACATATGAAATATGAGATGTTAACAGGATTATTATGAGTATGACATATGATATAAGTTTAACTAATGGCTAGTACATTTTTTTCGTAACAAGTATCACAGGCAAAGTTCTACGTACCTGATGAAATGTGATATCCTTGTTGCCTAAGCAAACGAAAGAGTAGAGCGAGAGAGTGAAGGTCACCATCTTCAGTGATGACATTATTTTTTGTAGAATTTTTGTGAATTTGTTCCATTGCTTCATCAATTTCACGTTGAAAATGATAGGACACACCCAAACGTTGGACTGAGTCAATGAAGTTTAATTTTTGTGTGATATTTTCATTGACTGAAGATTGAAACATCTTCTTCACTTCCTCTTTTAGTATTTGAGCTTGTTGCTTCACATTGTCACTGACTTCCTGCAAATAGTTACAAGGAATTAAATGTTTATAGAGCATTTGAATTTTTATTTTTAACTGTTGTGATAAAATTTTGTTTCTATGGGAATACGTATTTTTTGGTGTTGTTTATATATATGGGAATACTGATCCAATGATTGATAAGCTGTGTGTATTTTATTTTGGAGTTTTGATGTTCAAACTTTTCAAGGAATGGCGAGAGGGAGAGATTTGTAGTCGTGATTAGACTATCCCTTTCCCCCCAAAAGAAAAAAAAAACGTTATAGAAATTTATCTTAATCAACTCCACCTAAATATCATCAGTACGAAAGGAAAACATTCACGAATGACTTGGCCGATTTTTGTTAAATGGTTAACTTTACTTTTTCTTTTTTCTTTAATCAATTGTATGAAGAGTAGTATAAAAAGTGATGTGAGAGAAAAGTTATTTAAAAAAATAATGATTGTTTTGTAAAAGAAAAATGATATTATTATATCATTTTTTATTTTATATCATTTTTTATCATATTTTTTAATGATTGATTGTAATTAAGTAAAAATAATAATAATAAAAATAATGTAATTAATAATATAAAAAATAGTATAAAAATGATATAAAATAAAGTTAAGTAAAAAAATCATAATTATTTGTAAAAACTCATTGGTGCTATATAGCACAACTCCGTGAGCAAAGTTACTTTTACACACTCATATTGACTTTTATACACTTTAGATTACTACCACCATAGGGTGTAATTAAGAAGAGTGTGCAAGTATAACATTAGTTTAACACCAATAGAGTCATTTTCATATTTCTTAGGCTACACCAAATTATAAGATGAAGGCATTTAGAGTAATAGAAAAAAAAACAGAAAAGTTGAATCGATTATCTAAAAAAAGCATACAAGAAAAAACTACGAAAATTATATATCCCCAAGCTAAGAAGAAAGATAAAATCAGAAACAAATTAATAACGCTGAGAACCAACATTATAAAGAAGCGCTCGATTAAACATAATAATTTGGTTCTCTTGTTTTCCATCTCCCAATTTTATCTGTATCAGGTGTTTGTACGAAGAAAGAAGTACAGACTGGTTTTGATGCTTCTGGTGAAAAAAAGCCAAAGTGATCTTTTTTTTCCTTTTGTTTAATTTATATAATTTATTTGTTAAACTAAAACACAATTATTTCAGTATATAAAATATATTTATAATTCATTAAATCATTACATTTATCTTGACGATTGAGCTATTTATAGCCTCTTGTACGTTCATATCTCTATAGTATATACGGTAAGTCCCTTGCTAGGAATTAGACTAATTCCAGATAAAAATTGTGCAATTTTCACCTCATAAAAGTACTATTAGAATAGCAATATACTCATTTATAAACTGCATATATAAATATAATACCATAGATTCTGAAGCATATTGAAGGAAAATATCCCCCCAAATGCTAGGAGCATATTTCACGCAGGGTCGCGTGAGGTCAGATACTGCATGTTGAGTCGAAGCAAGTGCTGAAGCTGGAAGAGACATCTTTTGCTTTTTAGGAGGGTACTTTTTACGGAAAAGGGTGGCTTACGAATCAGATACACAACGTTGGCTAAAAGTCTCTCCTAAAATAAAACTCTTCAAATTAAGGGCTGTGATATGGGAGAAGGTTTCATGTATGTCTAGATATTTATAGGGGATCTCATGCTTTAAATTTACTCTCGGTTAAGAAAGCATATGGCTGTTACATTGTTATTTTCTTGTTGGAGTAAGTTACTCTATGGTACCCATATAACTATTCATTTTTTGTGTAACAAATTGCTCACATAATTTCGGGTCAAAAATGGTAGTTAAGTAAAATCTACTTCAAAATAGTAATTTTAATATTTGAATTCCTGACATTACAGGTAAGATTTGTCTAGAGTCACAGTCCACTCCCGCCACAATCAATCATTGTTGAATATATAACTATTCATTTTATGATTTTGCAATTGTAGAAGTGATTTATTTAGATTTTTCATTTGCAATTATTTAGAAATTAACTTGAACTCAAATGAAATTACTTAATATACAATTACACACATTTGTGGCTATAAGTGTTGTTTAAATATGATTAGTTATTTTAATTATTTTAAATAATTTAATTAATAGCATCAAAAAGAAGGAATTTCCGCCTGTCGTAAGATTACAATTACATTTTTAATAAAAGTGTTTATAAGTGTCACATTAGCAATTGTATTATACTTTTAGGTGTCATATACTCCCTCCGTACACTTTTATCTATCTGTTGAAGTTGTTGCACAAGAATTAAAAAAGTCATTAACAGTTTTCGATTATAAGTAAAATTAATTTGTTTGATTGAATTATCCTTTATTGAAATGTTCAAAATATTATTAATACTTTATTATTTTTTTCTCTCACTTATTAATACTAAGGATAAAGTTTAAAAAAAATTAATGACCCATTAATTTTTTAAATAAACAGATAATTTTGGATAAAATAAGGTTCCTACATGAACAGTTAAAAGTGGATAGATGAATTATATTTTTTAAAATTATTTTTCATAAATATTTTTTCATTAAAAGAAAATTACAAAAAAGCATAGTTTTTTCAATCTGAAATTAAAAAAGTATACTATTGTATTATAAAGTGTGATTATTTTATTAAATGTAAATAAAAAAATTAATAAATGCACCCCCATCCTAATCCTAAAATTCTAAATAAGAAAACAAATCTTGATGGCTCATCACATAAAAAATCCTAGGATATCAAACATTAGATATCTAACATAAATGCATGCAAGTTATGATGGATAATTAAACTAGCATACATTTAACGATTTCCATGCAGCCGCCTTTAACTGTATCGGCTGTCAATGCTAACTGATTTAATTGATAGCAATCTTAGCTTCTCAGTTCTCAGTCAAGGTTGAAAGTTGAAACCAACTGCGAAAACTGAAGTTCAAGATTAACGTAGAGTTCAATTTAGTTTTAGTTTCTTTGAGTTGATACTAATGTTGAAAAAATAAATTGTGATATTGAGAAATATATGTACCAAAAAATTTGTGATTTTATTTTGTCTTTAACGGGTGATTTTATACCTTTTAGTGTAAGACTAAGTGTGTGTTTGAGAAAATTATGAAAATCTGATTATGCTTAATAATCGATTATTGTATAAATTTTTTTTGTTATAATCGATTATAATCAATTTATTTTTATGTTTGGATATATTAGTTAAAAAATAATTTTAAGCTGATCTGATTCATTTGGATGGTATAAAAAAGAATTATTTTTATGTATTAAATTACTAAAATAAGTATGAAATGATTAAAAAAATTATTTGATTGAGGACAAAATGATATTTACATCTCAAAGCGTAAGGAATAATTATAAGTAAAATTATAAGCTTCAATCTTCAGCATTATGAAAATTAACTTTAAAAAATTTTTATAATGCATTTAATTTCGTGTAAAAACTATAGTTAATTTTACTAAACATGTTATAACACTATACAAACAGTTATTTTTTCAAAAAAAAAATTATTTATACAGTAAATTAAGTGTTACCAAATACACTCTAATACCATTTGGGATACAGAATTTACCCCTCTCAACAGTATATTTTTGCAAGCTCGAACATCTGATATTGTAAAAGCTCCTTAACTGCATAACTCAAGCGTACTTACCAGTCGCAACTTGTTGGTTAAAAAAAAAAAAGATGAGATTGAGAAATCTAACCTTCATTAGATCAAATTTATATGTCTTCTAATTTTTAAATTTGATGAAAACAAAATCCTTGCAAACCGACCCAATGCAACAATAATGGTATATCGCACAATTGTTTTACTTCTTTTTAACTACCCTATGTTTCTTTTAAATTTCGCACGATTGTTTTGTTACGAGACAAAGCTAGACATATGGGCCCGCGAATAATATAATCTGGTCTAATCTTCTTTTACACAAAGCTAGACAAAGCTAAACAAGACCCCACGTTTAATTTAAACGTTTTTTTATCCTCTTTGAGCTACTTACAGAAATTGGCCTGATACGTTGTATGTTCGTGCTTTTCACTTGAGAACTTAAATACACTTATATATTTATGACTTTTATATGTACATGAATTTTATTATCGAATTATAACTGTTCTTTTTTAGATTTCTAGACACCTATACCTCACCAAATATTAGAAAATTTGACTCCTCCTTCAATATACCAAGCATTTTCCTTTTCTAATTTTTGATACATTGATATTTTTGGAGTTGTCTTATGTTTGATCTTTTAATCTTAACATATATCCACATTTTACATAAAATTAAAATATAATATATTATATAAAAAATATTTTTCTATACTCAATATTTGCTCTATTATTATTTTAACTATTAAAGTATTATATATATTAAGAATTATAATTTATAATGTGACAGTAAAAAAATAATTATAATTTACAATATTTAAATTTAATATATATTAAGATTTAATTTTATTTTTGGCCTGATAATTTTTTTAAATATGTAAAAAAAAATATTGAGCTACAAATTTAAAGTTAATTCATTAAGCCTAAAAGACTCAATTAATACAAGGTTCGATATTAGTTCATTGAGTTTGATCAGCTCGTGAATTTACAGTGAGTGAGTGAATTTGAGCTGTGAAAATAAACTTGATTTTTTATTGAGTAAAACTTGAATTAAGTCTAACTCAATTTCACTCAATTTATTTCCAACCCTATATAATACTCTCATAAAAATTTATTTAAAAAGAAGATAAAGTCTGTTTAACTATCATTAATTACTGTTTTAAGTATATGTACTTCTTAAACATTAAGTATGTGTTTAAATTATTTGTAAAATAAAATGTGTTAAAAATCAGTTATATAAATAATCAATTTTGAAAACATTAATTTTATATTTGAATATGTTAATTCACAATTGATTTTAATAAAAGGAATTTTGTTTGGATGTATAAAAAAATTATTTTTATATATTAAATTATCAAAAGAAATTTAAAATAATTAAAAAATAACAACATATCAGCTTAAACAAAAAAGTGAATTTTCAGTGTATCATAAATAATCATTGATTATAATCAATTTCAAACATTCATACCAAACACATTGTAATTTAACAAGAATAACTTTTATCGTAAAAAAGTTATTAAAAGAAATTAACCATTCCCAAATGTCCTCGATTTTAAATAACTTTTGCAAACCTAAAAGATAGTCCAAAGGGATGCCAACAACCCACAAGAGCATTGCAAAACGCTTCTCTACATAGACCTCTGTATTGGACTGACGGCCTTTATAGGATCCATCCACGTTAAAATCTTGTACTGACTAGTTTTACGGAAGATTCATGAGTTAAAATGTTAAATCTCTCACCACTTTGTGCTAGCCTATCATTTTGCAGAATACAAACTTTAGTATTCAATATATTATCAGTAGCATGAGCTTGTATAATAATTGTCTGTTTTTTACTACAACTTGTCCTCCGTGATCCGACTATTTTCCCATCCCCAATTCTTTAACAACAGTGCAAGTTGAGAAAGTCCCTGCCCTGCAGCTTGCCCAATACTATTCCAATTTTCACATTTGTCCATTTTCAATTTTCGCAGAATTGTTACGACACAAACTGGACATATGGGCCTGCGAACTAGTTGGTTTAACATAGTACAATAAAGATGACTACCACTGGCGTGGAAATACATCAAACGGTACGTTAGAGATTTATGACCAAATTTAATTTGACCTAGTTCATTTAATAAAAATATTTAGTTAATGTTTTTTAAAAAGTCAATTTACTTAAAAATATCATATTTTAAACTTTAAAAAAAATTAAGTTTAACGGGTCAGTCTATTTAATTATATATATATTATTATTTTATATATATTATAATATTTTAATATTTATATAATATAATTTTTTTTAAAGACTTAAGCTTATTAACCTATTTCGTTGACCTATTTAAAAATAAATTTATCGACTTATTTAAATATTTTATTATAAAATAAATTTTTAAATAAGTTTTTAAGTCAAGATAGATTTTTGAAAAAGTCAAACTTGACTTTAAAAAATGATTTATGTTAAGTAAATAGGTCAAATTCAAGTCTTACATTTAAGAAATAAGTCAAATTCATTTAGGGTAAAGCCTAATATAGCCTAACTTGTTTCTTCCCATACTGACCGCATAAATTACAAATTTCATTAAATGTGGGTTAACAAAACTCTATCTATTAATGTACCCAAAAAAAAAAACTCTATCAATTTAACCTATCAATTAAGTTGGTTTGACCATACTATAATTGGTGAGTTGGCCTATAATCCGGTCTAATTTTTTTTTTTTAAATCCTTCCTCAAAATAAATCCTAACAAGTACCCCAACCTAAATATTTAACTTACCTAGTTTTTTTAAGTCCAATTAAAGGCTTCAAGAATTTGTTAAAAACCTAAATAAAGGCCTCGTGTTATACTTTAATACACTTTTTTTCTATTTAAATCAATAAAAATATAAAACAAAAAAAGCTAACAAGTTAATTGTTAACACGTAAATTAAAAGAGAAATTTTAAAATATTCCAAGAATAATACTCTAAATAGATTTTTAATCGTTTAAATTTAAGTTAATAATATATTCTTTTAATCTAATGATCTATATAATTATAAGTGCCATGTATTATATTTTTATTGGACTGGTGGTGCATTACTTTCATAGTATCCAAGAACCTATCAAGTTAAAAGGACTATTGAACTCTGGATACCTTTTAAGTGGGTCAGGCAACGTAGATCCTTGTTTTCATCATGTCTTCAACATAATTTGGCACGCCTTTGCAAACTTTATTTTATTTATTTATTAACTTTTGCATGCATAATTCGTCATTTGTTATGAGGGTGGCTTAAGATGGATCATCTAGTTAACGGACCCCCTAATCACCACCTCAGCCAAGCTTCATTGCCATCTAGCCCCAACCCCTTGCAGCAACCTCTATCTTCCGCCAAGCTATGGCCGGACTAGTAGCGACGACTCGTGGTGGCTGGACTAGTAACGACTAACAATGGCCGAACCAATTCTTGACTTTGGTGGCATGAGTGGTGCTTGCGATGGTGAGCAAAAGATCTGGTGCTTGGGCTTGCAAATCTAGTTCTGGTGTGAGTTCCATTGGCTACTACAGGTGGTTCTAGTGGCGGAAGCCATTAGCGTTATTCAATCCAATCCAAACTGAAAATAGAATATTAAAAAATCGAAATCCAGTTAAAATCAAATAAATTTGATTATTTTTAGAGTGATTTTTAGAAAATCGATTGAATTGGATTGGATTTCAAATTTGATTTTCAAGATCGATTCAATACGATCCAAACTGATTAATATTATATAATATTTTGTTTTATTATAGAATTTATATTTTTACTTATAATAACTTTAATTTCTCATATACTTCTCTCATTTTAAGTGATCAAATATTATTTTAGACATGTGAAATGAGCTATTTATACTTTCTATTTTTATTTTCTTTTTTCCTTTTAAATAGACTAAATTGTTTTTAACTCACAAAATTTTTTACTTAAAAAAATTTTAGGTCAAAAATCGATGAAATCGATCTAATCCAAACCAATTTAAATTGAATTGGATTGATTTGATTTTCAAAATGTAACAAGTCCAATTCAATCCAAACCGATATAAATAATATTGTTTGGATCAATTAGTTTTTTGACTTAAAATCGATCCAAATCGAATCGCGAATACCCTTATGGGCGGCGTAGAGGTGCCATAGTGGCAAGGAGTGGTGTGGTCGAGGACGGCAGTGCGTCTGGTCGTCATGAGTAGTGTTTTGTGGTTTGGTTAGACTTGAGTTTATTTAGTAGGAGGAGGCTAAGGTGGTGTAGTTTTCATGGTTGTTAGCGGTGAAGCTTGGCGGCAGAGTTGCGACTGCATTAGCTAAGGTACAAGCTCGCAGTGGAGGTCGGGCCAGAGGACATGGGACGTCACTATTGAGGTGGTTGAGTTTGGTTATGGAGGCTGCAATGGTGGTTGACAGGGGGCGTGCACAGGGACAAAGGTCAGGTGGAAGCGGACGTGGTGGTTCGATTGGGTTGCTTCGGCAGCAATGGAGGTTATTGGTAGCTGCCGTTGGAGTAAGATTAGAGTAATTTTATGAGCTAACCTGTTAAACATATAGCCCACTTTCAATACCTGTTGTTGATCCAATTTTTACAATATCGGACAACTATGGTTAGATGATCCATCATTAGTCCATTGACCAAGTGGTCAATTACGCAGCCTGTTGTGAGTGATAAATCTATAACATACTTAATCATAATGCACAAGACCCCACTTTCTTTTAATTTGAATCTTTTTTATTCTCTATGAGCGACATACAGAAATTGGCCCTCATATGTTGAATGATTGTGCTTTTCATTTGGGTATTCAAACACACTTATATAATCATCACTTTATATTTACATAATTTTTATTATGTGGTTATAATTGTTTTCACTTAAATTTTTGGACACCAACACCTCACCAAATATTAGAAAATTTGACTCCTCCTTCAACATACCAAGCATTTTCCGTTAGTAGTTTTTGGCATGATTGGTAATGATCACAATTTAGTTTTAATTGCATCGTTTACTTTTAAAAAAAATAATATTTTGATACATTGATATTTTTGGAGCTGTCTTATGTTTGATCTTTTTATTTTAATATATATCCAAATTTTAAATAAAATTAAAATATAATTTATTTTATAAAAAATGTTTTTCTGTACTCGATATTTGCTTTATTTTTTAATTATTAAAGTATTCTATATATATATATATATATATTAAGAATTGTAATTTATACTATTTAAATTTAATATATATTAAGATTTGATTTTTTTTGGTCTGATTAATTTATTTTATAAATATATTTTTAAAAAATTATTAAGCTACAAATTTGAAGCTAATTCATTTAAGGTGCACGAGCTTGAGTCATGAAAATAAGCTTGATTTCTTATTGAATCGAGCTTGAGTTAAGCATAACTCGATTTTGTTCAGTTTATTTCTAACCCTATATAAAACTTTATAATTTTTAAAAAAAAATGGAAGATAAAAGTCAGTTTAACTATCATTAATTACTGTTTTAAGTATATGTACTTCCTAAGGATTAAGTATGCGTTTAAATTATTTGTAAATAATCAATTTTCAAGAAAGTCAATTATGAAAAATTAATTTATATTTGGATATGCTAATTCATAATCAATTTTTAATACAAAGTATTTTATTTGGATTATATAAAAAAATTTGTTTTTTTGTATTATATTATAAAAAATTACAGAATAATTAAAAAATTATTTGATTGAGGATAAAATTGTATTATCTCCCATAACAATGATATAATCATAACATATCAGCTTAAACAAAAATATGATTTTTCATTCTATCGAAAATAATCATTGATTATAATCAATTCCAAACATTCATACCAAACACATTGTAATTTACCAAAAATGACTTTTATCATAAAAAAAGTGCTATTAAAAAAATTAATCATTCCCAAATACCTTCGACTGTAATTTTTAAATAACTTTTACAATCCAAAAAGATAGTGCAAAGGGATGCTAGCAACCCACAAGAGCATGTATTGGACTAAGTGACGGTCTTTAATTTACAGTATCCATTCAGGTTTAAATCTTGTACTGACTATGTTGTATTTATTTATTAAATATAATTATTGGATTAACATTAATCAATTATTATGTTGTATTATTAATATATCAATTATGTATCTATGATATCATACATATGGATATTGCAATAGGGTGATTAATATGAATAATTTATGATGGGTTGGGTTATTGATAGTAAATTGCCCATTGAGCGATCATTTTGTTGGAATAGGAGGCCAGCTACCATTATTAGTTTCATATAAAGAGGTTATTACCTTCTTCTACATTAACCACAAACTCCCATCGGTAATAGGAGGAGTTCACTCTGTCAATTCTCTCTTCTCTCTATTTTCTTCTTCTTTCAGGATCAAGATCAATCAAGATCTAAGTCAGGATCATGGATCCATCCATAATGCCAGTTCCATTTCTTTTAGATCTAGTTAGTTTGAACATGCTATATTGATATCTTAAATTCGATCAATTACTGTTTTTTGTTTGTTTAATTTCCATCAATTGGTATCAGAGTCTAATTAAGGTATTAATATGGTTTTTTGGAAATTATTTCGTATTTTGTTTTAAACTAACTCAATAACCCAATTTTTTTTTAGGAAATCTTCGAAAATTATATATTTCTTTCAAATTGATTGAGGGTTATTGATCATATGTTATTGTAAAGCTTATTTGTAAGTTTAATTGGAAGAAATAAACCGTATAGAACCTGTTTTTGGAGAAAACCGAACCAAAACCCGTTCTTCAAGTTCTTGTTTGATCTCCACTTTTACTTAATGAAGCTCGAAATTTATTGAGGGCTTCTCTAGATCGGAACACAATGATCAACATACTTGAAAAATCATTGTGTTTTGTTGATTAAAAATGAAGATCTATCCGGTTTGGGGTCGCGGGTTGCTCAACCCGTTTCAGAAACCCATCCATTTCTTAGATCTGTTTCTCCACGATCTTGGAGGGATGAAACTTGAAATTGTTTTGGGGCTTCTCACCGCCGTGGTACGGCAGCCCCATGGCCGGAAAATCGAGGCTCAAAACCGCGTGAAGTGGGAGATCTATACGAGTCTTGCTCGCGGGTCAAACGACCCGGTTCCGAGTGCAATGCGGGTGAAGAAGATGACACTGCGTGAGAAGCCCGGTCGCGCCTCACGCGCGTGAAGTTTTGACGTGTGGACCCACTTCCCGAGGCCATTTTCCCCAATTTTTTTAAAAATATTTTGTTTTAATATTTATTATTTTTGGTAATTTTTCTGAATTTTTTGGACACTTTTATATTTTTATATTAATTAATTCGAGAATAATCGCATATTTTTTTCAATATTTGTACTTCGGTTATGGACTGAAATTTTTTATGTACATTGATTACCTTATCTTTAACACTTGTATGTATCGTACTTCTCTAGTAAGGTGTTATGGTTATCAAATAAATTTTTAGGTCCTTATATGAATTAAATGAAATATATTCTTGTTTTAATTCATATGATTTTATGAATAATATGATTTTATCATATTCTCAGTAAAGTTTTTGTATAATTGTGATCTTACCATCGTAAGTGCAACTATACAAAATTTTTTGTTTATATTTATTATATATTATATATATATATATAAATATATATATGTAGCATTAATGATAATTGTACCCTATCGGTATGTTATTACTAATGTGATTTGGTTATTGATACAATGCAATGTTAATTCTTGGATTATGTCAATTATGTTTCAAGTATCCTATCGGTATGAGAAACTTCTCTAACGACATATGATTTGTGCATTGTATAATAATAATTATTATTATTTTATTTCTTATTTGTTATGATTTGGGACCCTTAGGCGAAATCATGATGATTAAGAAATTTGTGTTTGGCTGAGCATACGGAATCATTTAATTCTCTTTTATACCATGATAATTATATTTTCATGCGTATTAAATGTTTCCTTGTTGTTATGGTGCCAGCTTCACTGCCAACCTCTGTTAAAACTCTTAATGGGACAAATTATGAGGACTGGAAAGAATCTCTGGATTTATATCTGGCTATAACTAATATGGACCTAGCTTTGAGAGAGAAAGAGCCTTCGGCTCTTACGCCTGAGTCCACTGTTGCTCAAAAGACTTCTTATGAAAAATGGGAACTCTCTAATCGAGTATGCCTAATGGTGATAAAATACACCATGGAGAAGTCCATTAGACAGAGCATTCCAGAGAATAGTAATGCCAGAGATTTTCTATCATCCGTTGGTCAAAAATTCAAAACTTTTGATAAAGCTCAAAAGGGTCGATATCTATCCTTGCTTGAGAAAACCAAATATGATGGTATTGGTGGTGTACGTGAGCATATAATGAAATTGGTACACTATTATAACAAGTTGCAATCTCTGAAAGTCGAGCTTGGTGAAAGCTTCTTGATCTGGCAAGTTTTAGAATCCCTTCCTCCTCAGTTTGATGTATTGAAGACATCTTATAATACTCAGAAAGAGGAATGGACTGTTGATGAAATGATTGCAATTGTTGCTCAAGAAGAGGAGTCAATTAAAAAGGGAAAACTACACAGTGTTTCAATTTGTTGCTTCTTCTTCCTCGTATCAAAAATAGGAAAAAGTTTAACAACAAAGGCAAACCTCATTTTGAAAAGGAAAAGACAGGGAAAGGACCTTAGAACCCAAAAGGAAATTCTTTAAGGGAATCTGCAAGTATTGCAAGAAGTACGGCCATAAAGTGGAGACTTGTTATATCCTTAAAAATAAGAATAAGAATGAGAAACAAGGTACGCTCCTAGCTCTAACTTGTTTTGAATCTAATATGGTGGATGTTCCTCCCAATACTTGGTGGTTAGATTCAGGTGCAACTATTCATGTTGTGAATTCTCTACAGGGATTCACAAGCCTGAAGAAACCAAGTAATTTTGAATCCAAGATTGTGATGGGAGATGGAGCTAGAGCATCTGTAGAAGAAATAGGAGTGGTATCTTTATGTTTGCCTTCTGGTCATGTTTTGTTGTTAAAAGACGTGGTCTATGTACCTTCTATGAGAAGGAATTTGATTTCAGTTTCAGCTTTAAATAATTATGGCTACACTTTTGAATTCGGTAATGGAAATCTTGTTATTTATTCTAATTCTATTGCAGTTGGTTCAGGAGTTTTGTGTGATGGGCTATATAAGCTGAATCTGAATGATATGTCTGTTAATTCTACTATTGGATATAAACGTAGTAGGATTGATGAGAATTCTTCTATGTTATGGCATAGGCGTTTGGGACATATCTCTAGACCTCGTATTGAGAGATTGGTTAAACAGGATATTCTGCATAATCTAGATTTCTCTGATTTTGATACTTGTGTTGATTGTATTAAAGGAAAACTAACTGCCAAAGTTAGAAATCAAGGATCTAATAGATGTGTTGAAGTGTTGGAATTGATTCACACTGATATGTGTGGACCTATTACACCTACTGCTATGGGTGGATACAGGTATTTCATCACTTTCATTGATGATTTTTCCAGATTCGGCTGGATAGATCTTCTCCATGAAAAATCTAGTTCCTTGGATGCTTTTAAATCCTTTAAATCTGCTATTGAACTGAAGACAGGTAAGAAGATCAAATGTGTGAGATCTGACAGAGGAGGTGAGTATTATGGCAGGTATGATGAGTCTGGAAGAAACCCAGGACCTTTTGCAAAATTCCTAGAAGGATGTGGGATTGAAGCTCAATATACAATGCCAGGTACTCCTCAACAGAATGGTGTTGCAGAAAGGAGGAATCGTACTCTTATGGATATGGTGAGATGTATGATGAGTCACTCTACCTTACCAGATTTTCTTTGGGGTGATGCTTTGAGGACTGCTGTGTATATTCTTAATCAAGTACCCAGCAAATCTGTGCCTAAAATTCCTTATGAATTGATGTCCGGAAAGAAACCGAGCTTGAGACATTTCCATGTATGGGGTTGTAGGCAGAAGTCGGGCCTTATAATCCTCAGTTGAAGAAACTTGATCTTAAGACTGTTAGCGGATTCTTTATTGGTTACTGTGTGGGTTCCAGAGGCAGCAGATTCTATTGTCCTTCTCACTCTATGCGAGTTATTGAATCTGATCGTGCTATATTCTTTGAGGATGACTTGGATAGTGGGAGTAGTAATACACCACGACCAGTTATTCTTAGAGAAGATCGGGCTATTATCCCTGCACCAATTGTTTCTTTTCCTGCGGATGTCATGCTTCCTAATGTTCGTGATAATGTTCAAATTCTTCCAGAACATGATGGTGTTGCAGCACCACTAGTAGATCAACAAGAACATGATGATGTTATTGATGAGATTCCATTAAGGAGATCTCAGAGAGTTCGCAGGTCTACCATCTCTAATGATTACATTGTGTATCTTCAAGAACATGAGTTTGGTCTTAATGATATTGATGACCCTATCTCCTTTGAGGAAGCTATGTCTAGTTCACATGCTTCTAGTTGGCTTGATGCTATGCATGATGAATTAGTTTCCATGTCTCAAAATGCTATTTGGGATCTTGAAGAATTACCAGTTGGTTGCAAACCAGTTGGATGTAAATGGGTCTTCAAGACTAAACGTAGTCCAAATGGTAAAGTTGAGAGGTACAAAGCTAGACTAGTAGCAAAAGGCTATAGTCAAAGAGAGGGCATTGATTATAAGGAGACATTCTCACCGGTCTCGACTAAAGATGCCTTTCGTGTTGTTATGGCTTTGGTAGCTCATTTTGATTTAGAACTTCACCAGATGGATGTTAAAACAGCTTTCTGAATGGAGATCTTGTTGAGGACGTCTATATGGTTCAGCGATGGCTTTCTTGAGAAAGGCAAAGAGCACTTGGTTTGCAAATTGAAGAAGTCCATTTATGGACTAAAGCTAGGCTTCTAGACGTTGGTATTTGAAATTTGATCAGGTGGTCACTTCTCTTGGTTTCAAGGAAAATGCTTCAGATCAGTGCATTTACTTGAAAACTAGTGGGAGCTATTTCATCATTCTTGTTCTATATGTTGATGATATACTTCTTGCAAGTAGTAGTGTTAAACTTTTGACTGAGACAAAATTGATGTTGAGCAGCCACTTTGATATGAAAGACCTAGGTGATGCTTCTGTTGTTCTAGGCATCCAAATTTATCGAGATAGGTCACGTGGTACTCTTGGATTGTCTCAAAGAGGATATATTGAAAAGATCCTCAAACGGTTTAACATGTATTCTTGCTTCCCATGTGCCGCACCTGTTCAAAAGGGTGATAGACTTTCCAAATCTCAATGTCCTCAAAATGATACAGAAAAGAATGAAATGGTAAATGTCCCATATGCTTGCTGTTGGCAGTTTAATGTATGCTCAAGTTTGTACTCGTCCCGATATTGCTTTTGCGGTTAATGCTTTAGGGAGATACTTGAGCGACCCAGGTCTGGGTCATTGGAAAGCCGTAAAGAAGGTCTTTAGATATTTGCAGGGCACTAAAGATTATCTGCTGACCTATAAGAAGTCTGATCAACTTCAGGTCATTGGTTATTCAGATTCTGATTATGCAGGTTGCCCTGACGACCGAAAATCTACTTCCGGCTTTATCTTTATGATGGCAGAAGGAGCTATTTCTTGGAAGAGTGTCAAACAGACTCTTACAGCTACTTCTACCATGGAAGCAGAGTATGTCGCTTGTTATGAAGCCACTTGTCAAGCCATATGGCTGAGAAATTTAATCTCTGGGTTTCAGATTGTAGAGAGTATATCAAGACCACTTGTGATATATCAACGACAATATCGCTTTATTTGTGCATTTCTCTCAAAACAACAGTTCTTCTCGATCAAAGCATTTTGATATAAAATATCTATTTGTTAGAGAGAAAATTCTAGAATTTCAGACTCGTATTGAGCATATTGCTACAGAAAATATGTTAGCAAATCCACTAACCAAAGGCTTAACAGTTGGAGTTTATCAGAATCATATAACTCATATGGGTTTGGTTAAGTCTTTTGTTGTTTTGGGTTAGTGGGAGTTTGAAATTATGAGATATGTAATGCTCACTCTTTTTTTATCATATCTCTTGATGCATTTATAAAATGCTGAGACTATCCTTTGGAATTGCATATTTGTCTTATTTAATTATGCTTTTCCATTATCCATATTTGGTTTCTATGAAATGTAAGCACATGAATATATATATATCCCTATCGGATATTATTATTCTTCTCTGTAGTGCTCAATCTTAACGTTTCATAGATTATTTGATGATATTTTTGTTTTGGATCATAATTGATATTATAGTTTATAATAATACTTCTTCTCTCTGATATTGACTAATGTTATCCAAGTGGGAGAATGTTGTATTTATTTATTAAATACAATTATTGGATTAACATTAATCAATTATTATGTTGTATTATTAATATATCAATTATGTATCTATGATATCATACATATGGATATTGCAATAGGGTGATTAATATGAATAACCTATGATGGGTTGGGTTATTCAATAGTAAAGCCCATTGAGCAGTCTCTCCTCTTAGCTGATGGGAATAGGAACTGAGCCCCATTATTAGTTTCTATATAAAGAGGTTATTACCTCTCTTCTACATTAACCACAAACTCCCATCAGTAATAGGAGGAGTTCACTCTCAATTCTCTCTTCTCTCTATTTTCTTCTTCTTTCAGGATCAAGATCAATCAAGATCTAAGGAGCAGGATCATGGATCCATCCATAATGCCAGGTTCCATTTCTTTTAGATCTAGTTAGTTTGAACATGCTATATTGATATCTTAAATTCGATCAATTCTGTTTTCTGGTTGTTTAATTTCCATCAGACTAGTCATGGATATTGCGTCTCACGGCAAGTGTCTCCTAAAGAGGATTAAGGTTGGTGGCAAGGCCAGTGCACTTGGCAATTCTATCACTGTTACCCGTGACAATAAGTTTTCAAATGGTAATTCTTTATTTATATTTAAATGTTACATTGATTGTGCTGTAAATTGATTGTTTCATTTTGTTGGAGATTTGTATTTCCTTAGCTACCAACGGTATAATTTGCTTAGGACATTTCTTTTCTGTTTTATCTCTTGAACAAGCTCTATGAAAAAATAAGCCTCTGTTTGAATATCTGCCTCAGCATGTCTAGGCCTTAATCTTCTTTTCTAGCTTAAGGAGGTGGATGGCTTACTTCAACATTAAGTCAAATATTTTTGCTGAGATTAGTTCCTATTTTACAGGTTTAGTTTCTCAACAAGGCCGGTGTTACCGTACACCCTCTTAAGTTTGGTTGTATGGTACATCCCTTAACATAACTTGCTATTGCAAGTCATCAAGTTTTTTTTTTTTGTTTTATAGGTTGTACTATTCTATTTTTTTTTAGGTTACACTATTGTGTATGAAAAAATATATTTTTAAAAAAAAAGTGTATTACTATGTGTAAATATTACTAATTAAAATATGATAATATTACTAGTTAAAAAATATTTTTTTTTAAAAACTCCTTATACACACACAAGGAAAAAAAGCTGTAAGGGATTTTTTAAAAAATATATTATTATGTATAAATATTATCAATTAAAATTTGTAAAGTTTTCAATATACACAGTTATTTAAAAAAAATAAGGACTGGTACAGTTTTTTTCGTGTGGGTCTGTAAGGGTTTTTTTAAAAAGAATATATTATTAAAAAACCTATAGATTTTAACTAGTATTATTTATACAGTTGTGCAATCTGAAAAAAAAAATGAACAATGTGATAATCTGCTAGATTATCTATTTTTCCAAAGCTTTTTGAGTGGGTTTCACCTCTTAAGCCCAACTTTTGGCGTTGTTTCGACCTTAAGACAACTTTATTTTATCTTTTTAGTTAATTCATTTTAGTTTGTTAGATTGAGTTCATTCTGATTAAAATTATTGATGTTTTAGCTCATTTGATGTTGTTTTGATTGTAGGCACCAAGGGAAATAAGATGAAGCTCAACGTGGTGAAAGAAGCTCACTGAAGTTCAAGCGCTAGGCGCCCAAATGCTGAGCGCTAGGCGCCCACTATACAATAAGCTACATTTTTTGGAGTTCGGGAGCCAAGCGCCCAAATGCTGAACGTCAGGCACTCATCTTCCCGAGACATAGTTTTTAAGTGAAATCCAGCGCCAGGTGTTAGACTTCTGAGAGCCAGGCGCTAGACTTTTGAGCGCCAGGCGCTGGATTTTTGAACTCCAAGCGCCCTGCTCGTTCTTGATACATATAAAAATCTATTCTTTCCATAATTGGGGAGCTTTTTGGCAGCTGGGGACAAACGATAGTTGGAGGGAACCCTATTTTGGATAGCTCTATGGTGGTTTGAAGGAAGGAGATGTGGAAATGATTTGGACCTTCATCAACTTGTGGAGTTTTCTTTGATCTCTTCTCTTATTTTAGTTGTTGTTGCTGTTTTCATGTCTAACTAAACTCCCTTTTGTTGGGATTAGGTGAATTTTGATGGATCTTGATTATTTTTTACATTGGATTCAATTAATATAAGTTGTTATTTCTATTTTGAGTTTATGATCTCTTCTCTTAATGCTTTCTAAGGATTGATTCTCTTTGGAACGATTTTAGGATTATATGTTGAATGGAAATTTGATGTTTAATTGTATTATGAGATTATGAACCTTGTTTATCTCTAGGCTAGGAATAGTAATTGATTTGCTCGTTACCGTGTTGGATTTTAAATCTTAATGCTTGTTTTCCCTTAGAATCACCTAAGGAATTAGGGGTTTTAATTGGAAATAAAGGATCAATTGCCTAAGGAATTAGGATTTGATTAATTTAGAGAATTCGGTAATAAAATAGGAATAGTAGCTTGTATTAATTCCAATTGATTTGCAGTAGGTGAAATCAAATGAAGTTTGATCCCAACTCTTTAATTAATTGAATTTTTGTCATCTCGCATATTAAGTGTTTGTTGCATTGCTAAATATAAAAGCCCAAAAATATTGTCACAGTGCAACCTGAAAAAAAAAACATTAAAAAAATAGAACAGTGCAACAAAAAAAAATCAGATCATCAAGTTACATGTCATTCATCTTAGTCGTTGATGTGTTTTTCAACACAATCAACATCTGTTGACCGCCCGGTGCACGATACACCTTGCTTATATCTTAGCCAGACTTCTCAACAATGTTTTTCTCATTTAGTACGTACCCCAAAGATTCTCATTCACACCTTTTTCAACTTTTAACTATAACAATTAATGCTTACTTTGTATGGTACATGTTAAAATTCTCTTATTTGCTTATTTGATCTAGCATAGGAGAGAACATTGTGAGTACTCTTGGGCAATTACTACTAATAATATGGCTTTTTCTGGTGTTAATTATCAATTCAAGCTGTATAGCTAGATTAACTTCTATCCTCACTATGCTGCAACTATCATCACAAATTGAAGGCATTGACAGCTTGATCTCAAGCACTCAACTAAATCGAATTCAAGATTGGTCATTTGCTTGGAAGTATCTGATAGATAACAAAAACAAATAAATCAAAATCGAAGTGAAGAATCAAATCAAAAGAAAACTTGAGATTACAGAATTGATTCTAAAGATTGATTGATTATAAGTGTAAGCTGTATTTATGTCCACATACAGCTAATAGCTAACTAACTAATAAATAACAAAAAACTAACTTACTAACTAACAAATAATTATTCTAACAGAAACGGTTACAAGTTTTCAGAATTATTGGGTGATACCCCCCCTAAACTGGAGAATGTATATCAATCATTCCCAGTTTGAGAAAGTTGATAGAGAAAGGTTTGGGTGGGAGAGGTTTAGTGAACATATCAGCAGTTTGGTTAGATGTAGAGAGAGGTAACAAATGAATAAGGCCAAAGTGAATCTTTTCTCAAACTATATGACAATCAATTTCAATGTGTTTTATTCTTTCATGGAAAGTTGGATTGGCTGCTATTTGGAGAGCAGAGTTATTATCACAGTAAATAATGGCTGGATTTGGATTTGATATATATATAGATTATATAATAGATATTTGAGTCATTGGACTTCACATGTAGTTGTAGCCAATGCTCTATATTCTGCCTCTGAAGAAGACTTAGAAACTGTTGTGTGCTTCTTTGATTTCCAACATATCAAGGAATGCCCCAAAAATATACAATAACCAATAATTGATCTTCTAGTTTCTCTGCATCCTGCCCAATCTGAATCTGAAAAACATTTGAGCTGGAGATCTAATTTTGGATGGGAAAAATAAACATTTGCCTGGAGAACCTTTGATATATTTGAGCACCCTCATAGTAGCTTGATGATGCACAAATGTTGGATGAGCAACAAATTGACTTAGTTGCTGAACTGAATAGGAAATATCAAGTCTTGTAGTAGTCAAATAAAGCAATTAACCAACTAACTTTTTGTAAGCAGAGGCATCACTTATAGAGGCACCTTGATCTTGCTGTAATTTGAGAGAATGTTCCATGGGTGTTTTAGCTAGTTTGCTATATTTGAGAGGATATCCAAAGCATATGTTCTTTAGCAGAGTTCTTTGGAGGATCTAGCTACCTCAAGGCCTATGAAAAAATTCAAATAACCAAGATCCTTTATTATGAATTCAAAATCCAAATGTTGCTTGACTCTCATGATTTCTGATAAATGATTTCCTATCAAAAGAATATTATCTACATGCACTAAGAGTGCAGTGAAAGAACCATTGTAATTTCTGATGAACAATGAATGTTCTACAGTGGAGAATATAGGCAAGTAAAATGGGGGCCAACCCGCCCTTGAGGCCAGCGTCAACCCGCTAAAATGCGGGCGGGTGGTAATTGACCCATTTTAAAAAATGGGTTGGAAGAGCTAACCCACCCCGCTTTAATATGGGTTGGCGGGTTGGCCACATAAAAAATAAAATGAGAAAAAAATAGATAAGTTGATGGGTAAACTGGTTTAACCCGCCTAAAAAATAAAAAAAATATAAAAAATCAATAAATACTATAAAAAATAATAATAATAATGGTAAAAAATTTCAAACCACATATCTAAAATATAATTTTTAAAATAGTCTAATTAAATATTCAAACATAAATTATATATAATATCAAAGAATTTTTCATTTATAGTATTACTTATTATTATTTAAAAAAAAAAAAAGAACCAACCAAGAGGCCAAACATAACAAGCCAAATAACTTAACCGCGGGTTATGCGGGGGCGGGTTATATCTTGGGTTGAAAAAAATATGGGTTCAATCCTTGAACCCAACCCGCAAAAAAACAGCGGGTTGGCGGGTTGAGCCCGCGGGTTGAACCCGTTTTGCCGGCTCTAATGGAGAGGCTATATCCAAAGGCAAGTGAAGTAGCAGATTTGGCATACCATTGTCTGCTGGCTTGTTTGAGTCCATAAAGAGACTTAGTAAGTCTGCAAACTTGATTAAGACTAGAAGGAGTAAGACCAAGTGGTAAGTTCATATATACTTCTTCATGAATATCACCATGAAGAAATGCAATATTGACATCCAATTGATGAAGATGTCAGTTTGACGATGCAACAATGGATAAAAAAACTCTGACAATGGTCATTTTAGCCACTGGTGAAAAAGTTTCCAAATAATCTATCCCTTGAGTTTGTGTGTAGCCTTTAGATACAAGCCTGACCTTATACCTTTCTATTCTGCCATCAGTCTTATATTTTATTATGAATGCCCAATAGTTGATTTCCTATGAGGTAATTCAGTAAGAATCTAAGTTTTATTCTTATCCAGTGCAGAAAATTCGGATTGCATGGCTTGTCTCCAACACTTATGTTGAACTGCTTGGTGATATGTTTTAGGTTCAAAATTTGTAGAAACTGAAAGGCTAAAATTTGTATAATTTGGAGACAAATGATTATAAGAAAGAATTGAGGATAAAGGATACAAAAATACCTAAAGTGGATGTGGCTGATGTTAAGCTAGACAGATTGCAGTGATAATCCAGCAAGCATCTGGTTTATGTGTTTGTCTCAATGACTGTCTTATAAGTGCAGTATGACTGTGATCTGTAGTAGCAATTTGATCTGCAAACTGGCTAACAAGAACATCAAAGAAGTCTTAATTTGTAGGATTTGAATGAGACAAATCAGTATAATCAGGAAGGCTAGAATTATACCGTGGAAGAGGAATCTGTAATTCTATGGAATTTGGAATATTGACTTCAACATCAGTTTGTGAATATAGAAAAATGGATTCATAAAAGATGACAATATTCTTAGATATTAGAGTTTCTCTAGATTTCAAGTCATAGAGAACAAAACTTTTAGTCCCTGGCTTGAAACCTATAAAAATACACTTTCGAGACCTAGGATCAAATTTGACTTTGTGAGCACATAGAGTGGAAGCAAAACATAATGAACCAAATACCTTGCTGAGAAAGATCAAGATCTTGTTTATTTAATATTTGGTAAGGACTTTTGTCTTTTAATAGAGGAGTGAGAATTCTGTAAATTAGATGAACAGAATGAGTTACAGCAAAGGACCAAAAAGGTATAAGCAAATGAGATTGAAATAAGAGTGCCCTTGCTACATTTAAAATGTGTTGATGTTTTCTCTCTACAACAACTTTTTGTTGTGGAGTCTCAACACATGATTTTTTATGAAGAACACATTTTTGTTCATAAAGAGTATGTAGTGCAAACTCAGAACCATTATCAATTCTTATCTTTTGGATTTTAGTATGAAAATGAGTTTCAACCATATTAAAGAATGAATGAATATATTTTTGAGTTTATCTTTTGGTTCTCATAAGGTACACTCATGTATATCTTGAGTAGTCATCCGCTATAGTTAGAAATTATTTGTGTCCTTCTATAGATGAAACATTGTAGGGTCCTCAAATATCAACATGTATAAGCTCAAAAGTTTTGACAGAATTAGAGACACTAATAGGAAATGACAATTTTCTTTGTTTAGCCAAATGGTAAATATCACATGCATTTAACTTTGTACATGAAATAGAAGGAAGTTGTGAATGAAGTATTATAAGTCTTTCATTAGACAAATGACCTAATCTAAAGTGTAAGAGGTCAAAATTAGAAGTTGAAATGGAATTACAGTATTGAGACTTCAACATTTTATTAGATTCAAATGCAGAACTTGTGAGGTAATACAATCCCTCTTTGCTTTAAGATGAACTAATCCTATTCGAGGTACTCAGATCTTGTATTAAACAACCAGAGAAGGAAAAAGTCTATTTACACACAAGAAAGGTAATCAACTTTGTAATAGAAATTAAGTTGAAAGCAAACTGTGAAATATGTAGAACGTCTACAAGGTAGAAATCTGAGGAAAAATGAATGGTTCCTAAATGATGAGCATTGACATGATCACCATTTAGTAATCTAACTGAGATAAGATCAATAGCTTTATAAGAACTAAAAAGACTAATATCATGAGAAATATGGTCAGTAGCACCTGTGTCTATGATCCACTTACTTGATTAAGAAGAACATGACAGAATGTTACCTGAGTTTAAAAGGGAAAAAGAATTTGAGATGGTTGGTGATATAGCACCAACAATAGTACTGACTTGGTTTGAAACATGATTAACATATTGTTGTGAGTGCTGGAGCATAGCCAGTAGACTCTGACATTGTTCTAGAGTGAAGAAGGATCCTGAGTTCTGTTGAGCTGCCTTAGAGTCATCCTCATCAATGTTAGTTTCATCCATATCTGTGCTAACAATATTAGCAGAAGATCGAGGGTATTTTGGCTTGTAACTTGGTGGATATCCATGATTTTTGTAGCATATATCCATTGTATGTCCCTTTTTTTCCCACAATAGGTGCAAATTTTTCCATTTCCTTTAGATCCATTAGCAAATTGACTGACAGCTTGCACACTTGAATTTCTATCAGCAAAATTCAACAAAATTCTTGGTACATCAACATGAAGAAACTGTCTTTCTTGTTGAACAACAAGTGAAAATGCTTTATTTATTGAAGAAAGTGGATCCATGAGCATAATTTGAGACTTAACATGTTGAAACTAATCCCCTAATCCTTTTAAGAAATATATAACATGGTCATTCTGTCTGTATTTCTTCATTGCAAGAAAAGAAGCACAGTTGCAAGATTCACCACATGTACAATTAGGAATAGGTCTAAAATTTTCATACTCATTCTACAAAATCTTAAGCTGGGTAAAATATGATGTAACAAGAAGATCACGTTGCTTAAAAGAGTGAATTTCACTAATAAACTCAGATATCCTGAAAACATCACCTTGTGAGAATCGTTCCTTGAGCTCTGTCCAAATGTCAATTGCATGATCAATTCACAACACACTTTGAGCAATTTCTGGTGTAACAACATGAATCAACCAAGAAACCAACTTTGTATTGAAGCGCTCCCACGTTGAATATAATGGATCAGAAACTTCAGGAACTAGTATCGATCCATCAAGAAACTTCATTTTATTTTTGGAAATAAGTGTCATCTTTATGGCTCTGCTCCAAATATGATAGTTAATTTTAATAAGTTGGGAAGAAACTAATGACAACGAAGGACTCTCATTGGGATGCAAGAAGAAAGGATTCATGGGATCAGTGGTAAAATCTGCCATTGTTGGAACTTCAAACTTCAAAGGAAGAAACAAGAAACTAAACACAGAGTTATGTGCAGCAGAGCTCTCAAATTAAGCTCTTTGATACCATAACAAAAACAAAGAAATCGAAATCGAAGTAAAGAGTCAAAATCGAAGTGAAGAATCAAATCGAAAGAAAAGTTGACATTGCAGAATTGATTCCAATGATTGATTGATTACAAGTGTAAGTTGTATTTATATACACATAGAGCTAACAGCTAACTAACTAATAAATAACAAAAAACTAACTAACCAACTAACTAATAATTATTCTAACAGAAACAGTTACAAGTTTGCAGAATTATCGGGTGATAGCTGAATCTAGGATAGTAATGTTGAAAAACATGTTGGATTATGTTGATGCCCTTCTGTGTGGCCCAAAAGGTGAAGGGGTTGTGGCAATTGTTGATGAGCTTCCTTATATTGAGATCTCGATGTTCAACACTGATTGTAAGTTCAGAACTGTTGGGCAAAAGTTCACTAATTAGGGATTTGTAAGTATCTCTATTTGCATATCTATTTCATACTACTTCCCTTTTGTAAAGCATTTTTTACTCTGTTTTTGTAGGTTGTAATAATGGTGTATTTCATACTACATCCCCTTTGAAAGCATTTTTTATTGAATTTCTTTAAAATTAACAAAAATAGATTTAACATTGGATGGAGACTTTTTGCTGTTCTATCACATGTTTCTTAATTTACATTTGATTTCTTAATAACACTTTATTTGCTATTATAGAAGGATGAGATTATTGTTGACAACTCTGATTTGAGTTGGTTGGTAGGGTCTTTGAAAGGTTTCTTTTGAAGTGGTCTGATTTATGGGTGGTGTTTTTAACTATAGCTCTTACTTGTGATAGGTATGGCTGCCATAAAATGTGAATGTTGTTAATGGAAGTGAGTTTCTATGCTTGATAATAAGTCATCCACTAAAGGTGCATATTTGGTTCAATTTTTATGGGACTGTAGTTGACATTTAATGTATAACCAATTAACCATTTGATGTGGTTCTATTCACTGACTGTCCAGGAAGTGAGGCGCAATGCTGGGAGTATAGGTTTCTCATATGATTCTAAAGTACTCTCATGGTTAATAATTGATTTTAGCTTTTCATATGCTGTAAGGCTCATGGCCACACGTCATTCTTATTTGTAGCTTCAGCTGTTGAAAGCTGCACTTATCAGCATGTTATAAGAATTGTGCATCACATAGACAATAATTTGTGACCGTCATGTTTTTGTTTTTGCAGATTCAATAAAGGTAGAATTCATGCTAAGTTGAATTAATTAAACTTCATATGCAGTTGAGGGTTCTATGATATTCCTATTGAAGAGGTGTGAGCATTTTCCCTAATATAAAGGAAGGGTATTCTTTATCAATGGTGAGAGCTATGCAAGTAAACAGACACTGCACAATTTTTGTTTATCAATGGTGCTTTTTCCCATTGTGAAGGCATTTGAAAATGAAAATGTTTGAAAAGAAAAAAATCTTTGATGCTAAGGGTAAAAAAATTTAAAGTTAGGCATTGAACTGTGCATATGAGTAATTTGTGTTTACTTTTTTTCAGGATTTTGGAGATTCAATTTGTGATTAACTAGGATAAGGAAAATGCTGTCACATTTTCACTTAAGGCACTTGGTTTGATATTTTATTGTTTATTTAGTACCTTTCAACCCTACTTTAAGCTATGTTTGGAAGTGTTAAAGTAAATAGAAGAAAGTGACTCATAATAGAATGGAATTGAAAAAATAAATGGAATGGAATGAACGAGAACATGCCACTCTATTGTTTGGATGTTTAATGTGTTTAATGAGGAAAAGGAATGAAATGTTCAAGTCATTTCTTCCTTGACCCCCCAAATTAAGAGGATAAAAATTGAAAATTTTGAGTGGTAAGGGAGGGACTCATTGACCCTCTCTAGTCATTTCACTCACTCCTTTAAATTAACTCTCAAACGCACTTTCATTAAGTTTTTCCATGCCATTTCCTCCCTTTCCATCTTCCCAAACACAGCCTTAGGAATATACATAATTCATGTTTATAGTTTAGAAGCAGAGCTTAGAAGTTCCCAGATGCTTTTTGAGCTTTAGTCTTCCTTTTTTTCATTCAGATTTATTTAGATTTTTTTTCTCTATCTTTAAATCTGATGGTTGTGCTCTTTTTTCTTTCTATTATTGTAGGTTCTCATGTAGCACACTTAATTGATGCAACCCAAAAGGATGCATTATTACCATTGCTACTGTTAGTTTTTTTTCTAATTTCTGTGAAAAGTGTTGTTGTTTGCCATGTTTTTGTTTAGCTCATAATCTCTCCATTTTTCAAGTATACTTCTGATATTATTATTTTTAGATCTACCATGGGTTTTCTGCATAGATTTGCAATTGGTTTTGTGTTTGGATGCATGCCTTTGAAGACTTGTTTTGATGATAACAAACGGGAAGACTAAATGAAGATGATAAATAGACCAAGTCCAAGTTTATATTTGATTAGCATTAGGACTTAGGTTTTGTTGTACGGAGCTCACTTTGATATCTCTCTGTTAAAGAAAAGATAAAACTTGTTTTAAAATAAACTTAGTATCTTTAAAACATCTTCTCCAAATCTGTTTTACACTGATTTATTCGAATAGAGCTTAGTCTATTTGAATAAAACCCTTTACGAGATTCTGTGTTTAAAAAAACGTTATTCGAATAGCATGACTTTTATTCGAATAACTGAGGTCTTTCAGAACTGTGCTTTTAAGTGAGTTATTCGAATAACTCAAACGTTATTCAAATAAACATTTTCTATCTGAACTTGTCTTTTAAACTTTATTCGGATATTTCAGCTTTTATTCGAATAACCTCTTCGTTTTTAGAACTCTAGTTTTAACAGAGTTATTCGAATAACACATTGGTTATTCGAATAACCCATTTCAGATGGCTTTTCACGTTGGTTTCAGACACAGTGTTATTCGAATAAGCTTTTCTTCTATTCGAATAAACACGAAGCTCACGATCACAGATATGGAAACAGGCAAGCTTTCAAATTGTTTTTAAATGGTATTAATTATACCCAAACGGCTATCTCAGTGTTTTTCCCTATAAATAGCAACCTTGGGTCACGAATTTCTTTGCCCATAACCCTGAACTATTTTCTGGTTGCTCTAATATGTGAAAATTATTTTCTACGCTCTTTTTGATTAAAAACTTTAAGATATTTCTGTGAGAGCTCCTTTAGCGCTTCAATTTGTATTATCTACTCTGAGTGAGAGTTTCTCTTCATCTATTTTCTGATATTTTGTATTGAGAGTGAGGCATCCCTCAAGGTTTGTATAAAGAGTGAGGTATCCCTGCAGGCTGAGGCTTTAGCACAAGGGTAGAGTTTTCCTGTGTGTGAAAAGTACTCTTTTGTGCAACGGTAGCAAGCACCTATTGAAGCTTGTATACTTAGTAAAAAATCTCGGCTTTCGAGGACTGGACGTAGACCACAAGTGGGTTAGTGGTCGAACCAGGATAAATACTGGGTCTGCTTCTCTCTTCTTAATCTCTTTATTTTATGCAATTTAATTTACTGCATATTTATTTTTTTCATTTTGCTCTTTATTGTTTCTTTTCTTCTTCTCGTTCCTTCTGATGGCATTTATCTATTAAGTTTTTAATATTAGTTTTTTTGATAAAAAGAGGTTTTTATTAAAAAGTTTTAAACTCAATTCACCTCCCTCTTGAGTACTGGAAGCCACTTGGTAACAGGTTTTTGACTGTGAACAACTCCAGGCCATTCACTTGATGCATGCGATTTTTTTAATTTGGTTTATTAATGCTTCATCTGCTAGGACCACATTCTTCCTATGCTCATTACTGGAATAAAAATATATATACTCTTCTAAAATACTACAAGTAGTCCTCTGGTAGTGTAGTTTAAGATGAACTCACAGTGCCATCTTATCTCTCAATGGCATGTAAGCTACACCCATGGGATTTAAAGTTACATGTGTGAGATTCCAACCTAAGACTAATTGACATTAAGTGGAGTGACCCATCAGATATATAAACTGCACCCAAAATATTGAGACAGGCGATGTGGGACTCTTAACACCCCCCTCCACAGATGTCTGGACGGAATAGGCGAAAACAAGCTTAGCGAAATAGGCGACAAAGATGGGTGTCTCTGATACCATGTAAGATTCCAACTTAAAATCAATTAACATTAAGTGGAATGATCCAACAGATATATAAATCGCACCCAAAATATTGAGGCAGATGATATGAGACTCTTAACAACATGTAGTTTAATAAAAAAAATTGTTGATCAACAACTGAGCTATGGAGCTATTGGGAATATTTTGCAAGCTTATATAAAAGATTATGCTTCTTTATATGCCTAAGTACTTATTCCCGAATCTTACCTCTCTTTTACCCTCCCTTCATATTGTGTTTTATATATCTAAAATTTTGTAATATGAAAAACCTTTTAAAAGATAACAATGCACTTAAAATTTGTGTTTCTGCACTGTTTTATTTGAATCACCTAAGAGGAGCTATTTTGCTTCCATCAACAAAAATGTTCTACCTATGGTTCAAAATTGAAAGAAGCTAAGGGACCTAGGGTAGAGTTCTCTGTGGGATTTGGCAACAACCATCTAGTATTGTATTTATTATTTCTTTTTTAAAAAAATTATTAGCCATCTGTATAAGATTAGAAACAAAATTTGATTATATAGGTTGCAAGTTTTCGTTTGCTGTTTCCTTCTCACTATATTGTAAGAACTTGAGAAGTATTTATACAAGTTTTCAGTTAGTAGCCATCTGTAATTGTTATTACACAGGTATTCTAATTGTTGCTCTTAATTTCATTGCCATAATATTAAAATCATGCAGATTGTTTTATTTATTTCTAATTATCTACTCAAGTAAAATTGGTTCAATATATACTTAAATATCACATACAATTTACTTACACCATTTAGTTAAAATTATTATTGAAAATATTTATGAGATTTTAACTTATTTAAATAAAATAAGAAATCTCAATAAGCAATTAAAAAAGTAAAGCAACCCATCAATAAGTACGCATGGGTAAAATATTATTGAGGTATTGTTATTAAATTTTTCAGTTGTGTTTAATGATTTTTTAATTCATTTTTGAAGATACAAATAATATGGTATAGCTACATTAAATATATATTTTTAAAATTTAAATTGTTTAGTTTAAAATATTAATTAAATACATTAATTACGCACAGGTCATGGGCTAGTTTGTTGTAAAGTGCATGTGGGTGCACGTGACAAGTGAGAAGGCCTAAGTGAGGGTTTTAGGAAGTTGGTTGTTTCTCTTTTCTTCCCAGGGAGGGGGCGAGCAGCGCCGTTTCCATGAGAAAAAAAAGAAAGTGAGCTCTAGTGTGGTGTTCGGCGCCGAGCAAGAGAGAAAATTAGATTTGTCGATTTTGTTCATTTTGAGTGTTATGTGAGGTGGAGAAAATTTGTGAGTGATGATTTTCATTGACTGAGTGTGTTGTTTGAGTAAGAAATATTATTTTGTGAGATTGAATGTATTGAGAGTTTCGGATTTATGAGAGATATTATCAAGATTGGTGATTGTAATTTTTTATTGAAATCAATGGAATGATTTGTGAGATCGTAGCTATAAGCAATAAAGGCCAAACTATGTTAAATTTATTGTGTTCTTGTGCTTCCCTATTTACTTTATTTGTGTAAATGAGGAATTTTTTCCCAACATTTGGCACATCTGAATACCTGAAAAGCTCCTCATTTGTGTCTTAATTTCCAAGCATCCTCAATTTTCATATACAACTCAGGCCACTTCCTCTGAGACACCATGTTGCTTCATGTAGCATTCAACCGATGAGGCAAAATGCTCCCTTTGTTGCTCATACTGCAATTTAATTGCCATTGACATATTCAGAAAATTATTAGGAAAGCTTAAGTGACTATTAGTTTGTTTTCTATTTTTATTTTCAATTAATATATTTTTATTAATGTTTATAAAAATGTTACATTATTTTTATTTTGTTTCTTATTTTTTTCTATCATTGTTTTCATGTTGTTTTTTTCACAAAATTTTTAAAATAAAAATAATTTGAAAATAATGTGACATTTTTATAATTAATAATGAAAATATATCAACTGAAAATGAAAACGAAAAATAAACCAAACGCCTCCTTAAATATTTATCCCTTTATGGATGAAGTATACATGTGTGAACAAACAAGCTTCCATTATGTGTTACGAGCATAATATACCTCATGGCCAACTATGTCATCCATAAGCCTGAAAATAACCGATAATGATCTAAGAATTCTAGGCCTAGGGGCACTTCGCGTCCAATCGAAGGCTTTCTTTGTTACAATTTCCCCCAAACCTACAAAAGTCAGAGTGTTTATTATTGTAAATTTTGTCAAAGACAAATTTTAATTTCAGTTATAATTTTGGGAAGATAATCTTTTCTCTTAAAGGATTTTTAAGTATTTGGTGATTTGTGAATTAAAAGAATGTCAAAATTTTATCTCAAATTTTAATAGTAGATATAGTGAAATACAAAATATAAACAAACAAAATGATAATCAAAAAGGCCAATTGGTGTATGAATTGAAAATTCAAAACAACAAATACAATTTAAAAGTAATTGAATTTGACATAAATGAAATAAAGTAAGAGCACATAAAATAAGAAACTTAAACTTGTAAAAGATTAATTTCGACTAGAATTTAAATGAAAGCAAAAAAATTAGCAAAAAAAAGCAATAAATGAAAATCAAATAAAAATGTAATAAAAATGAACTTGCTCGAAAGATAAATTGTAGCAAAATAAATAAAACAATTAAAGGAAAGCAATAAAGATGCAGAAAAATAAGCATGTAAGAAAGTTAACTGGAAAGTAAATTTACAAAAAAGTAAAACAAAAGAAATCAAATGAAATCAAATTATTCAACGAATCAATCGATTAAGAGATGAAGTGAGGTTTGGAAAGAAATGTAAATTGCAAGAAATATAAATGAATAACTTTAAAATTGTATTGAAATGTAAAGGTTACATAAATGAAAGAGGGTAAGCATACTTCATTAATCTTAGTGTTTATCCATGTGTGTCAGAATGACTTTTGGATGTGTTTTGAGATGTGTTCAAGTGTTTTCTAACAACCTAAATGCTTCTGCCCATTCAGGATTTATAAACAAAGAAAGTAAGTAACTTTCTAACAATATTAGGACAAGTGTCCCTGACATAAATAACTTTTTAATTTAACAATAATAATTATCTTGTCCTTGTATTACAAACTCAACTGTTATAAACTTATTGAATTTAAATTTTAATATTTAAATTTGAATTTTGAATTTTAAATTGTCTTGAAATGCTTCTAAGTCTTTTTGAACTCGAAAGATGTCTTTTGAAAATCTTGTAAATTTGTTTAAGTATTCTTATTTTTTTGTTTCGATCTTGACTGTAACTTCAAGCAATTGTCTCTCTTTATTGAAGGGAAACACACCCTTAAAAACTTTTCTTTTGTCTTCAAGTTACCTTTGTTTTGCAAAACTTAGTTAAAACATCTTAATCGAAAGGAATATTTTTAATTAGGTGATTGAATTTTAATTTACAATTAAATCAATCTTAAAATGTTTTATTTTCTAACATATTTCTTTTTATAAATCGAAAAGGTTTATTTTTTGTATCACACAAATTCAAAAGCAAAGTACCAGCGTAAGATACGAATGTAACTTCTGAGCGCTACTCCATGGATGGGATGTAGTTCATATTGAACCATTGAGCTTCTTGCATGTAAGCACGTACTATAGGTTTCATCTATCACATGAACAACTTGTATTACACAACTGTTTTCTTGAGCACGTACACTTTATCTTTGATCTTTAACTTGTAGCACACCATTATACACAGGGATTCGAAACTCCTTCCAATTTTTTTTTTCTGTTTCTCTCCAGCGAAATATTCATAAGTCATGAGTGACAATTTGCACAACATTACCTCAATATTTTATCATTGAAAATTTACATGTGACACAAATAGAATCAAATTGTGACGCACAAATATATAGAGAGAAAGAGAGAAGTGTTTCATAGTGCTTATTTTGCATAATAAATACGGTATGACCTTCCATCTTTATCTAGATCTTCCTCAATTTCATTGTAATAGTCCAATAACGCTTTTGGTAGCAAACTTGCATGTAATGAGGAAGTTGATCCTTGCAGAGTTGCATGTTATATCCCACCTAAGATATAGATGTCTTACAATTATTATTTAAGCTATAACTTTAAATATATGAAAGCTTAGAAGCATGTAATTATAAGCATTATACCTGTCAATTACTTCAGTAAAGAGTTAAATTCCTCAAGTGTGTCATATGCATCATATATGTTATCTATATAAGTTAACAAGCCAGCAACGATGGTTAATATTCTTCTCACGCGGGCGTATTGGGGTTCAAACCATTCTCCCACAAACCAGAAGAAGCACTCAACTATCCTGTTCCTTCGAAACGGTAGCTTTCTTGATAGATCTAGGTCTCTCCAATACCTACGTTTTGCATTTATTAATTAATACAAGTTTACACATGGAAATGGATCAGAATCAGGTATAAGTACGCATAAATAATCAAACATTAACTCATGGTATTGCTTAGCTCCTTCTTGTGAATTGAATGGAGTTGATTGAAATCTAATTACTTGGCAAGCATCAATAAAGCTTTATTATTTAGATGGATTTTCTTGATAGCTTGTGATATAATGTCTGGCTTCCAACCTTGGTAAGCGTTTCCGGTCTGCTTTAAGGCATGACTAACTTGAGCACTAATTAAGGGATCTTTTATATGGTTAAGCGCTTCCTTAAGTTTAGAAGTGGTAAAAACCATGGCTTCATCCAATACTTTTTTTTTGTTTTTTGTTTAAAAAAAAAAAAGAGGTCTTTTTCTGTCCTAGCGTTACCAAAAAATATTTTTCCGTTTTAGGGGAATTTCTTATTTATTTTTATTTCATAATATAATAAGTCTTTTATTATTATAATTTTGATTATTATAAGAATTTGATTATTCTTAATTCTATTACTATTATTATTATTATTATATATATATATATATATTCTTTTTATAGATTATTCTTTTTATTACTCTATATATTCTATTTTTTATTTAATTAAATATTTTATTTTATTTTTATTTTATATATTCTATAGAATATTTTTCTTTTTAGTTTCATATCCTATATTATAGGATATAAAATTAAAAAGAAAAAATACAAGATGATTGATATATTTATATATCAACAGACAAAAGAAAAATGTGTATTTTATTTGACAGTTTTTTGATGTTAAATACCATTGAACATATTATTTATACACTTGGTGATTTATGTGTAAATGGCTAGTAATCATCGCGTATTATATGGTGATTGAGATATTAATTGACATGTAAATAATTGATAATTAAATCACCACATAATACACATTTGATTATTATTTATTTACATGTGAATCACTAAATATGTAAATGGTGTGCAAAAAAGTATACAAATAGGACAAATGATTATATAACTAGTTTCAAACAATTACAATTCGTGTAAGAATGAAATCTTCCAAACAATTAAGTTTCAAATGATAGAAATCAAAATAGCGTAATGAGTTCATTTCTTTGTACTGTGTTTAAATTAACTTATTTTATATTCAAAACAACTTATAATAAAAAAATTTATGAGAGAGTCTTAAAGAAAAATGTAATTATTTTTCAAAATTAAGTATTTCTAAACATGCTATTAATCATGTATTATTTAATAAAAAAATAGTTTCCCAATCTTTTCACACACATCCCGTAGAAAAAGCATAATTACTGCTGGAATCCTAAAACCCTTGTTGTCTAAGTAGTCGGAAGCGAAGAGCAACATCATAGAGACTATCATTATGTCAAAGTGACGCTGAAGAGGATAGGTTTCATTCACTTGATGTAAGGCCTGTTCGATCTCTTCCTCGAAATGATGCCCGAGGCCAATGCGCTGAACAGCATCAATGAAAGTAAGCTGTTTGGTTGGTTGTTTTGCTGAAGCCAATAGCTCCCTTTTAACTTCTTCTTTAAGCTCCTTAATCCCTTCATCAATGTCTGCCTCAATTTCCTGCACAACACAACATACATAGATATGAACTTATGTGGGAGTTAATTGTAGGAGGACAGAGTTTGCACTGATGATATTAATTTAAGTGTAAATATATAGTGAAAATTAAGTAATGTAAAACGTTGTGCAAGCTTAATTAAGTTATGGAAATGTTTACAATTGATTTTAAAGGGATTTAAATTTATGGCTGAAAATAAAGAAGAAGAATCAATAGTAATCAACAACCAACTAAGGCCCATGTTTCTGATAAACAAGATTTTGCCATTACTGGAGTGAGAGATTTTAAGATGCTTTTGGAGTAAGAAATGCATGATAATATCCTTGCACTTACTTGTAAAGAAATTTACCAATTGAGCTAATTAACACTTTCATTTGGATATCAATTGTTTTAATATTGAAGATAAAATAATTCTGAGCTATATATATATTCCAAGCTTTCCTAAGATGCCACAGGATCCACTCTTCAAGTGTAGATCTTGATAAATAAAACCATAATGTTAGACTCAATTCGCAAAATGAGTTCTATTGTGGGTAACTTTATCTATAATTCAGGGATTTGAATCTCACTTGAAGCATATGACTAAGATAAATGCCTGTGTCCAAAGAGATACACTTAGGCTATGTTTAGTGTATCGTATAAAGAAAACGTGATAGTATAAGCTAATATTATCAAGTCTTATTCAATATTTAGTGCATTCAACTGATAATATAATAAAATCAGGTCAAGTCATTTTATTTTATTCTAATCTGATAACTTTATCCCCTCCCCTAGTACATGATAAGACCTGATAAAATTTTTATTCCAATCTTATTATCAACTTTATTTTTATCACTCCTCTCCTTTGATTCACCACCACCACCACCATCACCATTACCACCACCGCCGCTGCCGCTGCCGCCGCCGCCGCCGCCACCACCACCACTATCGCCGCCACCCCACCACCACCACCACTATTGTGTGTTTCATTCTGAGTTGTATAAGGTTTTTTATTATTATTTTTTAATTATTTTAACTTTTATGTTAAAAGATATTTTGGTCTTAAAAGAAATGTTATACAATTAATAATTTATCTTTTGTTATCAAACAAAAGATAGGATTATATTTTATCCTATTAATTATACTATCATACTTTATATTATCTTATCATCTTATCTTATACTATATTATCATGTTCACCAAACATAACCTTATATACATATAAATATATCTTATGTACACTCACATACTTACATTTGTATGTATACAAAAAAATTTCATGTCGAAAAGTTCCTACACATGGAAAAGTGTAAGACAGCTCGTGATCTTAGCTCGTGATCTTACCAAAAACTAGGTTAAATAAAATTATTTAGGAGAAGTTGTAAGATAGGTTGTGTTCACGAATTGTTCTTTTTTTTTTTTTTTTTTGGTCTTCATTGTTATCTCACTCTATGAGTAAATCAGAACAAGCATACTGATTGGTGAACTAGCTGAAGGGCAGGGAAGGAATCAGATTCTAATTGATGTAACTTTTGGCAAGCCCAAAACAATAGCCCAAAGTGATACCACAATCCACAAGAGCATTGCAAAACGGCCTCTGGCATTGGACTAAGGCCCTTTACTAGTTCCACCCACGTTAACCTTGTTCAGGCTATAGTCATTACCACGAAAGAATATTCATGAGATCAATCTCTTCCCACCCGGCACCGACATTGAGCTGAATACAATCTTTTGTGTTTTATATATTACCATGAACTTGTATAATAAATATTCCAACACCAAGAAGCGTTAGTGTTTTACAGTACTTTTGCATTCCAAAAACTGAAATAGTTTTGATCATATATTCGATAATGAAACTGAACTATAAAATTGGCTAAGTGTTTAATTCACTACTAGACCGGTTGGACTATTCAACTTCAATCTCATAAAATAACCCGTGTGAAAAGTAAACTAATATCCCCAACCCAACTAGGGAATTGGATGAACTAATGAGCAATTGGGTTTGAAAAGAGAAATGGTTAGCTCCGGTGAATATCTGGGCCAGTAAGCTCAGCCTTTATCGTTCACGCTCATTCATAATTGAGTTGGCACCATCTTTTATCAATGATCAATAATATATAACTATAAACCGGTGTGTATTTAGGCATTGTCTTTATACATATGCCAAAAAGTAAAGGGGCTCACGATCCCTTGGCACCCACACGAATTAATTTAATAGTGAATTTTTGTGCAACCATTCTTTTACCTTTAATTTTTCTCAACAAAAAAATAAATTAGTAAATAAGTGTACTGCATCACAAGTAACACTCTTGTGAAAGATTAACTCAACAGAACCTAAAGGTTGGGAATTGTTGGTATGGTAAATTTATGTTTGACCATTTGGAGTGAGCACCTTCAACTTCACCATTTTTAATCAATAAGACTAGAATACCATATACCATATAAAGTAGACTAGATACAACAACTACCATTATATCTAACTTCAGTTTCAAAATCTGGCTGAAACTGAAAGAAAGTTCCTATCATATAAAATTTCTCAAGAATACCATATCCAGAAAATCTACAACTAGCCAGTAGTTGAAAATCTTAAAAGAATCAGCAATGAAAGCTTATGATCAAACAGCAACATAGAAAACCCATTATGCCCAAATAAGCAAAATGATCATCATTTTTAAGCTCATGGAAAACCACATCACCTTTACCAGCTTATGCAAGTAATCTTATTAGACGGGATAAGAATGCAACTAAGTGTATAGCAATGTAGTAAGCCAGTCAGCTCAAAATTTTGTGATTCACATAATTTACAGGAAGCAAGGCAAGGTACCATTTTCAGAGACAAGTACCAACATCTATAGAACAAAACAGTGAACATAACCGAACATTTTATAAAAGAATCAGTATACTGCATCACTAGTACATGAGGCTCTTTATGGACAAATTTAAGGAGCAACAACCTATAAAACAATGATAAAGGATACATGGCACTGGAAATCAACATAAACCTCAGTCAGCTAGATGTTTGACCATCCCAGATTTACCACATCCAACCCCATGCATGTGGCTTCCATCATCATGATATTTCTACCACTACAGCATTATTTCCTGTGTGTTTTAGCAATGCCAGGCTGAAGCTGCTATCAAATTTCTGTTCTTCCACCCTAACAACATGGCCCCATCCTTCTCCACTAGTGTATAATGTTCTGAATAGCACCTCAGAAGGCTTCTTATAACAGAATTCACATAAGAGCTCAAAGGACATTGACGGAAGCCAGCCATTGTCAACCTAGACTTCCACTTGCCAAACAGTTCATGTCGCTCTACCCTTTCCTTTCCTTCACAAGCAATAACGTTCACAATATCGCGGGCGAGACAATGTTGCTCAACAAGAATCCGCTCCTTGCTATTTCTTGGGAGGGTGACATCAATGGACTCAAAGATTGCCAAGTAGTAATCTAGGGTCTCTATAAACCTGTTGAAGAAAGGAGTTGTGTTGGTGTTTGATTCCTGCTCCACCAATGTGGTCACCTTGGGAGAAAGTGACTTTACCAATCTCAAAAGTCCATCCCTTGGGTTACTCACATCAACACTCTCATCAGCTGTATGATGGAGTTGCAAGGGAAAGTTCACAGCCAAAGCCTCTCCAGGCCTGATATCAAGCATATCTCTTGTCACATGTGGAGCAAAAACAGGCACTCCATGAAACTCAACTGGGATGCCAAATTTCTCAGACATCATGGCCAACCTTTTCCCAACCACCTCAAGTCCATCGCCACGAGCATATTTAGAAACAGGATCATCAATCCCCGTGATCTTCACATGGGGAGCTCCACCAGGCCTTGCTGCGAGAGCTTGAAGAAGAGTCATCCACTGAGTTCCCTGAGCAATCTGAAAGTCTATGATGTGAATGTGATCCTCATTTCTGCATGCTTCAGCAATAGCTCCATTGGCAGCCATGTAACCAAATTTTAAGTACGGGCAGATTTCAAACAACATTTGCATGTAAGAAAGCAAGTCTTTGCCTTCAGGCTCTCTGCAATTAAGGGCATGATAGATGCTATTCCCTGATGCTTCATTCCTTGCAACAAGCCCTTCTACCATATAAGCACCAAGCCGCTGGATTGGCTCCCCACTGATAGACACGGCACTTCTAGCCTTTCCTATCAATTGATCAAAATCTCTCATGTTGTTTTCAGATAGGGCTTTGGCACATGCAATCAGCAATTGTTTCAAATTGCTTGATGGGAACACTTGCAGGGATGCTTCCTCCATCAATTTTTGCCGTTTCTCTGCACGTTCAACTTCACTTGACTGCCTGCTGCTAGTAACACTAAAATATGATGGCTGACTTTGAATATATTGTGACCCCTGGTGCTCATGGTCCCAGGACCTGCCAGATGTCGTTGGCCTGCTGCTCTCAGCCAAAGAAGTATTTGATGTGGTAACTTCATCATCATCAGGGGCCATCAGAGCAGTTTCTAGTTCCAACAATGCGTGTCTGATCTTCTGGTTACAACTTGCGTTCTGTAGAAGAGAGCTCCTAGCAGAATATAGTTGCAAACTGTCTTTGAGACTGTCCGCAGATGAGATTGATCTATGCAAATAATGATTGGTTTCTAGTGACGAGTTACAAGAGGGGCTGAAACCAGAGAGGATTTCCCCAGAGCGGTGCTGCTCCTGACTGTCGCTCAATGCAGAAAGAGTATCAGAATCAAAATGAGTGGAAAAGGGCGAATTAGGCGAGTTTCCTATGCCAAATTTCAAGGATCCAAGCACCCTGTTGGGTTGCGATGGAATAGTGGGAAAATATGACATGTAAGGTAGTCCTGCACTAGTCACACCGAAACTGAAAAGCTGCTGCGAGTCCATTCTATGATGATGGCATCAGCTGCTCTAAGTGAGAGGAGATCTTAATAATCTGACTAGCAAATCAGAAAAACACCAGCCTCAGAAAAATTCTGCTTAATATTTTGCTTGGGAGTTGGGACTTAAACCCCGACACTTTCAATAACAGCATATAAACCTGCAATGACAATATAGAGAGGAACTTGTAAATATTTTCATAATAGTACAATCACAAGTTCACAACAACAATCTTCTAGCCCAACTGCAACCAGTAGAGAAGCATAAATATGAAGTAGGACACACATACACACAATAAATAAAGGGATTGATCAAACACTAGGAAATCCAAGCTGATGAACACACTACACTACTGGTACTATGGAAAATTGAATTCTTCATTACTCTTTCCCCACCTTAATGTGCAGAGCGTAAATTTGGCATAACTGATTCAGCAGGCAGGACAATTAATGCCTTATAGAAGATAAATGAAACTAATGAATTTGGAGTTTAGAATTTGATAGGAAAACTAATCAAAATTATGCCTGGAATGCCTAGGTTGGGTGTGGTTTTGCTCTCACCCATGCAGATCTATGAAAGATAACACGTACTCACACACAGAGACACTATAACACTCAAAAACACAAACCAGATGTTCTTAAGTTTCAGCTTCTTGGTATTTAACATGGCAGTCAATTAAAGCATACAGTCTGTGCTGGAAATTGTACATTATTATATAAGTTTATTCAAAAGGAAGCACTTTCAACAGCCCTCCCATGTGATTTCAGAAACCCCCCAAAAAAAAGGGAAAAAACCAAAAGGTTCCATCTTAAATGTACAACAGCAAATGAAAATCTTCTCATGTAGTAGTACCCTTCAAAACAATACAAGAATTGTCTAGCCTTAAAATACTAACTGAATTTTCTGCAAGAGGAAAATAACACAGGCCCACATATATAAAAGATTTTGATGGGGAAGAAGAGGGAAGCAAAGAGAATTAGTAGAAGAAAGATTACCACCAAACAAGTCATAGTTCCTCATTGCATCATTTAGCTCAAAATCAAAGGGCTGTGGCTGAACCATGTAATCAAGTCAAAGTAAACCTCTTATCACAACTAATATTATTTGTGGTTGTTGTTTTATAATTGCTCCCACTCCTGGTAGGTGAGTTTCATATGGAAACAGCATATAAACTATTTTCTACCTATGAAAGCAGGAAATTTGTTCCAAACCCAGGAGTCTCCCTCCTAATTCAAAGCCCACTAAACAATCATATCCAAACCAAATTAAGAAATAAAATAATAGAGTTGAATTTAGACCCAGACAGTTTTTGCAAGCAGAAACAAACGTAATTGGAATTTATCAATAAAATTCTAGTCAAAAAAACCATGAGCTAAAAGAAAAAAAAAAGCAATCAAATCAAAGAGGAAGAAGAAGCAAGAGGCTCAATCATGAAGGAGTACCGGAAACATTCAAAAGCTGAAACATTGAGAACCTATACAAACAAGGGGAAAAAAAAGACAGAGAGAACAGATACATAGACTTGTGATGTTTGTTTCAGACAACCACCGACCTTAAAGAGAAACTAGCATAGCATGGAATGAGAATGATCAAGAGAAAAACCATTTCACTAAGGAAAGTAACGAAATTACCTCAGAAAATTGAGTTGAAACTTGAAAGCTTGAGTTTTGGGCTTCGTTTTAGACTATGAATTTGTATGTAGCTTTGATTTATGGATGTTATGTTTTGTTTTTTCTCTGCTTTGGTTCAAAATGTAACATGGAGAAGAGGTGTTTCAATGGTATATATAGACTATAGAGAACAAGTGTACGTGTCGCGTTTCACGGAAGACTGGTACGGATAACAACGGTAACGGTAACGGTAACAAGGGGATGAAACAGACAGAGTGCGTTTATTATAACAGTGTAACTTACTGCGCGGATTTTTTAACGGAGCCGACCACACGTTGGGACTTGCCGTCGATATTCCACCCCTTTCCCACTCTCAACTCAACGCGGGCCGTGCTGTCACGCTCTCTTTGAAAATTGGAAGTACAGTCACCGGATATACTTGGGTTGGGTAATAGTAAAATTTGTAATACACTCAAAATTAAAACTGGGATTTTTTAGGTTTCACATATACAAAGATTGTTTACTAACTTGGGAGCAGTGTTAAGCAAATTGAATTTGAAAGAAGAATTTAAGAAGTTAGCTTCATAATAATGAAGCGAAAATGCCTTATTCAAAGACAGTGAAAGAAAACATAAATTGTTAAAGCTCACGGGTAATAATCTAATTTAAGACATTTTTGTCAATATTGTTAAATTTTTACAATGAGTTCTGTCATTTAAATATTTAAAATAAAATATTTAGATGATACTATACTCATTGTCACATTCATATGTGACACATCATTTCAAGCGAATGTTATATATTAAGTGGTCAGAAAATATTTTTGTTTTGTAACTTAGTCAAATTTCATTAATCACGTTAAGATTTTAACGAAACTTTATTAGTTACATTAATATTATTAGGAATTTTAAAAAAGTAAAAATAAAAAAATTTTAAATTAAAAAAAATATTTAATATATTAAAAATTAAAAAATTTATTATTTACTTTGTTTTATTTAAAATTTTATATTTTAACTTAATTAACATATGTCAAGTCAAATCCTTATTATTATATTATTATTAATTAATATTATTACTACTACTCTAGCAAAGACCTGGTCTGAGTAGTGAGGATAGGCATAAGGCAAAGATGAATTCACACGCGCCTCAGGTGGGGTTAAACTTGGTTGACATTTATTGTACAATTCTAATTTTTTATATTTTTTTTCATATATTTTTTATACTATTTATCATATCATTAATTATATTATTTTTTTTTATTTTTTATTTAATCACAATTATTTAAAAATAATATAAAAATGTATGAAAAAAAATAATATATGAATATCATTTTCTTTGGTATATTACAAGGTTGTTAGTTGGATGAGAAAGATGAATTATGCAACACTTTAACTTAATTTATACATTAAAATAGTGGGTTAAGTTGAATTAAGTTGAAAAAATAATTTTCTTCAATTTGACTCAAATAGTTACTCACTTAACTCGATTTGTTTATGAGTATGTTAGGTTAAGTCAAACTCATGAATTTAACATATATTTAAAAAAATTTTAAAAAACGTTAAAATATCAAATTAAAAATTTGTTATACATATTATGTCTTATATAAATATAATAATTCACATATTAATTCATTAATTGATCTTATATAAATATAATAAATCTCAAATAAATTAAAAGTATAAAATAAACTAAATTAAGTTAATATATCTAAATATTCATAAATAACAAATTATTCTAACTAATTAAAATTAATGTCATCACACATATCATATGAATTGATACAATCATTAAATTTACTTTTTCATTTTTTAAAATGTAGTTCTTAAAATAAAAAGTTAAGAATTTTAATTTTTTATTTGTAAGATTAAAAATTTGAAAATAAGTTATCGAAATAGTGATTTATAAGAATAAGTGTATTATTTATATGTGAATACTTTTATCTTTTACTATACTTCAAAGTAAAACAGTGTTATTTCACTAAATAAACCTTTTTTTTTTTTTCAGTGGTATTCGACTAAATGGCTTTTTAATCATAACTAAAAGATTTTTTTTATCTTAAAAAAAATGAATGAGTTAAGTATCTATATATTGAATTTTTTAATTTCATTATCTGACCTATAAGTTGTGAGTAATCTAATTTATAAATCTGATATAATTTATATTTTAAGAATTAAGTTAAGTCAAAAAAAACTTATAAATGCACATATTGGTCCAACCCCCCTGACATTCCTATTGTATTGTGTTTATCATACATATTATTATATTATATTTTATTTATAATATATATTTTATTATATTTTATTTTATTTATAACAACTTTTACTGACGACGTATTGTGTTTGAACTTTGACGACGTGACGAACACGGGACTCATGCCTGACGTTTTCTTACATTATCATTGACGGATGAGATTGCTGCGATTACAGTTCAAAAGCGCGTGACACAAGTGCAAGTGCCACGACAGCCATGACACTAATCATTTTGCGACTCAGACACGTGTCCATCCCAAAACCTCCCTTCTGACTGCTTTGACCTTACGTGGCAACCGTTCACACGCTGCCTCCAGCGGTTTTTTCTATGGTCGTGGACCACGTAATTAATGTGCAACCTCTATGGTTTTGGACTTGGTCGCCCACCGTTTCCTATATCCGGATCTCATACTGACCCGGACCCACCTGGAAAAGTCTCATATGATTCTTAATTAATATTTAAGAAAATGATTTCTTACACTATTTTTTAATATTCTTTAGGTACACCTACTTTATTAAGAAAAATAGAAGAAAGAATGTATTTTGAAATATGAATTTATCTTATTTTATTATTTAAAAAAATAATGTGATAATAGTGTAAAATAAAATAATGTGTAAATAATATTACTCATTTCCGTTACGTCTTTAGTTAAAAGAAATGATCCTGATACTAATTATATGCTTAATTAGGTACTAATCATATGCTTAATATGATTTATAATAATCTTTAGTCACTTGTATCACATGCTAGCATAAAGCATGTTGTTGAGTGTTCAGATGAGATATTTTCATATTCAACAATGCCCATCAAAACTTTGGGGATGTTAGCATTATATTAAACATTAATTAACAGGGAAGAACTAGCATATTAAGTAATCTATATATCTATCTGTATACTTCTATATACTATATACTATATATTAAAATATACTTTTACAAGTTTAATAACGTACGTGACATTTTTAAAAAATATTTTTTAATTACTTAAATTTACTTAAGATTATTTAATGTAAAATACTATAATTATTTAATTCTACTTAAGACTATTTAATTTAACATATTCATAAAATTTAAAAAAGATATTTTTTATCAATAAATCTATAAAAAAAACTTACAAGACCATATAAATATATAGCACTAAAAATAATCAAGGAGAAATAGATTTTTTTTTTTTTACTTTGTATCATTAAATGTGTATCATTTCTACTGTAATACTAAGATTATGTTTGATGTAAAGGAATAAAATAATTCCAAATTTAATTATGAAATTAGAGAATTTTTATGTTTGTTAATATAAAAAAATATTGAATGACATTTTTATTTTGAATCACATTTTATAAATTCATGAAATTTTATTCTTCGAACAAAATGTGGGATTGCAATTCTGAATTTTTGTAGAATTAGATTCCATATATTTTTCTTAATATACCCTTAAATAATTTATAAAATAACATAAGTTAATCATTTTATATATTGAACAAGTTTTTAATTCTAATTTTTATTAAATTATCTTAAAATTAATATTATATCAATATCATAAACATATGACCATAATTATAACATATTAATTATAAGGAAGAAATCATTAGATAATTTACAAAAAAAATCATTAAAAATAAAAAATATACTATCAAGATTTATTTTATTAAATTATTTAAAAATTAATCTTTAACATTGATTTTAAAAATAGATATTTGAATATTAAATATATATATATATATATATATATATATATAGGAAAAATTATTTTTTCTTATATGGGATATTTATGTCATTTAAATCAATTTGTATTTCATTCGATACACCAAATTATAGAATCACTTTTCGTGACATTTTATTTCTAATTGTACCAAATTATAGAATATGAATTGCATTCCTATTTCGATATACTTATTCCTATTCCTATTTTATATAATTGCATTCTTTGCAGTAAATGTAAAAATAAAAATAAAATGAGATATAATAATAGACCTATTGTTCAAATGATACACATTTAATAATACAGAACTATTGGCTCTTATATAAGCTAAATAGCTTACATGCCCTCTAAAAATAAATAATCCAGATAAAATAATTAATGATTATAAAGTAGATGAATGAATATAATGTTATTCACTGACTTGAATAAACTAATAAAGCATTAGTTGAATATCTATATTCATCTATAACATGAGTTTGCACGTATTAGTCTTCACTTTCAATTTGTTATTGTTCTGCCATGTGATTTAGAGAATTAGAGTTCCTGGGTCAGAACCAACTTCTTGCTATGTAGTCTTTATGCTTGGAGGTCTTTGGTAGAGATCTCTCAAGTTTTAATCTTATTTATTGATACCTCATTAGTTTAACTAAAATGGCCCTTTTACCAAAGGTTAAGGATTATGCCTTTACTATTAATGGCCTTGGCTCTTAAAAGACCCCAAAACTTCATAATGAATTAATTACCAAATTTGTGATTATAAAAAAATTTAAAATATTACATTTATAACAAAAATTATAAATATATTTACAAACACCTGTGCTGTGTAAAGCAATGACTAAAAGGCTAGCTGGAGTTGAACCTTAGGTGCTGCGCAGAAGATGCTTAGGAAAATCTGGGATTTAGGATAGGAACTCCCCTCCGTTTTTGTTTTGATTGTTAAGAGTTTAATTCTAGTAAAATCCATTACCGAGCTTATTTCAGATTAATGTAGATGCCGGACGTTAGGGGCACAATTGGTTTGATATTTGAGATTTACAATTAGAGAGAGAGAGAGCTCTTCTTGCTGCGCAAGTTGGAATTACCTACGTTGTATGTTGTTAAAGCTTATGTCAACCATTCTCTATACCTCTCTAGCAGTGGACATATTAATATCCACCTTGCCCATTTGTTCACGGCATTTTTTGGTGCATATTGTTCACAGCTTCAATAGTGGAGATTTGCCTAATAACATGGATAGCGAACTATGTACGTGCTGAAACAATACCTCAGCGTGATACATTTTTGGCTGGTTGTTGTTGTTACGGAGAACACTCAATTTAGAGTTACATATTACAATATTCTTAGTTCCTTTTTATAGTGATTATAAAAGATATGATTAGATTTTCTAATATAATCATAATTTTATCTAAGTAATAACATATCTATGTAATAATAAGAAACTTATCTACATCATTATTCAAAATTCCTTGATTTTAAAAAACACCTTATTTTTACAGATAATAATTCATAATTCATAATTATCAATCTCACAATTTTAAGAATAAAGATTTGGTTAAAAGAGAAAAATGATCTTATATTTTTTTTAGAGATATACGTATTGTATATATTTTTTTTAAAATTGTGTGAGTAAAAAAGAGAAAATAATAAAAATAAATAAATAATATTAAATAAAATATTAAAATATATATATATATATTATTTATGATAAAAATATCAGACTTATTAATTAAATTTTAACTCTATTCCAAATCTCCAACGATTATGTACTTTTAATTGGTTTGAGCAACCACTTGAGCATTCCAAACCAAGAAAAGAGTAATTTAGTTTCACACTTCCACTTTCACACCCATATTGATTTTTCACTTTTTAAAAAAAAGTACATGACAGCTAATTCTTTTTTGTATCCTTGGGTAAATTTACTGTTTTGGATCATGGCGGCTGATTTGTCACATGTGAAAGTGTCTTTTTCATTGGAATGCTTACGTATATATATTAAAGCAAGTGATTTTCTATATATAATAATATATAGTTGGCTATTGATCGAAACCGATCAGGATTTTCTGCAATTAAAAAAATACAGTAAATTCTAACCTTTAAAAGTAATTTTCTAAGATAAAATGTTTAAAAAAATTTATAAGGGTGGCAGCTGTTAGATCTTAACTGTTTCGCCTCCGGTTTATTTTTGAACTTATCTAGATTGAAACAGAGTTCACAGCATTAGCTAAGATAATATACGATTGTTATTAATTCTCTAGATCATCATAGAAGAGTGATAATATTTACATAGATTTTGTTTTCATAAAAAATTTATAAAATAATATTTTATTAATAAGTGCTTTAAAAAGTTAAAATAAAAATTTTAAATAAAAATCAGATAAATAATAAAAAAACAATTTTCAATCCATTAAATATCTTATTTTAACGTAAGATTTTTTATTCTAATTTTCTTAATAAATGTTTTTAAGAAAATCTATAAATTTAATAGAGTTTATCATAATAAAATTCGTGGAAGTGTTTATTTTTTACTAAGAATCATTCAAGTGACATGCAGAGATGAAATCTTGATAGGAATATTTGATCGAATCTGATTTGACAGTGATTTTATAGGAAGAGAAAAGTAGATTGGAAGTGGTCAAAGATTCAAAAAGGCTTCCATTTCTATATTTATCCAGATAAATTGTGAGGGGAAAAAAGAGAAGGAAATCTGTCATTCACTAATGTAAACACAACTTTATTTAAAAATTGTCATTCAAAGGAATGGAACAAAGCAGCTATTTTTTAACCCATAAAAAAGTTAGAAAGACAAATATTGAGTTCCCTTTGGATTATCTATAGAAATTTATAATTTTATAATAAATTTGCGTATTTTTATGCATTCAAAAGTCATTATCACAATCCACATTAAATAAGAATAAAAATAAAAAATATTTATCTTTCTATTCAATCACCTTACTAACGTCGATAGAATTTCTTTTGAGATGAGGTGGGAGAAAATTTTAATTGAAGCCATTGGAGTAAAATGCTAAAAGTATAAAAAGAAATTAACATTTTTCTGTCTAAACTTAATAGAATGACCTACGATTTCGATATATTTATATATTTTTTATAGATCTATATATTTATATTTAGTTAAATAAATATGATGGTGAAATTATAAAAATTACAGAAATTTGATATTAACATATTTATATGTTTTATTGATTTAGTTTTTATTATTTTTAAGAAAGAATACTTTTTTCAATAAATTTTGTATTAATCCTTTCAATACAAAAGGCGTTATTGTAACATTCTATTTTTTAAAAATATTTTTGTGAAAAAAAATTAATTTGTTTTACTTGAATATTTTATTTAGTTTTATTTTATAATAATAGTTACTAATAAAAATAAATTAAATAAATTTTGTAAGAATTTAATTAAAATCATAGAGATCAACATTCTAGATAAATTAGTAATAGTAAATAATAGAATACAAAATTATGCAATTAGAAATAGAAAATTATTGAAATAAAATTTACCATTAATATTTGCAATAAAGATTAGAAGTATTTTTCTGAATTAAGATAAAATTATTATCATTAGTGTTATTATAAAAGATATAGATATTTATAAAAATATATTTATAAGAAAATATTAATAATAAAATATTTATAAAAAGATATTTATGTGAAGATATTTATGAAATAATATTATTTTAACTTAAATATCTAAAATAAATATCTAACTGTAATAATTATCTAGGATAAATATCTACCTAAAAAAAAAAGAAATCAAACAAGCATATAGTGTGAAATCGTGAAAACAAAGCAGAGAAAGAGGAAAATGAGAGCTTGAATGAGAAAGAAAGAAGGGAAGGGAGGAAAGAGTTAATAAGATAATAAATAAGAAATGAACTCTCTTTTTTTAAAATTAAAATTATGGCATTAAATATGTTTATATTTAGTTGATAATTGGGCATGATTATATGCTATACTAGTAATTTTATAATGTTTAATTTCTTACTTTAATGTTTTGTGTATATTGTTATAATCTTCTATTCTTGTTAAATTAGTTGCATATAAGTAACCTTGTTAGATTATAAAAACTTGATATTTGTTTTTGTACGTGGTTTTAAAATGTTTATGATAATTAATAAAATTTAAAGTTATTATAATTTAAATGTTGACTCTTTCATGTGACTAATATAATAAATTATAAAAAATTAAAATATTACTCAAGTCTTAAGTTAAATAAATATTTTTAATTATATTGAGTTATTATTATCTTAGCTTGAGGACATTTTATGATCTTTGCAAGGAGTGGACTATTGTGCAATAAATATATGTGCTTGATTTATATGAACTTTCTTATATTTACCTTAGTTTGAGAGTAATTTTATGACATCTATATTGACATTTGCGAGAAAATGACTCTTGTACAATGAATATGCATGAACAAGATCAGAATAAACTATGGACTATGATGAGAACTTGAGAAACTATAGACTATGATGAGGACTAGACAAATTATGAACTGTAATATGAATTTTTAAAAAGAATTATTAATTTCATTTTAAATCAAAGTTGGTTCCTTGAAGAACTGACATTTAAATTTAATAACTCTAATTTTTGTGAATTTTATTTAGTTGTCATGATTTATTTGAAGATAGACTTGTATATTATGAATTTATTTGTGATATATTGGGTAATTTGTATAGCTTATGGTGGTGTGTGATGACAAGTAAGTGATTCAAAGAAAAATTTGCATCTAATCATTAAGAAGACAAAGAGATAGAGATCCTTTTAAATTACATTCCTTAGTTAGTGTGGGTGTGTTTGGCTTTGTCGTCATGATGTTAAAATAACACTAGAGATATGGTGGATTCCTTATAGAAACGAAGACCTTCGAATGAGATGTGAGACAAGCAAAGATGGAAATAAAAAGAAACTTTAAATGGTGGATTTCCTATAATGAGGAAACTTACTTGCTGATGTTTGTATATAATGTTACATTACATGATTTATTTAACATTTGTTTAGTTATGTTACTAAAATCATTTTATTCTTGTCATACTTTGATTGTTATGTGATTTTTTATGTACTTTACACAGTTAAAATTCACTATGAGTTTTTGAACATTTTATAATTATTTATTTTCTACTGAGAATTTTTAATTCTCACTCTATTCATGATGATTTTATACTAGCACATGATATAATATGGTTATAATTATTCAAATCGACTTTGCATAGACTCTAGTTTCAGAGGAGGGGATATATTAGAGTTATTAGAAATATATGTATATTTATTTTTGAGTAAACACTATGACTAGAGTGTGACGTTACTTTAAAAAGTCATAGATGTGTATTACGACTTTTTGTTATTCTATGTGTTGATACCTATTTCCTTTTGTATTTTGGTTATATGTATTTAGAGATGTTTACTTTATAGTCAGTATTAATATATGTATATTTGATTAAATTATGATTTTGATATATGTAAGTTATTAATAAAATAAAATAAAAACTCTCAAGTTTATTTTTGTTAATTTATGTAATAATTTTTATTCATTCGCTTAATAAAAATTGAAAAATTTTACTATTAATTTAAAAATTTATGAAGGGGATTACAATTTTTATCTCCCCTTAGTAGGCGCACGTATTATATGTCACTCAAAAAATTCTTAATATGTTCTCATTAATTATGATATCACCCATGCATATATGAAATGTAATAGGTTTAGCATAGTGCACTCACTAAACCTTGTCAAAGTCTTTTAACTTTTCTCAATGGTCTATACTTACTTAGCTTGTTGCAAAATGGCCGTCTACCCAAAATAGATGGCCTCCAATTCACTACAAAGTTTTATGGAAAAGAATAACTTGTATTAATATTTTTAAGGCCTAGATCTCACTACGTGGCTTGGTGAAAGAGAACTCTCTAGTGAAGCCCTTGGTGACCTTAATAGAATTCGGAGGAGGGGTGGGTCCCTAATTTGTTTTAAAAAATAAATGGTTAATTAATCCTTAAAAGATGTAACATTGATTATATTAGTCTTTAAATAATAAAAATTATTTTTAAGGTCTCTAAACGTATATTTTGTCATTCAAATAAATTATTAACACTAGGTAATATGTAAATATTTAGAAATTAATTTGAATGAGGTAATTCACTTTTAAAAAATTTAAGATTTCTATTATTTAAGAATTAATATGACCAATATTATATCTTTTAAATATTAATTTAAACATTTACTGTTTCAATTTTTATTTATTGGTTTTAATATTCTTGAGGATAAACCAGGTGTCCTTTCGAGCTTACCCGATCGATCACCAGTCCAAAGTCCAAATAAGCAAATATCAAACACAGGAACCTCATCAACTTTGAGACAGCAGGCTGCAGTTGATTACGTGCACTTTGATTCCCCTCTGTTTTGTCCTTTCCCTAATTAATCGATAATGCTTTATGTCGTTTGTTTGATTTAAACAACACAATTTTTAATCAAATACTTACATACAAATAATGCAACCCTGTTGATCAGAGTTCATTTATGCCGAAATTATCAGTCAAATCTCGCAAGCCATATGCTCTGTTCTCATCGAAATATATTTAAATTTTATTGTTAGCATTTTCCTTTGTTTCTTGGACAGCAGATTCTCAACGTGTTTTTTATATTAAATCAAAACATGATTTGTTTTAGTCTAAAGTTTACTAGAAATTAAGCATGCTTGGCATGGCATATATATATATATGAAATGCCCTCCTTATAAAGAAAATCGGGCATCAACCTCAACAGATACATGTATAAATAATCATTAAACTAAGGACTTTCATTGTACCCAAAAAACTGACTTTCAAAAGCTATAGATTAGTGGCACGATATCTTTCTTTTGGTATCAATATAAAAAAAAAATTATTGGTATCAAAATCAGATTAATAAAGGAAAATCAAAGATTTTGATGCTTAAGTCATGAACAATATTGCATATTTGAGAAACAGAAAGTAGAGAGGGAATCACACGTATCCGATAAGAATGATGACATTCAAAATTTAAATTAAATCGATGCATCCCAATCAGTGGCTTTACATATTGGGTGGTTCAAGCACAAAAACCAAAAGATACATTCTCAAAGATGTATATTAACTAAAGGTGGTATTGTATTGCTCGCCACGGTCGCTTATTATATAACTAGTAAGGAAGTCCATGCTTTTTCTTTTTCTAAAAAAAAAAGTTAAGCCATATTTAGTTTAACTTTTTTTAATAATAATTTTCTTCTATTGAAAGTAATTAATAGTTAAGCCATGAAATTCAAAAATTTTTTTCAAGTCAATAACTCACCAAACTTGAGAGATCTTAGTAAATTCAGATAATTTGCATAACAAATTTTTTTTTGCAATAAAGATACTCACCTTAACGAAGTTAGGAAGATGAAGAGGACCAAATAAATATGTTCATTTAAGAACTTCAAAAAATAAATAAATAACACAACTATGGCTTGTAACTTGTGAAGCAGCCATCTCATAGAACACATAAAAGTTGAAACTTTAACAAACATCTAAAAATCCAAGTACACTAAGAGCCTAGCAAGATCAACAATAAAACTTTTTTCTATTAGGTGAAGTCAGTTATATAGATCAAATGATGCAATTGTACTCTATTATAAATCAAGTCTTTAAAAATGTCATTTAAATCTAAATTTTTTTTAATCATTTCACCTATAGTCTTTCTTGGTTTTCCTCTACATCTAATTATTGGGTTATTCTCCACCTAATCTACTCTTTTTATAGGGATTTCTAAGGGTCTTTTTATTACATGTCCAAACCACCTAAGACGAGATTTTCCTATCTTTTCCAGAATAGGTGCTACTCCTACTTTCTTTCTAATGTATTCATTCCTAATCATATATTGTCTTGTATGGCCACACATCTAGCGTAACATCCTCATCTCCGCAACACTGATCTTATGCTTTTGTTGACATTTTACCGCCAAACATTCAGTACCATACAACATCGCGGGCCTTATAGTTGTGCGGTAAAATTTATCCTTAAACTTGAGATGTACTTTTCTATCATAAATAACTTCGGAAGCACTCCTCTATTTCATTCATTCAGCTTGAATCCTATGGCTTACATCTCCCTCTATCTATTCGTCATTTTGTATGATAGATCCAAGATACCTAAACTGTGTGACTTGTGGTATGGTATGATCTCTAATTTTCGCTGCTAAACTAGAGCATTAACACGCTTCTTACTGAACTTACATTCCATATACTCCTTCTTACTTCTGCTTAGACGAAAGTCATGTTCTTCCAAAGCTCGTCTCCATAGCTCTAGCTTCTCATTTGTTTCCTCTCTCGACTCTTCAACTAAGACTATATCATCTACAAAAAAGCATGCATTGAGGCACGAACTCTTGGATATGCGCAGTAAGCACATCTAAGACCAAGGCAAAAAGATATAGACTCAAAGTTGACCCTTGGTGTAGTCATATAATTATAGGAAAATCTTTTCTGACCTCACCCTGTGTTCTCACACTAGTTTTAGCCCCATCATACATATATTGGATTACTCGAATATAGGCGATACGAACTTCTTTCTTCCCCAAAGCCTTCCACAAGACTTCTCTCAGTACCCTATCGTAGGCTTTTTCCAAATCAATGAAAATCATGTGTAGGTCTTTTTGCTTCCTCTGATACCTCTCCATCAATCTTCGTAGAAGATAGATTGCTTCCATGGTTAACCTCCCAAGCATAAAACCAAATTGATTCTCTGAAAATATGAGTTTATTGTCTTAATCTCCGTTCAATTACTTTTTCTCATAATTTCATGGTATGACTCATAAGCTTAATCTCTCTATAATTTGCACAGTTTTGTATATCTCCTTTGTTCTTATAAATAGGGATTAAAGTGCTTGTCCTCCATTCTGAAGCCCCGGCTATCTAATGCATCCATGATGATGGCTAAGGTAATGCTTGGAAAAGGATATCAATATGGAAGAGGACTAGGAATGAATGGACAAGGCATCGTGAAATTCTGGGCACCCTACGAAAACAAAGACAGATTTGGGTTAGGGTATAAACCCACCAAAGCAGACAAAAGAAGGGTCCTAGAAGAGAAAAGGGAGAGGAGGTTGGCTAGGTTGGAAAATCGGGAGCCTAAAGCTGAGGGGATCCCCATCTGTGACATCCGACGAAACTTTCGAAGTGCGGGATTAGTGTTTCTAAACCAAGTGACCGCTATCGAAGATGATCAATCCATCAATCATGGTGTCAACTTGGTGTACCCTTGCTCCCCAAATGCAGAACTCAACAATTGGGAGAGCGTTGATTTTCCCATGACCTGTGAAATTGATTCAAAGTAATTTTGTAATGCTAATCCTTTAGCTCTGCCCAAGGCTTTAGGATAATGTGTTGTGAAAGCGGGCTCACATGTTTCCATTTCAATATTTACTATCAATAAATGCATTTTCAGATTATCTTGCTATGTCCTTTTTCTTCTGTTTAACTTTTTGCTTGACCATTTCATTAACCTTTATTCATTACCCTTTTTTTTACTTGTGTTAACACCAATAAATGCAGATCTGAAAGTGACTATCTTGAAAATGGCAGTGCTATGACCCCATTATACGATTTTGACCATCCCGTTAATCATGTTGATGAGAATAATGATGCCAATTGGGAACCCTCTCCTGAGCTAATGAGATTAATAGAACAAGAGGCCAAGGAAATTCAACCCCATGAAGAGCCAATTGAACTGATTAATTTGGGGACAGAGGATGATAAAAAAGAAGTTAAAATTGGCACCACCATGAAAGAAGATGAGCGAAGCAAGTTGGTTATCTGATTTTTGTGATGTTTTCGCCTGGTCGTACCAAGATATGCCTGGCCTAGATACTGGCATTGTTGAGCACAAATTGCCATTAAAACCAGAATGTCCTCCAGTTAAGCAAAAGTTGAGACGAATGAAGCCAGAGATGTCACTAAAAATTAGAAAGAGGTTAAAAAGCAATTTGATGCAGGTTTCCTCGGCATTGTTGCAAAGTACCCTCAATGGGTCGCTAACATCGTCCCTGTCCCAAAGAAAGATGGGAAGGTGCGAATGTGCGTTGACTATAGAGATTTGAATAGGGCCAGCCCTAAAGACAACTTCCCTCTACCTCACATTGATGTTTTGGTGGACAACACTTGCTCAACATGCATTTTTCTCCTTCATGGATGGTTTCTCGGGATACAACCAAATCAAGATGGCGCCTGAAGATATGGAGAAGACCACATTCATCACTCTGTGGGGAACTTTTTGCTATAAGGTGATGCCATTTGGATTGAAGAACGCCGGAGCAACTTATCAAAGGGCGATGGTGGCATTGTTCCACGACATGATGCACAAAGAAATAGAAGTTTATGTGGATGACATGATTGCAAAGTCAAAAACGTAAGAAGATCACATAACCGATCTGCAAAAGCTCTTTGAACGGTTGAGAAAGTTCGGGCTCGGGCCGAATCCTACTAAGTGCACTTTTGGGGTAAAATCGGGCAAGCTCTTGGGGTTTGTGGTTAGCGAGAAAGGGATAGAAGTTGATCCAGGACAAAGTTCGAGCAATCATAGAGATGCCAGCTCCCTCGCCTTGAAAAAGAAGTTCGTGGGTTTTTGGGAAGGCTGAACTATATTGCTAGGTTTATATCCCAATTGACGGCAACTTGCGAGCCAATCTTCAAGTTGTTGCGTAAAAACCAGACAGTAGAGTAGAATGAGGATTGTCAGGTAGCATTTGAGAAGATCAAGCAGTATCTGCAAGAACCCCCGGTTTTGGTACCTCCAGCGCCAGGAAGGCCTCTCATCATGTACTTGACTGTGTTGGATGAATCCATGGGTTGTGTACTGGGACAGCATGATGAAACTGGAAAAAAGGAGCAGGCCATCTATTACTTGAGTAAGAAGTTCACCAACTATGAGGCAAAATACTCATTGTTGGAACGCACATGCTGCGCCTTGGCATGGGCAGCCCACCGGTTAAGGCAGTATATGTTGTGTTACACTACTTGGTTAATGTCCAAAATGGACCCGATCAAGTACATCTTTGAAAAACCTGCCCTCACTGGGAGGATTGCACGCTGGTAAGTTTTGCTATCAGAATATGACATTGTCTACGTCACGCAAAAAGCGAGTCAAAGGCAGCGCTCGACAGATATCTTGGCTAGTCAACCAGTGGAAGATTATGGGTCTATGCAGTGTGAGTTCCCGATGAAGATGTAATGGCTTTGTTTAGAGAAGAAAAACCCTCGAAAAAAAGAAAAATGGACTTTGTTGTTCGATGGAGCTTCCAATTCACCTGGGCATGGAGTTGGGGCCATACTCATTTCCCCGAAAATAATTTCATCCCAATCAACTTTGCTAGGTTGTGCTTCATTTGTACAAACAACATAGGCCGAGTATGAAGCGTGTGCCATGGGAATCCAAGCAGCAGTAGACTCAAAGGTAAAAGTTCTTGAGGTACATGGGGACTCTGCCTTGGTCATCCATCAGCTAAAGGGAGAATGGGAAACTCGAGATGCCAAATTAATCCCTTATCATGCCTACATCAAGAAGTTGATTGAACAACTTGACGAAGTTACATTCCATCACATCCCTCGAGAAGATAATCAGTTGGCTGATGCCCTAGCCACATTGTCATCAATGTTCAAAATAAGTCAGGATAGGGACTTGCCGCTTATAAAAATGGAAAGTCGTGACCAACCGAATATTGTCAAACGATAGAAGTGGAACCGGATGGGAAACCGTGGTATCATGACATCAAATGCTTTATCAAGAGCAGAGTACCCTCCACATGTTTCGAGAAAATGACAAAAGGACCCTTAGAAGACTCGCATGGGTTTCTTTCTAAATGAGGAAGTGTTTTACAAGAGGAACCATGATATGGTGCTTTGCTAAGATGCGTTGATGCGACGGGCGAGAGAAGATCATCAAAGATGTTCATGAAGGTTCTTTTGGAACTCATGCAAATGGGCATGCAATGGCAAGGAAAATACTAAGGGCGGGTACTATTGGTTGACAATGGAGACCGATTGTTTCAACTATGTGAAAAAGTTCATAAATGCCAGACATATGCGATAGGGTTCATATGCCACCAGCACCTCTGAATGTTTTAACGGCACCTTGGCCATTCTCGATTTGGGGAATGGATGTCATAGGACCCATTGAACCAAGGGCCTCAAATGGACATCGCTTCATTCTGGTTGCAATTGATTACTTCACAAAATGGGTCGAAGCCGCTTCTTATGCCAATGTCACCAGGAGTGTAGTGGTCAGGTTTGTCAAAAGGGAGCTGATTTGTCGTTATGGTTTTCCAGGCAAGATTATTACAAATAATGCCACTAATCTGAATAATAAGATGATGAAAAAGATGTGTGAGAATTTCAAAATTGAGCACCACAATTCCTCACCCTACTGCCTGAAGATGAATGGGGCAGTTGAGGCAGCAAACAAAAATATCAAGAAGATCATCCAGAAGATGGTTGTAACATACAAAGATCGCACGAAAATGCTACCATTTGCACTTTGCATGGTTATCACACATCCGTTCGTACTAACCGGGGCAACCCCTTTCTCTTTGGTTTATGGAATGGAAGCGGTACTCCCTTTTGAAGTGGAAATCCCATCATTAAGGGTGCTTGATGGAGGCGGGACTAGAAGAAGCCGAATGGGTCCGGACTCGACTTGATCGGTTGAACCTCATTGAAGGAAAAAGATTAAGCGCACTATGTCATGGTCGTTTTACCGAAAAGAATGATGAAGGCCTATGCGAAAAAAAGTGCGTCCTCGACAGTTTCAAGAAGGAGACTTAGTACTTAAAAAGATCTTTCCCATTCAAAAGGATTTTCGAGGAAAATGGACTCCAAACTATGAGGGACCTTATGTCGTAAAAAAGGCCTTCTCAGGAGGAGCTTTGATTCTCACAAACATGGATAGCGAAGATCTACCACTTTCTATAAATTCAGATGCAGTCAAAATGTACTATGCTTAAAAAAAAAAGAAAAAAAGAGGAAAAGAAAAATGGCTCGCTAGGCTGAAAACCTGAAAAGGCGACCTAGGCAAAAGTTAGAGCAACCCGCTAGGTTGAAAACTCGGAAGAGCGACCTAGGCAAAAGTTAGGGTTAAAAAATGGTACTTGACACATCCGAAGAAGTGAACATACCTCAAGTCATAAATTGGGGCAGTTTGAGAGTATCTGGGTCAAACCGGGGCAGTTTGAATATACGAAGTCTTGTCAGGAGACGCTCCCAATATGTAAAAGCTAGGTCAAATCATATTCTGAAACAGGCAAGGGGATGTTCAAGGTTGCGCACATGGGAAATTAGCACTGTTCATTCAAGAGAGCATCACTGGAAGAGCTGGAGAATTCCGCTCCAACATTTCTTTTGTAAACCTTTTCAATTCGAGTTCTATTTGTACTGCCTTTCTTGTACTTTTCCTGTCTATAATGATAATCCCTTTTTGTTGCAACCCATTGTTGATTTAATATGCATTTTTATGATAGTTTTATATTGAGATGTGAAGCATGTGACAATATGGCAAAAGCATTTAGATTTGCTTTAACAATCTCGAAGGTCATGGGAAACGCAATGAAATCCTAACAAGAGTTAATGAGAAAAGTAAGAATCATCAGGAAAATCATAAGGCCAATCAACGAATGTTACTGTTCAATCTCGATTTTGCTGAGGATAAAGTCCTTAAGGGTTGTGGAATTAAGAGTGACTCAATCAAAGCTCTGAAGTGCAAAAGAAAAAAAAAATAAAAATAAAAAAATTGCTTACTCAATTTGTTCATGAGAATTCCTACAGTAGGGCATTCATTGCATCATTTCTAGCATCACATGCACTGTCCTCAAGCATCACATCCATTGCATCATCATGCATCCATTGCATCATGCACCACCTCAATCATCACATGGATTTACAAAGTCAACCCATTGTCTTTTAATTCCCGGGTCCCCGCACCCATTGTCTTTTAGTTCCCGGGTCCCCGCACCCTTTGTCTTTTAGTTCCTGGGTCCCCGCACCCATTGTCTTTCAGTTTCCAGGTCTTCGCACTCATTGCCTTTTTAGTTTTCGGGTCCTCGTACCCATCGCTTCCGAAGCAAGTCAGGGCCTTGTGCCCATTGCCTTTTCTTTTTTGTCAAGCTTCGGCGGATGCGATAACCGACCATGAAGCCTTGTGTCTATTCTGTTTTAAGTTTTTTCTTTTAGTTAAGCTTCGTGGATACCGAAGCCTACCAAGTAGCTTTTTTTCTTTTCTGTAGCTTCAAGGATATTGAACCAGAGTAAGCTTTTTTTCTTTCTGTTAAGCTTCAAGGATAACTGACTCAGTAGCTTTTTTTTTTTTCATAAGCTTCAATGGATAACTCCATAAGCTTTTTATCTTTTGCTTTAAGTTTTACATTAAGCATCAATGGATACCCGACTCAGTAAGCTTTTTTCTTTTACTTAAGCTTCAATGGATAATCCCGACTCAGTAAGCTTTTTTTCTTTTCATTAAGCTTCAGTGGATACCCAACTCCATAAGCTTTTTATTTCTTTTGCTTTAAGTTTTCTATTAAGCTTCACGGATACCCGACTCAGTAAGCTTTTTTTTTCTTTTACTCGTAAGCTTCACGGATGCAGAACTCAAGTTTTTTTTTTTTCTGTTAAGCTTCAATGGATAACGACTCATAAGCTTTTTATCTTTTGCTTTAAGTTTTACATTAAGCTTCATTGCGGTTACCGACTCAGTAAGCTTTTTCTTTTACGTGAAGCTTCAAATGCAGATAACTGACTCAAGTAAGCTTTTTCTTTTCTCATCAAGTTTCAATGGATGCAGACTTTGCAAGCTTTGTGTCTTTTCTGTTTTAAGTTTTACATCAAGCTTCAATGGATACCCGACTCATAAGCTTTGTGTCTTTTCTGTTTTAAGTTTTTCTTTTACTGTTAAAAATTTTGCAGTGATGATACTTTCGACTCAGTAAGCTTTTTTTTTTTTAAGCTTCACGGATACATTCGACTCATGCAAACTTTGTGACTTTTCACCCTTTGTCCAGTTTCGACGGATGCCCGACTCCGCAAACTTTCTCTCTCGTTTAATGTCCATTACCTTTTTCGTCATTTTGCTTTCTAAAAAAAAAAGAGAAGAAAAAGAAGAAAGAAAGAAATAAAAGGAAAAAGAAATGAAAATTTCTATGGACAAAATTAAATCAATTCCTTTGCTTCCCATTTATTTTAAATGCAAAGCAAAGGGGGGCAGCTGTTGATACCTAATTTTGTCCATAAAATTTTGTCACTTAATCAAGGATTAACGCTTAATTGCAGTGTTGTGAGCATTTTGTTTTCTTGGTCAGTTTTTATTTTAGTGCAGATAAAAATAAAAATATAATAAAAACAAAAAAGACAAAAACAAAAGATAAATAATACAAATCCTTTCTGTTGTTACAAAAAAAAACAAAAAAAAACAAAAAATAATGAATAAATAAAAAACAAGCTGAAACGTAGCTTTCTCCTACTGAGAATTAGTCTGGCTCCTGAGCATGCTGCTTTCCTTGGGGAGCTGCCTGTCATGGTTTGGGGAAGGGGCAGCAAGCATGGGAGAAGGAAGAGCTTGGAGCAGAGAGCAGCAAGCACAAATGAGGGAATGCCATGGTGACCCAAGCTAGGTCAACCCTGGCAGCCTCTCCACCTCGGACAAGGAGGCCTCTGTTTTTTTTCAGATACAAAGGAAAAGGGTAAGGCAAGCAGGAGAGGGGTGATTCAGATTTCTCCAACAAGCAGAGACCACACCTTAGCTCTGAGGAGAACCAATCTTCAACCGAGACCACCCATCCTCAACCAACAGCAACCCATTACCATCTTCACCATTTCTTCCCCTCAACCACCAAAACACCACCCAACCGTGAGCTTCACCACCATCCACCCATCAATCTTAACCCACCTTCATCAACCTGCTATCTCCACCTTCATCCACAAACCATAATCACCCTCCATCCTTAACCTCTCACCATCCAACAACAAAGAAACAAAAAAAAAAAGAAAGAAAAGACAAACTCAAAAAAGAACCACCATCATCACTTTCCCCCATAACCACCATAACTAACCCCTTCCACCAACACCCTTACCTTTGCCTCCACCGAAACAGGACTCCGTTCGCATAGCACGACACCGGCCAGGTTGCCACCGCGTGCAGCGCCGCATGCCACCACGAACCCGCTCCTCTCGCTGGACCACGAATCTGCACGAGCTCAGATCTGAGCCCCACTCGCACGAGCCCGCTCCCCCTTTCGATCAGAGTCGTGCCTCCTTCGTGCGTCTCCTTCGCACTGCGCCACGCCACGCTGCGGACTAGATCCGAGCCCCGCCGGAGCTCTCCGTGATCCTGCACTCGAAGACCCGCACCAGATCCGACCGCCGGCTCCCTCACCCACATCGGAACCGGACTGCTCGAGCTTGACCGCGTCCCTATCGTGCGAGCCCAGCCACGGACCAGCACCGAGCCACCGCAGCATCCTGGTGATCCGCACCAGATTCGGCCAGCAGACCCGAGACGACCCAGCCGCCGCCACTCGCCAGATCCGGAGCTCCACCGGCCGTATACCGCGAGTAAGCAGTAGCAGCGCCGCCTTGTGCGCTCTGACCTCCCCCTCTCCTGTGCTTACGTTTTTGGCTTCCAAAATACTCCTTCTGTTCCTACTATTTGCCTTTCCTATTCTGTTTTCCTTTTTATGTTCATTTAACTCTTCTTTAAATTTTTTTTTGGGGCCACGTTTCCCGTTTCCACTTGAAGTTTTTTTTTTCATTATTATATAAAAAAGGAGGTTAATATACTGAAAATGTTAAAAAAGAATATATATATTTATCTTTTTATTAGTTCTTGATAGTGTTTACTTTATTTAATGATATGTTGTGCTTTGTGATTAGTGAAAAAATAAAAAATAAAAAATGAAGAAAATTTAAAAGTAAAAAATATTTGAAAATTGTTAAATAAAAAAATAAATTTGTTTCGAGTGTTTGATATGTGAAGCTTATACTTTTTTTTATTTTTTATTTATCTGGCTCATGAAAAATTATGTTTACTTGTTTGTCTTAAAATATCCTAAAAAATGAAAAAATCTTTCGATCCATGCAATGACTAATGATGTTGACTAAATAGCGGATGCTATCTTCAATGTCGTTAGGATCATAAGGGTTTATTGAGTAGCCTAGTGCTAACTTGAACCTTGTGCAAGAATGGATTTATTTTCGAACAAAATCTCTTTTTCAAAAAACCTTTTCTTAATTAAAATCAATCAACTCATACTTATTTTATAAAGAACTACGTGACTTTGAGTTCTCCATTGCACCGGGAGATACGTAGGAGCAGAAATCCATTTCTGTCAAGCCAAAAAAAATAAATTTTCATAATTCGGTTGTTTCTTTTATTTCTTTTTCAAAAAATAAAAAAAAATAGTAAATAATTACAAAATCTTTTGTTTAGAGGGGTTAAAATGAATATATTTGAGATTATTAAAACTTGCACAACTAACTTAAGGTACCGTTCATAGAACGGGCAGTGTAGGGTGCTAATACCTTCCCTACCTGTAATCGACTCCCGAATCCAAACTCATTTTCAAAAGACCAGTTTGCCTAATTTAAAGGTTTTTCTAATGTTTTCCTAATTTAAATAAACATTGGTGGCGACTCCATTGATTTTATCTTTTTCGGTCGTCCCGTCGCGATCCCGGTTGCGACATTCATCTTATCTCATATATGATTAGCACTCCCTTGTACTTCCCAAATCTCTTCCTCCATAATCCTCCTCTGAAAGAGCATTTGTTTTCCACCCTTTAATTGCCACCATTTGATCATTAGCTCTCTGTCTCGATAATTTTTCCTTACTCTCATCTTAACCCATACATCCATAACCAAAATCCTGTGTTGGGTAGTCATGCTCTCTCTAGGGATGATTTTGTAATCCATGCAAAACTTTTTATCAGATTTCCTTATTAGAAATAAATCAATTTGAGAGCAAGAACTCCCGCTTCTATATATGATAAGATGCTCTTCCCACTTCCTAAAACAAGTGTTAACTATTGTAAAACCAAACGTTACCAAAAAATCTAGAATCATTTTGCCCTCTACATTAGCTACTCCTAGACCATAACCCCCACGCAAATCCTCATACCCCCTAGATTCACTCCCCACATGACCATTTAGGTCCTCTTCTAGAAAAATATTCTCTCCTAATGGTATTCCCTAAACTAAACATTCTAAATCCTCCCAAAATTTTATCTTGTAGTGCTCGTCTAATCCGACTTGGGATGCATAAGCACTGATAACATTAAAAATCTCTTATTCCACAATAAACTTCAAAGTTATGATCCTATCTTCGGGCCTTCTCACATCCACAACATTATTCTTCCAATTCTTATCTACTATTATGTCTACCCTATTTCTAGATTTTACTTTGCCGATGTACCAAAGTTTAAAACCCGAAGTGTCGAGTTCCTTTGTCTTTTCTCCAACCCACTTAGTTTCTTGTAGGCATATAAAATTAATTTTCCTCCTAATCATGGTGTCAATCATTTCCATTGATTTACCTATAAGTATGCCTATATTCCAAGTTTCAAAATGCATCATACTCTTACGAATTAGCTTCTTTACCCACACCCGTTCACGAAAATGTAGGAACCCTTGCTTATTTTTTTACTACACTCAGGCGGCGATGCAGTGACTCTTGCTCATTTAACACAAAGAGCCTAGCAAGAACACTAAATTTTTTTTAAAAAATCATAAACCCTTCAAAAAAAGGAAAGGAAGAAACTCATATAAAAAAAAGAAAGAAGAAGAACTCATGATGTGTATGCCTTAGAAATTGAAGAGGCGAAGATGTTAGTCATGGCAACCATCACCCAAGAGGGGGGTGAATTGGGTGATTACAAATTTTTACAACAACATTGAGAAATTATGCATTTTGATAAATTTAATCAACACATGTAGCGGAATAAGTCTAACTATTATAGATTACTAAAAAATAACTTGGGTTATGGGATAAATTAAGCAAATAAATTAAATATCAAATTTAAATCAAACATATATAATTAAAAAAACTTGAAAAGAAATTTTCTTTAAAGCTATTTATCGATTAAAAAAAACAAATAAAGAATACAGAAAATTACACTTGTAAATGAACAACCCACACAGAAATTCTTCAAACAAATATATGAAATTAAAACATAAATATAAAGGAGTTTGAGTTTAGAAGAGCAAACACAGAATTTATCCTGGTTCAGCCACCAACCACTTGTGGCCTACGTCCAGTCCTCAAGTAAATCACCCGAGATTTTCCACTATCACTTCAAGCTTGAACAGGTGCTTGAAACCTTTACACAATAGAGCACTCACCACACCTTGGGATACCTCACCCTTTGTGCTTGAGCCTCGACAGTCCGGGATACCTCACCCTTACAATTTCTTTGAGGGATACCTCACCCTCTTTACAATAAAACAGAATATAGAAGAAGAGAAACTCTCACTAGAGTAGATGATACAATTTCAAGCTTTATGAAGTTCTCTAATGATATCTCAAAGTTTTTAATCAAAAAGAGCATAGAAAATAATTTTCACAGATTAGAGCAACCAGAAAATAGTTCAGAGTTATGGGTCTTGTTACCAAGTGGCTTCCAGTACTCAAGAGGATGGTGAATTGAGTATAAAACTTTTTTGAAAAAACCTCTTTTTATCAAAAACTAATATTAAAAACTAAATAAATAAATGCACAGAAGGAACGAGAAGAAGAAAAGAAACAATAAAGAGCAGCAAAAGAATTATGCAGTAAATTAAAATTACATAAAATAAAGAGATTAAGAAGAGAGAAGCAGGTACAGTATTTATCCTGACTCGACCACTAACCCACTTGTGGTCTACGTCCAGTCCTCGAAAGCTGAGATTTTTCACTAAGTATACAAGTTTCAATAGGTGCTTGCTACTGTTACACAAAAGAGCACTTTTCACACACAGGGAAACTCTACCCTTGTGCTAAAGTCTCACTGTGAGGATACCTCACCCTCGAGCTGACGAATATCGAGAAAATAGATGAAGAGAAACTCTCACTAGAGTAAGTAATACAAATTGAAGTGCTAATGGAGCTCTCACAGAAATATCTCAAAGTTTTTAATCAAAAAAGCGTAGAAAATAATTTTCACAGATTAGAGCAATTAGAAAATAATTCAGAGTTATGGGCAAAGAAATTCGTGACCCAAGGTTGCTATTTATAGGGAAAAACACTGAGATAGCCGTTTAGGTATAATTAAGAGCATTTAAAAATAATTTAACCGAATTAAAACGTTTGAAAGTTTCCATATCAGACTTCGTGTTCAAACATGTTTATTCGAATAACTTAACAGGTTATTCGAATAATACTGCTCCTGAAACCAACTTAAAAGGCCATCTGATATGGGTTATTCGAATAACCAATGTGTTATTCGAATAACTCTGTTAAAACCAGAGTTTTAAAACCGAAGAGGTTATTCGAATAGCAACTGAACTATTCGAATAATGTTGTTAACAAAAGTTCAGACACAAAAGGTTTATTCGAATAACGTTTGAGTTATTCGAATAACTCACTTAAGAACGTGGTTCTGAAAAACTCATTTATTCGAATAACAGGATAGTTATTCGAATAGCAACTTTATGAAACAGACCAACCGTGAAGGTGTTTATTTGAATAGACTAAGCTCTATTCGAATAACTCAATTCAAAACCGTTTTGAACAAGATGTTTTCAAAGACACTGAGTTTGTTTCAAAACAGTTTTTATCTTTTCTTTCAAAAACAAAGAGATATCAAAGTGAGCTCCGTACAATAGATCCCTAGTCCTAATGCTAATCAAATATAAACTTGGACTTAGTCTATGTATCATCTTCATTTATTCTTCACGTTTGTTATCATCAAAACAAGTCTTCAAAGGTGTGCATCCAAACACATTCTCCCCCTTTTTGATGATGATAAACTATCAATGAGAAAAGAGTTAGTGCATATAATTGGAATTCACAAAGAGGTATAAAAGCTTACTCCCCCTCTTTAATTATAAGAGGTAATGTATATCGATATATGTGTGACTCCCCTTTCAATTTGAATCCAATCTCATTTTAAGATTACCTGTCTTTTCTCAATTAAAAATCCAAATAATCAAATTTTTCTCCCCCTTTTGTCATGAGCAAAAAAGAGGGGTAAGTCCCATAAACATATATAAAAGTGCATAAAAGGAAACATACTCAGATCAATAGATCAACAGGAAAATTTATTTATGCATTAATAAAAAAGATGCAATTACAAGAGCCAGAAATAAATAACATGAAGGCAAAAACAGATAGCCTAAGAACTAAAGTTCCTAGAAAACATTCCAAAACATGATTTTGGAGATTTATTCAAATAACAAGTTTGTTATTCGAATAGAGACGTCCATGAACGTAACTTTTGAAGGATTTATTCGAATAGGACTACATTTATTCGAATAAATATGCCCAGAATCACGCAATGGCTATTTTCAGTGCTTTTAATGTGATATTAATTTATACCTAACGGCTCTTTTTCTTAGAACACTATAAATACATATTTTTGGAACATCTTTTAGAAATACATATTTATCTGAAATAATTCTTTCTTACTTTATTTTGTGATATATATTTTACCAAATTTCTGTGCTCTTTTTCGCCAAAATTTGAGATATCCTTAGAGAGCTTCATAAAGCTTCAAATTGTATAATCTACTCTAGTGAGAGTTTCTCTTCTTCTATATTCTATTTTATTGTAAAGAGGGTAAGGTATCCCTCAAAGAAATTCGTGACCCAAGGTTGCTATTTATAGGGAAAAACACTGAGATAGCCGTTTAGGTATAATTAAGAGTATTTAAAAACAATTTAACCGAATTAAAACGTTTGAAAGTTTCCATATCAGACTTCGTGTTCAAACATGTTTATTCGAATAACTTAACAGGTTATTCGAATAATACTGCTCCTGAAACCAACTTAAAAGGCCATCTGATATGGGTTATTCGAATACCCAATGTGTTATTCGAATAACTCTGTTAAAACCAGAGTTTTAAAACCGAAGAGGTTATTCGAATATGAATGAACTATTCGAATAATGTTGTTAACAAAAGTTCAGACACAAAAGGTTTATTCGAATAACGTTTGAGTTATTCAATAACTCACTTAAGAACGTGGTTCTGAAAAACTCATTTATTCGAATAACAGGATAGTTATTCGAATAGCAACTTTATGAAACAGACCAACCATGAAGGTGTTTATTTGAATAGACTAAGCTCTATTTGAATAACTCAATTCAAAATCGTTTTGAACAAGATGTTTTCAAAGACACTGAGTTTGTTTCAAAACAGTTTTTATCTTTTCTTTCAAAAATAAATAGATATCAAAGTGAGCTCCGTACAATAGATCTTAAGTCCTAATGCTAATCAAATATAAACTTGGACTTAGTCTATGTATCATCTTCATTTATTCTTCACGTTTGTTATCATCAAAACAAGTCTTCAAAGGTATGCGTCCAAACACAGAAGAGATTAAGGATCTTAGGGAGTTCATACCTAATTCCTCCAGTATCAACTATAAGCTCTTTTGCTCCCTAAAAAGTGAAAATGTATTCAAGGCTTGATTTTAAGTGAATAAAACAACATGAGTATGCAATTGAAAAACAAAATAGTCACTTCGATATCAACTAGAGCCATAAGTTAGAGAGCTAAAAAAGATAGCCATGATCGATTTTTCAAAATAAAAAAAAATGGAAAAAAAGATAGCCAAGGAAGGAGACTAGAAGCAAAGAAGGGAGAAGGATTTTGGGAAGTTTAAGCGAACACACGGATCATTCAAAATTTGAAATTTGAAATAGAAAAGTAAGGCCACAAGAGAGTTAAAAAAGCATGCAAAGAGAAGCAGGGAGAAAGCTGAAACTAAAAAGAAGCTCGGAGAACAAATTGGAAATATGTAACATGGATAGACAGCAAACATTTGCCTTCTCAAAATTGTGTATACGAGGAAAGTATGCTCACTCATAAGAAAAAAGAGCCACAATTCTTACAACAAGGTTGATTTTTTAAATACATTATACATTCCTAATTTGTACACACAATTGAGATTCGTTCCAGCTCTAATTGTTGTTGGAAATGTAGGAGAGAATAGTAGAGACTTAGTTACTAACATAATTGAAATATGAGAAGTACATAAACCAAATACACAAATCAAGAACAATAGAGAAGGAATGGAATGAGTACACTACAAATCGTGCAAGAGCACTTCCTTAGGAGTTGATCTCCGCCCTACTTGGAGCTATGTTCGATGGATGTGCCCTTGACGGGTAACCCTCTAAGATTAGATGTGGATCATGCGGGAACTTGTCCATATGATGACCTAGTCACACACTCACATGAGCAGTAGTGGGGCACTCTGATATGCAAGTTGAAGCTCGGGAGGAAGAAGAAAATGACAACAAAACTTGAATCAAACTTACACTTATGCGGATGAGATGGAACTGGGTGACACAAGTTTTTATTAAGACTATAAACACAAGTTTTTATTAAGACTATAAGCCTAAGTCCACAACCTAGCCCACTACCATAAGGTATTTATTAAAAGAGCACATCCATATATAAGGCCTTTTCAAGAGTTTATTCTAGGCAACGTGGGACTTAAACCTTAAGCAAGACATATGCAAGGATTCAAAATTTGAAGCACACCAAACCCATAAGTTTAATAATCACCCACATGTTTCAAACTTATAAGAGTAAAACCGAGAATGTCATGCATCAATTATGTATTCAAAAGGATTTGAACTTCATCTTAGATATAGGTGGGTAACAACCATATAGAAGTTTGATAGAAAAATCTCTTTGAACCCCACTTCTGAAACAACGATTGGAGCACACCCACCAATCACACAATATTCTTAGCCATTTTGCAATTTAATGGCCCTACTCATTCTTGGAATAATGTGAGCTATAGAGTTTGTGCCCAAAACTCATAAGAGACAACCCATCTCCACTATCATTTTGGTGGCATCCATCAGGAGTATGTTGTAGCAGATACTCCACCCCTACCATATAAAGAGCTATGGATCCATTAAGAGCAAAACTCATCCTAATTACCTCATAAGCATAGTTGTACGGACCGGATTGGCATAGTCGGTCCACTCGAAAAACTCACGACCCAAGCTCTATGTTAGTTCGGTCAACCTATTGGACCAATTTTCTCAATGACCCGATCAAATTCGAATTGACCTAGGTAACCCGATGACCCGCAGACGACCTAGTTTGGCTCGATTTTTTGTTTTATTTTTACAAAAACTTTACAAAAATGTAACTTTTAGGATTTGAACATTATACTTGAAGGTTTTTGTCATTAAGTGCATTCTACCACTAAACCATATGTTTCCATTGAATATTGTTTTCAATTTATGAATTTATATTATTATTCAACCAATAAGTTATTATCATCGCTTGTTTGGAAGCATTTTTTATAGTATTTTTTATATAATATTTTTTTATATCAAGTAATTTTTCATATAATATTTCTTAAAAAATATTTATTTCTTTGTCCGAATTTTTTAGCTCGACCATTTGACTCACGGTCAGACCATTAACTCGACATATAGACTGAATCAACCTCTAGTTTTTTTTTTTTTTGGGTTTCCTAGAGTATGTCATTACCCGATAGGTAAGAAACTAATCTCTATATGGTCAAGTGCCTAAGCGGGGACCCCTCTTAACGGTGTTGTTAAGATCAAGTGCTTACCACTAGGCCAAAAGCTATAGCTGCTAGTCAGGGCACAACTTTATTTTCTTATAGTGGCAGCGCATAGGCCCGCATCTATAATGTACTGCGGGCGGGCATGAGGGGCTTCGCAATGCACACATGGCGCACCAGCAGGCTGTCCTGTTAAGCTCCTTTGATGCACGCTCATACGTACATGTGAGTCCTAGGGTGATTGCTGGACTCCTATAAATTCAACAATCTCCCCCCCAGCGACACCTGGGGGACTCGAACCTGCGACCTCACTCTGATACCACTTGTTAGGATCAAACGCTTACCACTAGGTCAAAAACTATAGCTTTTAGTCAGGGCGCAACTTTATTTCCTTATAGTGGCAGCGCATAGCCCCATGTCTATAACGTGCTGCGGGCGAGCATGAGGGGCTTCACAGCGCATACATGGCGCACCGGCAGACTGGACTATTAAGCTCCCTTGATGTACACCCATACGTACAAGCGAGTCTTAGGGTGATTGCTAGACTCCTATAAATCCAACATGTGTTATTTTTATACACATAAATTTATGGATCGAATCCAAGACCACGTGTTTAAGGGACGCGAGCCCCTCAACCTCTGGTTTAGATTATACAACTATGTCTACAAGTAATGTCTCTAGGGCTCAAACCTTAACTTGTTTGCCTTTAGAGCACAATTTAATTACTAGTGTGCCCAATCCCTTGTGAATGAGAGCAAAGAACCTGAACACAACTCATTCTCATCTATAATTAAAAATTAAAATAAGTGTTTAAATTTAAATTTTTTTCTTTGTCTAAAATTTATACACTATTAATTAAAAATTTAAGAGTTTTTAAATAAATAATATTATAAATATTAATAATATAAGACATTTGCTAAGGAATGGGCTTAGCACACTTATTAAGGAAGTAAAAATACAAAGTATCAAATAAAAAATAAAACATTTAATATGTTACAAACTTAAAAAAATATTTAATACTTACTTTTTAAGTAATTATAAGCATTTAATAATGTGTATTAAATACTTCTTAATCAATATTTTTAAGATACTTGTTAACAATGCTCTTAATAAAATATTAGGAGATCAAATCATAAAATCACCACTTTAAAAAAATTTTAACTAACTATTATTCCCAACCTAAAATTGTTTGAACAATTGTCATATAATATAAAATATTAAATTCTTAAAAACAAATATACATTTCCAATCTAACCCTCCTTATGTGTGCCAAAAAAGAAATCTTACTCTCCCTACTCCTTAATATATTCAATTTCAAGTTTGAACTTTGAAGAGATCCCTTTGCATTTATTTGAAATTGCAGGAAGTCAGTGACCATCTACAGTCAACTAGAGACATTCTTGTATAGATTTAATGTTCTTAAGTTAAATGTATTAAGTTAAACATATTATTAATTATAATAAATTATTATAAATAATTAATAATTAATTCTTATAATTATTTAATTAATTATATAAATAATCTAATACATCCAAATTAAGTATATCAAATTCATACAAGAATTTTTCATTCAACTATGGGTGAGGCCACAAAATCCAATATAATGTATACAGTTAAACAAAATCCAAAACTTTCTTTTAGTCGCTCATTGAATTGAATATATAATATATAATAGTTATCCATTTCGTCCTTTAATTGTTATTTTGGGGTGTCCATAACCATAAGCCTGGTCTCAATTTTTTATGAACTCATGGATAATGTGACTCCTCCATTCACGTGCTTTCTAGATACCATTCCATGGCGTTTGGGTTATGAGCATGGCCCAAATTAAACGAATCCCACGTTTAAATAGTGTTTTTGTTTTTAATTTGGTCACACTGTTCACTGTTGAGTCGGTACTATCAACTAGACTTTTGTTTTTGTTTTTAAGCACTTTTAAATAGTGAATCATAGGATTACAAAAATACAAATATTATTTGAACGAGTTTATACTTTACAGTAAAATTAGCATCATTTTAAGTCTGAAAGAAATCGATCATTTATTAAGCAAGTTATATTTCTTTTTCTTTAAAAAATAAAGTTTGTTCCCCATAATTTAAATTATAATTTAAATTTATTTTTAATTTAATTTTTATAATTTTTTAAATTAATTCTTACATTTATAAAAAATATTCAAAATATTTCATGTTGTTAACTTTGATTCTAATTTCATTAATTTAGTCCTTACTTGATATTTTATAAAATAAAAAATCTAAAATAACACATATTGAACAAAAAAAAATACTTATTAAAAAATAAATATCTATTAAAATAAATAAGTATTTATTAGACAAGTGAGTATTACTCAAAAAAAAGTATCTACTAAAATAAATAAATATTTATTTAATATTTTATAAAAAATGAACACTTAAAAAAGTTATTATTAGATAAAAAATACTTAATTTATTAGTTAATTGACAATATTATAATAATATTATAAAAAAATTAATAACTGAAATTATTTTAAATTTTTTATAAATATAATGGTTGATTTAAAAAAATTAAATTAAAAATAAATATAAATATAAGGACTAAAATTTTAGTTTAAATTTTTTTCCTACTCAAATACTTATATATCAAACGTTTCCAAAAGCTAAATTATTATTTTAATAAACTATTAATTTTTGTTCAATTTAGAAATTTAGTCAGCAAGACCATAATGTAATAAGTATGTTATTACTTATTTTAATAACTAAATTTTAGCCTTAGTCGACAAAATCGGATTGGATTGAAGGACATAAAAATGTTGTTGGCAATGATAATATTTTGCAGGTGGCAGAGTCGTCGACGGTGACGACGGTATTCCCGAATTGATCACGTGGGAAATTGCGAGAGACGAGATTTCATTTGAGATTGCGTTCCCATTTCTCGCCTGTCCGACTCCTAGGCATAGACGTGGAACTACCAAGTACCGCACCTGTCTATGCGCCACGTAATTCCACATAATAATGCTCCGGTTATATGTAAAATGAGAAATATTAATAATATATATTTTTTAATATTTATTTTATTATTAATTTATTTTATATATTTAAAAAATTTATTAAGAGAAATATTACTAATATATATTTTTAGATTAATAATAAAATAAATATTAAAAAAATTTATTATAAATTTTTTTTATATAACATTACATACAGGTCAAGTTTGTTTTTGAGAAAAATGATCCAAATTGAACAAATGAAGTTGGTTTCGTTTGATTCAGGTTTACAAAATTTTTAACAACAAACTTGAATCGAATCAAACCCCAATTAAATTGGGTTAGTTGGATTTGGATTATTGAGTCAATTATTTTTTTAAAAAAAATATGATTGAAATTCAAAAGCATCACCATTAATTCCACCGCCAGTGCTCTACTTCTAAAACATTCAAAGAATCAAAGCAAAAATCAAAATAAACAAAAACACACATGGATACACTTCAGTACCAAACACGAAACACAAGCTTCAAGATTCAAGGGTCGAAGTAAAGGAGCTAAGATTTGCCGACCACTCAAAGCAAAAGAGCAAGCATAAAGGTTTGGGGTCAAAGTCGTAACTCACAAGCACAATAGTTAGTGTCAACATTGCAACTCGCAGACACAACAACGTAGCAAATCAGGGCTTAGTAGAAGTCACTGGAGGTTGGCAGCATTGGGAAGGAATGTCGGAGCTAAAGGCATGTAACTAGCTTGGAGTTTGGGAGTCGAATATAAGGGCTAAGGTAGGGACGAAGATTAAAGAGAACCAAAATTGCAAAATATCCTAGTCTAAAACTATTGGAGGAACAAAATACAAGCCATGCAAGTATAGCAGCCAATGAAAAATAGATGAAGTTGCACACCATGGAATGCGGGAATATCTAACTAACTAGCTCATTTGCTATTTTCTTGTTGAGTTTGTTACGTTGAGAGTTTGTTAGGATCAGCCTCTGCATAAGCCTTTCTTGGTGTTGCTCTGGATGCTATATATACCTTATGTGTACGACCCACAAAATAGAATAATAAGAATTATTCCATTCAGCTCTTAAGTATTTTTTTGTGTTATGTTTTTTATGATGGTATCAGAGCTCCAATTCATTAGAGCTCTGCTGCGCAAGATTGCAAGGAATTCTCAACACGGATAGGCTTCAAACACTGAGAATGCAAACAATGCAGATCCAACTCAGAACCCAGGGAGTCCTTATTATGTTCACCCTAATGAAAACCCATCATTGGTAATGGTTTCCTCTCCTCTTACTGGTTCCAATTATCATATATGGGCTAGATCTATGCATAGAGCACTTATTTCTAAAAATAAATTTAAGTTTCTTGGTGGCACAATCACAAAACCAGATGCATTCCACCCTCTTTATGGCGCATGGGAGCATTGCAACAACCTCATTCACTCATGGTTGATGCACTCCCTATCGCCTGCAATTGTGAGGAGTGTGGACCTTATAGATGATGCTACTGAGGTATGGAAGGACCTTAAAGAATGTTTTTCCCAAGAAGATTTGTTGAGAATTTCAAAGTTCCAACAGGAGGTGTACATGTTCAGACAAGGACATCTCTCAGTCACAGAGTTCTTCACTGAACTCAAAGGACTCTGGGAGGAATTGGAAAACTATAGACCAATTCCTGAATGTGCCTGCCCAGTCAAGTGTACTTGTTTGGCCATGAGAAACGTGAAGAAATACAGGGACCAGGATTACTCTTTGCGACTCTTCACTGGTTTGGGAGATCAATTTGCATATGTGAGATCTCAGATTCTCCTCATGTATCCTTTTCCTCTACTGAACAAGATCTTTTCCATGATAATCCAGCAGGAGAGACAAAACGGGCACAGTATATAGGATGAGTCAAAGGTGCTAATTAATGCAGGATCATCGAATCCAAAATTCTATGGCAAGGAGAGAGGACAGAAAACTCCAAAGTCTGCTCCTACTGTGGCAAGATGGGACAAACCCTTGATGTGTGCTATAGAAAGCATGGCTTCCCACCCAACTTTAAGTTCAAAAATAGAGGGCAGGCCAACAATGTTCAGTCAGATGGGATTGAAATGAAGACAAATGACTCATCAATCACCAAGGGAGATTCATCACATAGTCCAATTGTTGGTTTTACTGAAGAACAGTATGACAGTCTCATCAACCTGCTACAGCGCAACACACAAACCTCAACAAGTAACAATCCTTCCACACCATCACATGTTAATGTACTATCCTTTGCAAAACAAACTAGTGAACCCTCAGGTAAACACTTAATTTTGTCATGTTCTTCAGTTGTTTGCAAGAGCTCTTGGATCTTTGATTCAGGAGCTACTGATCATATTTGCTCCATAATATCTTTTTTATTTCTTTTCATGAAATTACTCCCATACAGATAAGATTACCTAATAATAGTTATGTACAGGCCAAAATAGCAGGCACAGTTTCCTTCTCACCAGATTTCTACATAACAGATGTTCTGTTCCTTCCTAATTTCAATTTTAATTTGATTTCCGTGTCAAAACTTTTAGCTACAAATAATTGGAAGCTGATTATTCTTTCTGATACTTGTTTGATCCAGGATGCGAAATCCTTGAAGGTGATTGGTTTGGGTAAACTAGTTGATGGCTTATATTACCTGATACATGATCAGAGAAACACCAGTAAAGGGACTGTCTCACACGGTCAAGCTCTTAGTTGTTCCATCATACCATCCTCAAATCTTTGGCACTATAGATTAGGTCACATTTCATCCAACAGATTGTACACTATAAGCAAGTAATTTTCCTTTATTGAATACCACAAGTCTGAGCCATGTGACATTGTCAATTTGCTAAACAAAGGAAACTATCTTATATTGTTAGTGTTCACAATGCAAATGCACCTTTTGATCTTTTGCATTTTGATATTTAAGGCCCATTTTCAGTGATAAGAATACATGGTAATAAGTATTTTTTTACTATTCTTGATGAGTGTAGTCGTTTTGCTTGGGTTTATCTACTAAAATCTAAATTAGAGGTTTCAATTGCTGTCAAGAATTTCATTAAGATAGTAGAAGTATAGTTTCATAAACACGTTAAAATAGTAAGGACTGATAATAGTCCAGAGTTTTTGTTAACATAATTTTATTCATCCTCAGGAATATTACACCAACTCAGTTGTTGTGAGACCCCCCAACAAAATGGAAGGGTTGAAAGAAGACACCAAACAATTTTAAACATAGCAAGAGCACTCATGTTTCAGTCAAAACTGCCAAAAACATTTTGGACATATGCAGTAATGCATGCTGTCTTCATCATGAACAGAACTCCCACACAAGTGTTAAAGCATAAAACTCTTTTTGAAATCCTATATCATCAGCTGCCTAACTACAATGACATGAAAATTTTTGGAGGTCTCTGTTATACTTCAACACTTGCTGCACATAGGACCAAATTTGAATCTAGAGCTCGCAAGTCAGTGTTTCTTGGTTATAAACTTGGTTTCAAAGGTTATATACTTCTTGATATTTCTAATTATAGCATTTTTGTGTCAAGAAATGTAACCTTCTATGATCGCATTTTGCCCCTCCATAAGGATAACACTAACAGTTATAACAGTCTTCCTTCTCCATCACTTGACATGTCAGATGCCGCTCAGGAATTTGCTGTCAAAACTGACCTTGACATCCCAAACTTCATCACAAATACTGCACCATAAGAAGAAACTTCAAACCCAGACAATTCTATTACTCAGGCTCATATCCTTCAAAGCTCTGACTGTGTGCGACAGCCACCATCCCATTTGTCTGATTATTATTGCAACGGATTCATCACCTTAGTTACCTCCCAACATCTTCAGGATGTAAGTATCCTCTTTCTAATTGTGTTTTATATGTCAACTTATCTCCTCAATACCGTCACTTTGCTTTGTCCATCACTAGTGATAATGAGCCTAACTCCTATACTAAGGCTTGTCAATTTGAGTGTTGGAAACAGGCTATGCAGACAGAATTAGCTGCTCTTGAGCAGAATCACACTTGGTCTATTATGGATCTTCCTACAAGTGTTAAGCCCATTGGAAATAAATGGGTTTACAAAATCAAACGAAGAGCTGATGGCAGCATTGAAAGATACAAGGCCCGGTTAGTTGCCAAGGGCTATAACTAGATAGAAGGCCTTGATTTCTTTGATACATTTTCACCAGTTGCTAGATTAACTACAGTCAGGCTATTGCTTGCTATTACTTCGGTTAAACATTGGCATTTACATAAACTTGATGTAAATAATGTCTTCCTCCATGGAGAGCTGCGTGAAATGGTTTACATGAGTATTCCATTGGGGCTACATTCTCCTGGTCCAAACAAAGTTTGTAAGCTGTCCAAGTCTTTATACGGTTTGAAGCAAGCTAGCCGGCAATGGTTTACCAAGCTCACAGAGATCTTGCTTGCTCATGGCTACTCACAAGCTGCCTTGGATCTTTCCTTGTTTACTAAGTCTTGTGATGGACTATTTACTGCCATGTGCATCTATGTTGACGACATTATTCTGGCAGGAGACACTTTAGCTGAATTTGCATACATCAAGTGGGTCTTGGACCTCAAATTTAGAATCAAGGGCCTTGGGGAGCTGAAGTATTTTCTTGGCTTAGAGATGGCTCATTCCAGCAAAGGGATTTCTGATTGCTACCGCAAGTGCACGGATCGTTCAAGTAATACAGATATAGAGTAAAAGTTCGTTCTCACGAGTATATTCGATTATAAAGTTAAGTACCAACCAATAGCTTAATCAATTCTAGACAAGGACATAAAAATAGGAAAGCAATAAACTAAACTAATCTAACCTACAAAAGTAATAAAGATAAACGGTTAGGTTTCAGGAAATTCTCCTTCACCCCCTACATCTACCAACAACATGCAATCTTCCTCATAAACACAAATGCGTTGATTAGATTAGCTTGAGAATCTTCATTAGTCAAAAGCCTATGTCTAGGTTAATCAACCCTGGTAGATCCAAGATCCACTCATGAACGATCTATTCTCAATCACACACTATACATGGCCAATATGTATATTTCTATTCTATTAACGAATCAACTCATCCAAGCCAATTGAACTCGCCGAACATGTATCACCCATACTATATCCATATCAACAAATTCCTATGTCTAGTTCATTTGCCAATATTAGGATCATGCAATTGAGGCCAACCAACAGCAAGCATTAAACACAGATAATTGGTGTGGTGTGGAATACAATTAAAAATTAATATTAAAAACAGTTGCCAAGTTCCACCAAAAATATAAAAACCTTGCAACCAGTTGTAGTAAGCAAGGGTCGATCCACAAAGAACCAATTCAATTGACACTATTAATCCAATTCCTAAATTAAACTCTGATGAAAAATAAACAGTAAAATTAAAAGGGGGGTTTTGTTAATTAAATCTAACAAAAGAGATTAAACTTAAACCAAAACAGTAAACACAAATTGAATTATCAAGTTAAAGAAATTGGTTAAGAGATGGAATCCACCACTAGATTTATATGATTATGCTAACTTACATACTCTTTATACCAACATGATCAATTATGTTCTTATGTAATTGTGAGATAAATATCTTGTTTTCCTTAAGTTTTGCTTAATTCAGCAACCGCTCAAATCAAACCTTAACCATTAGTTATTTGTAAAGCAACCGCTCTTACACTTACCTAATGATTGCATTAAAAATTAGAAAACCAATCACACTAAGGTCTAATCACACACCGGGATTAAATTGCTTAGATCATATGTCTCACTAGTCATACCACCGCAACCACGCATAGCAATCCTAGTTTTACCACTCTCGAAGTTTGGCAAGAATATAAAAATCTTTATATTGATTTAAGAATAGAAACATATGAATAAAAACATAATTGTATTGATATAAAGAGGTATACAAGATTCACATAATCAAAACTAGAGTTTCATCTTCCCTTAACCAATCAAGGAGTTTAGCCACACATGGCAAATTCAAAATCACAAGAAAAATAGAAGAAAAACATAGTTCAGAACAAAAGTGCAAAAGAAAACTAAAAATCAAACTAGTTTCCAAAAGTTGGGGATGATCAATCTCTGATTGCTCTAACCTGAGACTCCAATCTTCAATCCAATCTCCCTTTCCCTTGGTCTTTGTGTTTTCCTCAATTCCCTTGACGGCTCTCTCTGTCTAGCCCCCTTTAAGGGCTCTAAGCAACCCTATTTATAGGTTTAGATACCTAATTTAGCAATAAAATACGCATTTAGATTTCTGAGTCGATGACACGGGCTGTGTCATATAACACGGCCCAACCCGTGTCTGAATCTGGTGACAAAATTCCAACTAATCTCAAAGTCAGAGAAGAACACGGCCCAACACGTGTCATTTGACACGGCCCGTGTTATATGACATGGCCTGTGTTGTCCAAAAATAGGATTTGACCCGTCTTGAAATAGTCAGAGGAGTACACGGCCCAGCCCGTGTCATATCACACGGGCCGTGTCACTCACTTTCTTCAAATGTGACCTTGATTCTTCATAAATGCCCTTCTTCCTTTACTTCTAAGGGTAAAACTGATCTTCTTAAGTATTCATCTCTCTCCTCAAATGGTCATCAAGCTTGGTTTGATGCTAATGGACTCAAACACTCAAAGATATCCTGAAAAGCATAATTCATTTATGAGTGTTTATAACCACATTTAGCATAGTTTCATAATAAACATCCAAAGACAACTCTAAATCAGAAACTTAGCTAAATGTCAACAATTGAGCACATATGGAGTCCAATTAAATCAATTATAAGGCATTTAAAGTATGAAAATAATCGACAGATCAATAATGATTAAACAAAACCAAACATCCACACAAACTCAGAGAAGAACACATCATTAATATAAATAAAAGGATTCAAAGTATTCCTAAACATAGCTCAGTTATACAAAAGATAAGGAAGAGAAGAGAGAAAGGGAAAAGAGAGAAAGGAAGCTCATTGATTTGTCTCTGAAGCTCGAATCCTCCTTCATCCTTGTTTCTAGCCTCTAATCTACCATCAATGGAGATCTAGCCAAACTAAACTAACCTAAAACTAACTTAAACTACAAAACCTGAAAGAACAGAAAATGGAAATGACCCAAAATGGTCAGTACAGAGAGAAAAACGAGTAAACACTATTTATAAGCTCAGCTTGGCCGCACTACGCCGCGGCCCCCATATATGCGTACCGCGGCGCCCAAACGATCGGTCTACCTACGCCGCGACGCCAACTTCATCTGGGCCGCGACCCTCTCGCCTCGGGTGAAAGTATGGCATACTGAAAATGCCTCTCAGCGCCGCGACGAGCACTGCCTTACGCCGCGGCGGTGACAATTGAAATGGAGATTTAGCTTCCTCTTCCTCTTTAAGCTCAATTGCTCCATATTTAACCTTGTTTGGAGTCCCTCCTATCATAGAGAAAACACCAAATCAGTAACATATATAAATCTACTTAATCTCATATCAGTTAAACACAATTTGCTATAAAACATACAAGAAATGCTTAGAATCAGAATATGACAAATATAAGCACAAAACCCTCCAAATATGCAATATAAACAAAGACTAAGCATTCATTCTAACACAGAGATAGAGTACAAATAACTACATTCTATGGAGTTATTACACCCCAAACCTACATTTTGCTAGTCCTCGAGTAAAACAAAATAGTATTAAGTAAACCACTTAAAACATTAAAACTAACTTTCATTCAACAAATATAAAATTTCAATTTTCTTTTCATTCTTTTAAAATCAAATACTAGTGATGTAATGACTGCATCAATCCTCAAAAAGTGCAAATGTCCCATAAACAGTTTCACACATATACAATCTTTAACATGCTATCAATCCAAATACTCTTCATACAATTCACATTTTCACAAACGTGCAAGATAAACTTCTCCTAATTAAGTCATACACATCTAGATAAGTTTATAAGTATACATGCATATGATTCACAGAATCCACAAGATTATAAATCACCTCTCTCTCCACTAATGTAAATCACACAAGATTGAGGATCAAAAGGGATTTTATCAACTTATAATGTTAGGCCAATGGTATGGGCGAAAGAAATGAACGAGAAATGATACAATACAAACATTGAAACATATAATATATTATTCCAATTCATGAGCCACAAACTGATATTAACAAGGTATTCAAAAGTGAGATCACAAAACTTGCCAGAACCATTTTAATGCTTTTCAAACTTTACTTTTCTTATGCTTTGCTTTTCTTTGCATTTTTCTTTTCTTCTTTTGATTTTCTTTCACAAAGCAATGATTTTTTTCTTTTCTTTGCATCTGGTTCCTTCAGGCTCATTTTGAATTGAATCATTAATATCCCTAATCATCAGACTCACCTCAAGAAATAGCATACCATGTACTCAATAAACAATAAGGGTAGGAAGAAAATGTAATGTTTTCACATGCATTAGAATGGTTAACAGGTTAACGAACACAATGGTTATGAAAAACAAATAAGGCCAAACAGTATAAGGCTTCAAAAAGGAACCTAGGGATATCATCATATCAGGGTAAGCTTTTTAAGGCTCAATCGGTCCAAACAATGTCCTAATCATTTCCTCAATCATGCATAACCTAGGATTTCGCCTCAAGAGAGTTCAAAAACAATATCTAGGATAATCAAAACTCTACATGTACATCTATAAATATTCTCAAGACATGCACTGTTATTATTTTCAAAGTTACAATTGCATCTAAGTGAGATGTAAATCATGCATCAAAAGTGACTAAATTATTTCACATGCTTCAAGAGCACATAAGGTTTCACTGAAAAGGGGGTAAATAGCAACCTTTCACATCATGGACAACCAAAAACAACACCAGTATTCGTGCAACATGTCATGCATTCAAATAGATTCAACTTTTTAATTCAAGTATGCACAACACCTTTTGCATACAGTGAAAATTGAAAATCTTGTCATCAGCACATCAGTGATAGTCAAAACAAGATATAATCATAAAATATGATGACTAAAATCACTACATACTCAAAATATCATTACATGTTAACATTAATCATAAAGGTAATAAAACATGTAAAGATACTCCCCCAAACCTAAATGAAATGTATCTTTTAATGAACATGATCCATAAGGTACCTGAGACACTTAAAATAGCAGCCTAACTACTACTGAGCACTACTAAATACACAAAAATAGAAAAAAAAAAAAAAAAAAAAAAAAGGGGGATCAACGTCACGGCGCCCCCATGCTTGGGCGGCGGCGCTCACAAAAAGCTGCAGAATTCTGCAGAAAACGGCCACCTGCGCCTCGGTGCACACTACCCTGGGCCCCGACGTGACTACCTAAGCTGCTAAATTTAGCAGCAAACACAGTTTTGCTGCTGGATTTAGCTCATATGGGTCTCTAGCTGCAACAAAACTTGTTCAAAAAGTTAAATTACAAAATGTATAACACAAACATAATAAAACACAAAAACAATATATTAACCCATATATATACCTAAACGAACTAAAAACTTAAAAACAAACAAAAATATAAAACTAACACATATACATACTAACATATTAACAAAACATATTACACAACTAACATCAACATGAACATATATATACAAACATACAAAATACAACATACTACCTATTTATGCATAAAGTAAAAACAAGAATATAACATAAACATGGGGTTTCCTGCCACGAAGGGCCTGAGTTATAGTCCTAACAAGACTTTGTCACCAAAATTGAAGTGCTATGGATGAGTAGTCCTCAAGAACTCAATTCAAGGTAGAGCTGGCAAAATGGGCCAACCTGCCCCGACCCGCCCCGACCCGCTTCAACCAGCTAAAATGCGGGGCGGGATGGGTTGGCCCGTTTTAAAAAATGGGTTGGAAGAGCTAACCCACCCAGCTTTAAGGCGGGTTGGCACGCATAAAAGATAAAATGAGAAAAAATAAATGAGTTGACGGGTCAACTGGCTTAACCCTTCCCTAAAAAACAAAAAAAAAATTATATAAAAAATCAATAAATACTACAAAATAATAATAAATAATAATGGTAAAAAATTACAAACCACATATCTAAAATATAATTTTTAAAATAGTCTAATTAAATATTCAAACATAAATTATATAACATTTAAAGAATTTTTCATTTATAGTATTACTTATTATTATTATTTTTTAAAGAGAGCCAACCTACAGAACTGCCCGCCCCGCTTAACCCGCGGGTTATGTGAGGCGGGTTATGCGGGTTGATAAAAAAATATGGGTTCAATCCTTGAACCCAACCAACAAAAAAATTGCGGGTTAGCGGGTTAACCCGACGGGTTGAACCCGTTTTGCCAGCTCTAATTCAACGGTATCCTTTCCAGGAGTCGCGAATTCTCTCAAGGGCCTCGTTTGATTGAAATCACCTGGTTTCTTATTTGAATTAAAACAAAATATAAAAGAAACATAGATTATATACAACTTGAATTAGAACTGACCAAACTCATTGTCAATATTAACAATATAAAAACTATCCCCGGTAACGGCGTCAAAAATTTGATTGTTACCGCAAGTGCACGGATCACTCAAGTAATACAGATACAGAGTAAAAGTTCGTTCCCACGAGGATATTCGATTATAAAGTTAAGTACCAACCAATAGCTTAATCAATTCTAGACAAGGACATAGAAATAGGAAATCAATAAACTAAACTAATCTAACCTACAAAAGTAATAAAGATATACGGTTAGGTTTTAGGAAATCCTTCTTCACCCCCTACATCTACCAACAACATGCAATCCTCCTCATAAACACAAATGCATTGATTAGCTTAGCTTGAGAATCTTTATTAGTCAAAAGCCTATGTCTAGGTCAATCAACCCTGGTAGATCCAAGATCCACTCATGAACGATCTATTCTCAATCACACACTATACATGGCCAATAGGTATATTTCTATCGTATTAACGAATTAACTCATCCAAGCCAATTGAACTCGCTGAACATGTATCAACCATACCATATCCATATCAACAAATCCCTATGTCTAGTTCATTTGCCAATATTAGGATCATGCAATTGAGGCCAACCAACAGCAAGCATTAAACACAGATAATGATTGAACAAAACTAAATATCCACACAAACTCAGAGAAGAACACATCATTAATATAAATAAAAGGATTCAAAGTATTCCTAAACATAGCTCAGCTATACAAAAGATAAGGAAGAGAAGAGAGAAAGGGAAAAGAGAGAAAGGAAGCTCATTGATTTGTCTCTGAAGCTTGAATCCTCCTTCATCCTTGTTCCTAGCCTCCAATCCACCATCAATGGAGATCTAGCCAAACTAAACTAACCTAAAACAAACCTAAACTACAAAACCTAAACGAACAGAAAATAGAAATGACCCTGATGATCACATATTTGATACATTAATAAGCTTTCATTTTTAGTCATTTACACTCTCTATGTACTTAATTGATTGAGTTTTATTATGTTTTGTAAGTTTGGACTCAAATTGGACTTAATTGAATTTTTTAGCATAATTTATGTCTTACACTATTTCTGTATTTGGGCCATATCTTGAGCTGTAGGTGGTCTTTGGAGGTGATTTTAATGGCATTTGAAAGATAAGAGAAAGTTATACAACTGTCAAGAATATCTCAAAGGTCCAATCACACGAGTAGATAACTCAAATTGGGGTTGAAGCAAGAACTAGAGTACTGTTCCTGACAGCTTGACCTATGTGTACTATTCATTCCATATTTTCGGCTATAGGTTGTCAAATGGGCTGAAATTTTGATACTGAATACTTGAGACCTATATCTACAACTTTCATGTTGAACACTTTTCAAGAATCGGAGGTCTAATAGGTGATATTGGGCTTGAAAGTCAAAACAGAGGTGCTGGAACCGGGCTTGAACACTCTGCAGTAATTAGCCTATATCTTGGGCTATAGGTGTCCAAATGAGGTGATTATGGTGTCCATTTTGAAGCCAAGATCAAGCCCTACAACTTTGATGAAGATCACATGTGCTCATTCTGACGCATTCAATGACTTCAGAGCTAAATGATTTCGGAGACAAGGAATCTCCATAATTTTCTACTCACCAAAAGTCATTTGGCATTTTCTACTCATTTTTCACTCATCTACTCACTAATGACTCAGCCTCCTTATCATTTTGTATTTCTAATCCTCTATAAAAGGGGGCCTTAGTTGATCATTGTGGGTGTTAGGTGTTAGTTACCAAAATGATGCTATTTTGTTACTAGGTTTTCTTGTAATAATTTTCCTTTGTTCTAAATTAAAGTCATGTTCTTCTTCTTTTTCTTCTCTCTTTCTTTCTTCTTATCTATGAGTAACTAAGTTTCATTTTACTTAGGTGAAAGGGTGAAGCTCTTGGTAATAAAATAAGGTTATATTTATTCTTCTCTTGTGCTTAAATGATTTATATTTTCTAGTAACCATTATACATGTTATAATTTGTTTCTTATAATTTAGAAATCATCTTTGTAAAGAGGAGTTCTTGATTTGTTGTAGACAAAATATTGGCACAATGAATGCTTTAACCCATTTATAAGTGGTGGTAATATTTTTAGGAAACATAATATAATTACGTATATTATTTTAAATGGACTTTTAATGTTGTATTTTTCGATTGGAACCTCCATGTTGCGAGGATTCTAATTGAGTTATAAAAAGAATTAATCTTACCTTTACTTTATTTACCAAGAGTGAATCTTTTTATTCAAGTAAATAATTTTAATCGTAGTAACAAAATATTTACTTCACCTTAATCTTTAACAATCCCCTGTGGATCGACCTCGGACTCACTGAGAAATTTATTACTTAAGACAACCTGCACTTGGGTTTGCAAATGCGACAATTAAAAAATGTACATCAGGCCCAAAATGGCCAGTACAGAGAGAAACACGAGTAAAAACTATTTATAGGCTCAGCTTGGCCGCACTGCGCCACGGTCCCCACATATGCGCGTCGCGGCACCCACACGGTCGGTCTACCTACGCCGTGGCGCCAACTTCATCTGGGCCGCGGCCCTCTGCCTCAGGTGAAAGTATGGCATGCTGAAAACACCTCTCAGCACCGCGGCGTGCACTGCCTTGCGCCGCGGCGGTGACAGCTGAAATGGAGATTTGACTTCCTCTTGCTTTTTAAGCTCAATTGCTCCATATTTAACCTTGTGTGGAGCCCCTCCTATCATAGAGAAAATACCAAATCAGTAACATCTACTTAATCTCATATCATTTAAACACAATTTGCTATAAAACATACAAGAAAGGCTTAGAATCAGAATATGACAAATATAAGCACAAAACCCTCCAAATATGCAATATAAACAAGGACTAAGCATTCATTCTAACACAGAGATAGGGCACAAATAACTACATTCTATGGAGTTATTAATTTCCCCTTGTCAACGTAAATACTGTTTAGATCTTCTCAGGGATTCTGGTTTGATAGGCTGTAAGCCTGCTACTACTTCCCTTGACAATGTAGTACACTTGCATCAAGACTCTAGTGGCCCTTATCCTAATCCTGTTGCTTACAGGCGCCTAGTTGGGTGGTTGTTGTATTTAACAAATACATGCCCAGATATCACCTATGCCATACAGCAGCTCAGCCAATTCATGTCCTGTCCCACTATGGTTCACTTCTGTGCTGCCACTCGAGTTTTGCGATACTTAAAGGCATCTTCAGGTCGTGGCCTTCTGTTTCCACGACAATCTTCTCTCCACGTCGCTTGATCTCTAGCTTTTGTTTCTTTCTTGGACATTCCCTCGTCTACTGGAAATCCAAGAAGCCAAACACAATCTCGCGATCATCATCGGAAGCACTTGTAGTAGCCACTTGTGAATTACAATGGCTCACTTATCTCCTCTGTGATCTCCATATCACTTGTGTCCGCCCACCAGTCCTCTATTGTGACAATTAGAGTGCATTACATATTGCAGCCAATCCAATTTTTCATGAAAGAACCAAACATTTGGACATTGACTGTCATATTGTTCGAGAGAAGAGTCAATCTAGCCTCATGCACCTCCTTCCTATTCCCAGTTCTGATCAAAGGGCATATATCTTCACTAAAGGGCTCATTTTCAACTCTTTCACCACCTTTCTTCCCAAGCTAGGCATGGTGGACATCTTCCACCCACCAGCTTGAGGGTGGTATTGGAGGAACAAAATACAACCCATGCAAGTATAGCAGCCAATGGAAAATAGATGAAGTTGCACACCATGGAATGCAGGAAGATCTAACTAACTAGCTCATTTGCTATTTTCTTGTGTGAGTTTATTACGTTGAGAGTTTGTTAGGATCAGCCTCTACATCAGCCTTTCTTGGCGTTGCTCTGGATGCTATATATACATTATGTGTACGACCCATAAAATAGAATAATAAGGATTAATCCATTCAGTTCTTAAGTATTTCTTTGTTTTATGTTTTTTTATGAAAAATAGTTTTCAAAAACCAGAATGCACAACATCATTTGAAAAAAAAAATTATTTGGTTGGGTGGTCGAGTTAGTTAGTCAGGCTTCGGGTTGAAAAATCTTAAATCTGAGAACCAAATCAATATAGGTTGATTTTCATGGGGTTTTACTTGATTTAACCGGATTACCTGAACTAATCCAAACTAATTTAATTAGTTTGATTTGGATTTTCGAGTTTATCGAGTCAATTCGACCTAATGAACATCCCTACTCTTTTATTTTTTTGGTAAGGCCTAAACCCACCATGAGAGCCTGACAGAAGTCGGAAGGGCCCCTAGTAAGACCTCTAGATGGGGAGGGGCGAGGAATAGGGGAAGAGAAATTAGAATGAAGAGTATTTGTGATAATCGAACCTTACTACTTTGCTTACATTTCTCAAGCTCTTATCAACTAAGCTATCAATATGGGACTCCTCTTATATATGTTTTTCACATAACAAGATTATGTAAAAGAGAAACTATTAGATGTTCTAAGAAAAAGAGAAATAGACACAAAAACTTTAAAGAGAGCACCATTAAAAAGATCCTTTCAAAATTTGTAAGGTTATATATAAGATGTTTGTATCTATCTCTCTTTACTTGACTTTGCCATATGAAAATTATATACAATTCTGATATTCTTACCACAAACAGTGCATACACCCTTTTTCACACCTCATCTAATACCATTCATTATACTTACTTTTTCTTATCACTCTCTCTCTCTCAATCACACACCCTTAAAAGCGGATTATATCTTGACACTAAAAAGGTGTAGGATCATCTTTTTCCAATTATATATAAGAGGATCCATTTTCGCTCTTAAGTGAATAAGACTCTTTAAAAGTATTTTTTTTATAAAATCAACAAATAAGAACATTCCAATTCATAAATTATTTAAGATATTAAGATAATAACGCACTTTAAATACACACTCAGTTTGTCTTTCCCAGCAATCTCATTCATGTGCAACTTTTTTCCATGCATATGATGTGCAGTGATCATAGAGCTGAAAAGTGACGTGGGTGGGCCTGAGTGGTTAGCCTGCTATCATCTTATAGTAAAAATTTTAACCTCTAAAAAGTAATACACTTAATTATTGATATTTAATTGAAATAAGAAAATAATTGATATTTATTTAAATTTTATAATATATTTAAAATTTAATAGAACGATATATATAATTATATCGTTCACGTATTATGTTTTAATGAATTAAGCATAATATTTTTTATTTTAGTAGATCTAAGAATTTCATCATGCTATGAGTTCATTGGATCAAGTCAAAGTTAGAGAAAGGCGTTCCGATTTTGACGTTTCCTCTTTTTGTTTCATCATCTATTCTTTCAATTCAATTCCTTGTTTTTCCAAAATAAGATCATAATTAAAAAATTAAAATTAATTAATTTATTCTCTACAACTTTAATTAATATACATTACTTCCACAAGATAAATATTGCTACAATTTATTTCCTTAAATATTAAATACTATTAATATTAATCTCAACAGTATTATTATTCTATTATGATGAAAAAGGATAAATTATAAATAAATTTCACAAATATATATATATATATATATATATATATATATATATATATATATATATATATATGTGTGTGTGTGTATATATATTGAAATTTATCTTTTTCTTTTTTGGAAGCAGGTCTTTTTTTTTTTTGGGGGTTTGAATGTATGATACAAGTATACAGAGAAAGGCGGATTTAGATTTTGATAAGGCCCAACTAAGGAAAAAGAAACTAAGAAAGTAAGACCCAACATAGTTTAGTGGAAGCCCAGCAAGGAACTTTTGGAAACGAGGGGATATTTGGAAGCCTGTGAAAATATGTCAATGAATTGCTTGATTGTATAAGACCAACTAAAAGGTGCTTGATTTCAAAAGTTAATTGAATATACAAGGACAACAAATACTGTTTTGCTGTTTTATAAACTTTTCTTTTATCTGAAAAATTTGCTGCAATTGCGGTATGCTTTTGCAGTTGCAGCTTCGGCACCAGACTCGCCATCCACCTCAAACGCTCAACAGACACAGTAATCATCTAGGAACGAAGAATTTGTTGCTTCTTCTAATATCCTAGTCAAATATACCAAGGTTTCCTTCTTTAGTTTAAATCTTCTAATTAATGTCTCTTAGTTAAATATTATCTGTCAAATATATACTTCAGGTTTCTGGCTTCTTAATTGTTGTTTGCACATTTTTCTTGGCTCTTATAATAAGAAGCCTTAAAATAAGGGAGACATTTATAATGTTTTTCTAAAAAAATTGTATATTAATGCTCCATGGACCTTACTTATTATAACAAGTAAAATTTTTTGACTCTCTTTTTCTACAAATGTTCACTCTCTTAATTCAAAATATTACTTGTTATTATGATTATAAGTAAATCATACTAACTATTGATTAAGATTTACACAAATTTAACGGTGTTTGATGCATAAAACATCAATACTATCAGATCTTTTAGGAGCATTAAAATAAAAACGTTTCCTAAAATAAGAAGCTAAGATTAGTACCTCATGGCATATTGTCCAGAAAGCCTTGCTTTGCCAAATGTTGAAACTTTGCCGATTAGGTCCTTTCAATTTGCCCTTCAATATGCTTACTTGACTAGTTAAAACAGGAGAAGTTCCATGTAGACGAAGCAAAGACAAACTACAACTAGGGCATCGTATTACCAAAGGAAATTGATTTGGAAGGTCTCATTTACAGTATCATCTCTTTAAAATAGAAATGGATAATGTTATTTATACGTTAAAAATTTCTCACACAACTCACATATATAATTCATCATTATCATTAATTTGTTTCTTTCTTTTTCTCTCCCCTTTTTCTTGTTATATAACCTGCAAAAGAAGACTATTTTATGTTCAACTTAAACATAAGATTCATGATGATGGAACTGGAACTAGAGTTGTGGAGCCGGAGAACAAAAGCATATGCCTCCACATGTGCAAATCACATGCCCCATGCACCTTGGCCAAAGATACAATGTAGAAGAAGTCCACCATTTAGGCTTCCTTCAACCTCATGCAACCATAAATGGCTTGGAATCTTTGCCTTCAAGTTATACGTGCCTACAAATACAATCGATGGCCCTCTTTCTCTTTCTCTCTCTCAAAAATTAAGAAGCCAAAAAAGAGAGAGATGATTGTATGCTTCATCTGGTTTGGGCATTTCTGACAAGTAACTAGTAGCTAATGAGACCAAAAAGTTCTTATCTGTATAACCACTCACATGTCATAACATAACACTGCAGGGCTTCATCATTAATTTAAAAATAAATAAATAAATAAATAAATCAACCCCTTCTAAAGGTTCATAAAAGCTGATAAAATCTTTGATGAACTAAGAAACATGAATTTACTGAAACAAACTTAGAAAGCCCTTGAAGGATTTTGCTTTTGGAATTGTGAGATGCAGACAACCACTGCCGTTTACTAGTACTACACAAACAAAGGCTCTTTCGAGCTTTTGTGTCATCCCACTTGACCGATCTAGCAATAATAAATTAATTGAATTCTTAATTTTCTTGTTTCTCTAGATAAAACAATTCTTCCGTACTTCAGGAGGAAGAGATTTATTCTTTTTATGGAGCATCTTAACCATCTATTCCTTTTATATTTTCTTTCTTTCCTTTATCTTTTAGAAATCAATGACTAAGATTCATGTACAGGAGCATATAAATTTTTTTCCTCTAGATATATAGAAGATCGAATAGGTAAAGTAAAAGGATAAAATTTAGTTAAAGTTTCTTTAAATATTTGTGGTGTTATTTTTAATAAAAATATGATAAATATTTTTTATAATTTATTAATAAAAATTTAAAAAATAATAATTAAATAACTAAAGTATAATATATATGTTATATTTTTATTAGAGAATAAAATATATGTCATATTTTTATTAAAAAATAACACCACAAATATTAAAAAAACTTTACCAAAATTTTGTCGAAAGTAAAAAAGCAACAGCTGATTGATCTAATACTTTCTCATATTAAAAAATAATCACTACCAAACATTGCATCAACCCTTGGTTTAGTCCACCCAAATCTAATTATAAAATGTTGTTTGTACTTTTTTGTTTTCAAAGTGACCAAATGCTTTCTCCCAAGTTCTTATAAGCCCTTTACTTTATAAAGAGCACCTTGATATCCTCGTCCTAATTATATAAAATATACTATTGATCACCAGTACATTTCCTTGGTAACATCACGATTATAAAAAACAAAAGACAAACTGAGGAAAAAGTTTATTGCTTTGGCTTTTACTGGCAAAATGACTAATTTGCTCTCTTAATATTCGCCTCTTTAGTCTTAACAATCTAATATTGTTATATTAATTTATTTCAATTTTGGTACCAATAATGATTTGTCCAATGAGACGTGTGCACCACCAAGAACTAATCGCAACATTGCGTCGAGTAGTAGTTGGGTGTCTGCCAGAGAATCTAAAATTGAGGTAAAAAAACTTTGTTCATGTTAAGCAAAAGATATTAGTATAATTTAAGTGGGTTTGATTGAAATGCCCTTTCAAGGCAGTGGAATGGCCAACCAAACACACCAATTATATATGAACTAAATTTCAGCACTTTGACCCTCACAACGAGAACAAAATTGAATATGAAAGTTCAATTGACGTTAGTTTGAGGGAAAGATGACAATGAAACACTTGAAAAATTCAGTTTGTTAATCATTATGACTTAAAGCCATATTAGAAAGGTACACAAAAAATATTTTATTTTTGCTGAGAGAAGAGAAAAATTAAAAAGAAGAAAATTAAGGTCACTATAAGATAAAAGAGGTGGCCATTGCATCTAATAACTTCCCTCCAGATAACATAACTAATTGACTAAATTGTTTACATCATCTCTCTTATATTTTATTCTAATTATATAAGCATGTACTCTGAATATTTTTACAACTTAAAATTGTGTCTTAAAGAGTTTACATAAACTTCTCTTAATTTTTTTTTCTTCTTAAGTTATTTTCTATGAAAAGAGGTTTGTATAGATTTTCTAAATATAGAATAAGTTTGCGTAACAAAAAAACAAAATTTAAATGAGACAAGTAATTTACTCTAATTTATATGCCTATTTTGTTCTGCATCATGGCATGGACTTGAATCTTATCATAATTAATCAAGAATCAAAGTCACAAAGAACTAATCAAAGTCACTTTCATGAAGGTCAGAAGTGGGCTTCACTTTGTTTTCATCCCAAAATTGCATTCTTGCTTGGATTCATCACTTCCCTTTATTTCATGTCACATTAGGTCATTTAGGTGTGTTGGGTTGACAGTTGTTCACTTCCGTTCTCATTTTTTACTTACCTATTAACCGCCAAAATCAACCAACTTCAGTCTGTGTATTCGTTTTTTTTTTTTTTGTATTCTCTTAATTTTGGGATATGTTTTGAAAATGAAAACTCTTGTTAACTCTTATGATTATCTACAAAATTATATAAACATTTTCTCATGAGTTTACCTGAAAAAAGTTTAATGCCTAGATGGCAATTGAATCAGGTTCACGGAATACCCATAAATATTATTCAATATGGATCTGGACCTAAGTAATAAACCCCCATTTCAACCTATTTGTATACAATATAAATTTTTTATATAAAATTAAATATTATTTCTATACTATGATGTGGTTGCTAATAAAAATAATTACTTTTTGATATTCTATTAAAAATTGAAAGTATAATATTTCTTTTTGCAACAATAGGATAAATGTATCCAAATCCAATAATTTAGATAATGCATTGAGTTTCTGTTTTAGTTTTGAGTTTTGGATCGGATTACGAGTCCACGGGTCTGAAGTAACTCGGTCCGTTAAAATAGAACTTACACGTTACTGTACACTTATAATTGCTTAATTATTAGGCATAAATTATTCATAATCAATTTAAGAGATATAAATGCTAATTATATCCCACATAATAGGGATTTGGATATAGGGAATAATAGTCTTTCAGATCTTATTTAACGACATCCAATTCGCATTGAATATTCAGATTCTCAATGCCCTAACACGCTCGTACATATACCTTGTAAGGTCTCAAGGATATTGATCTAATCTCCAATGATATATACTACCCTCCTTGCACATAAATTGACTTAAGCGTCAAAATATCTTTTACAGGTACCACCCTCTCGTACCATTGCCGTTGTTGTTGTGCCATGGAATAATCCACCGCCACCTACCTTTTCAGGTAATCCTCAGAACTCAGTTCTGATCAAATTGAGACTATTTTCAAGAAGATTTGAATCTATTTATTAAAATAATTCTTAGTTTAGTACGATTCATCATAGATACTTAAATCATTATTTGACATATATAAAATTATGAAAATCATATTAAAAATGCACAAATCTATAAAATTGCTTTTACATATATTAAATGATGATTTAAGTATTTAAGAAATGACGTAATATATCCTATCTTGAGATAATTATTGAGAAGACTTCTTAATTGTAAGAGTGTCAAAAAGTTAATCTCACAACAATACTTATGAGAATAACTAATCAAAGATAACAAAAAAATCACAAAAATGAATCATCTATAATTCTTTTAGAACAACATGAAATTTGGACCATATAAAATAAGTTGTTATAAAAAAGTATTAATAAAAAGTATATTTTAACAACTTTCAACTATTTGGCACCCTCTGATGTAAAAACAACTATAGAGAATCCAAATCCCTCATATCACATACTAGAGGGTATGATGAATTATGTGCTTATAATGTGCATGATTATTGGTAAGTTTTTTTGTTTTATAAGAAAGTTATGTTCAATATAGACTTATTGGCATCTGCATGCCCACTTGGTCAAGAAAAGAATTAAATCCAATATATGAAATAAAAACTTTAGACTAATGTCCACTGCAACCAAACAACGTTACTTCTCTAAATGATTATATTACACACAAAAATAGGTCCATTTGTTTGCCGGGTGGTGCTATTTATTGCCCTGCACAAGGAAGAAAAGCAATCAAGTGATCCTTTAATAATCATCAAGCATGAGTGTCCGGCCAATGAAGGGTCCCACGTGTCCAGCTTAATCTGGGCCCTGTTCGCATTTGATCCCTCCAACCACAATTCCAAAATTCCTAAACATCTCCATGAATGAGAATAATTGCCATATGCCACAAAAGCAGAAAAAGAAGAAGAAGATAAGAACACCAGAAAGAAAAAGGACAATATGCTTGCACATTATTAATGTATATTATGGGTTTAACGATATTAATGATTGATTATCAACATACGCATTATTAACTAAATATATTTATTTATATATAATTAATAAAAAAATAATTTTAATACACTGTCACTATAATAAAATTTATATCATTAATCGATCATATATTATATGTGTAATTTTTAAAATAATTATTATAAAAATTATATATTTTTATTAATGTCACAATACATAATTGAATAATATTATAAATTTTTTAAATTAAAAGTATATTAAAATTAAATCTAAAAATAATGTAAAAAATAAGTGCATACAGAACAATTGAAAAAATAAAAATGTAAATTATCTCCACCTTCCTCCTTGGGCGCTTTTTAATTTTAAAGTATAATATTTCTATTATTATTATTTTTTAGCAGCGACTTTGCTATGTTTTGTGTTCTCTTGTTTGTGTAGCTAACTATATGCACTTCTATCTATTTTTGTGTTCTGAAACTGGTCTCTGCAACTCTCTTCAGATTCTTTTCTCTCATCTGTGTTCTTGGAATCTCATTCAGAATCCTTTTCCCTCTTCATTCCTTCTCACTTCTACACTTCTGCGTTTCACTTCTTTCTCTTTTTAGCAACGCTCCCACAAACACACACACGTAACTGCCTTCAGTTCAGTTCAGTTTTTTTGTTTCTCATGAGAACTGGTGAGTTTCTGTTCTCAACTCTCTTGCTTACGTTACACCTTGTTCCAGAGCATGTTTCCTTTTTGGTCAACCATCTTTGCTGTCAAGGTTTTGATCTGTCTGCCATTGTTCCAGGAAACTGTGTTCTGTGTCTGTATGTGGCTGCTTTAGTGTATGGTTCCTTGTTTATTCCTTTTTTATTTTTCCTTTTTTTTGGGTGTACCCTTGTTTGGTTGCTGAGAAATAAAAGCTGAGTAGGATGAAAGAAAAGGGGTGAAAAAAAGGGTTCTTTGCATTTGGTCAAATGCCTATATTAATCTCAGTTGGGATTTCATTAGTGGGTTGAACCTTTTTTCATCATTCTGATCTTGCCCTCCTCCTCCTAAGTTTCTTGTCCCTGAAAAGATTGGATGAATAGAAATACAGATCAAGTGTTAAGATTTATACATTTCAGCTTGGAATAGAGGATTGAACTTTTTCTTTTTTTTGGTCTTTGACCAAGGTAGGTAGGTGGTGATTAGATAAAGCCCTCCTCTGACGACTTCAGAATTCAAACCCCTAATATTGCAGGCAAGGTTTGCCTAGATTCAGAGTCGACTTCTTCTATGACCAACCATGTAGAGGATTAAACTTCATTTGTATCAGATTTTGCAGAGAAATGCATTCCTTATTCTGTATGATAGTAATTTTGGTGAATCTGACTTTTTGATAGACATGATGGGTGGTAAGTGGTAATGGTAGATTATTCTTATCCAATTTGCATGGTTGTCCAATACAACACATTAATGCTAAGGTCCAGGTTTGATTTTCAAGTTTCAACCTGAGACTTTTATCTTTGGAGTGCTGTATACTTCTGATGACTTTTTTGTGAATGACTTTGAAATTTAAGAGTAAGCCTACAATTGACCCGTTCAAATTCATATATAATGAACCAAGCACCACGTTAAGCTATTACTAGGGGCATGTCTATAACTGTCATTTGTTATATGACTGATGCACCTTTTTGGCAGGTTTGTCAATGGATTGGATGATCAATAGGGAATAAAAGAAGAAGAGGAAAGAGGGAGAGATGAAAGAGGAGTCAACAGGACTAATCATTGGGATTTCTATAGGTGTGGTTATTGGAGTTGTTTTGGCAATTTTTGCATTGTTCTGTCTTAGATACCATCGGAAGCGTTCGCAGATAGGCAATAGCAGTTCCCGGAGGGCAGTTACCATACCTATCCGTGCCAATGGTGCTGATTCCTGTACTATTCTATCAGACTCAACCTTAGGTCCAGAATCACCTGTAAAGTCTGGACGTAATGGCATGTCCTTCTGGCTTGATGGGATTAAGAAGAGTAACGTGGTTTCAGCATCTGGAATTCCAGAATATTCATACAAGTATATTTTTCTTATATGGAATTGCCTTCTTGTGCCATTCTTTTTGTTTTTAGATGATCCTACTCTAAATTCTTGTACATTAACATGCCTTGAGACTATAAGTAATAATTAGCAGTTTATTTTTTCTTATATGGAATGTTAAATGGTCATTCTAAATAAAAAAGCTTCATGGTCTTTGTTCTTTGAAGAGAAATTCACTGTAGTATTGGAGTAATCAGGTTGAAACATTTAAACAGACGATGAAACTAAGGAAAGGATGACTTTAAACCACCATTGTACCATATTATACTTGTTATATAATAGATGCTTGATTCCCTCTAGGCATTTGACTCATCATATCTTGTCTTTCCATATTCAACCAAAAATTTATATACTTTGTTTGAAAATTTGCAAATTTTAGAGACCTCTAATTGTTTCTAAAAATAAAGTGAAGTTTGCAAGTGTTTGAACTCATCAGAACAACTTCTTTTTTCATGTTGTCATTTATCTCTTTCTTCTTGCTTTCTGTTTAATGGTTTTCTTTACGATTCAGGGATTTGCAGAAGGCAACATATAATTTTACAACACTCATAGGACAAGGTGCATTTGGTCCTGTTTATAAAGCTCAGATGTCTACTGGCGAGACTGTTGCAGTTAAAGTTCTTGCAACTAATTCTAAGCAGGGGGAGAAAGAATTTCACACAGAGGTGCAGATGATTACCAATAATCATTTCTCATTACTTTGGCAACCCCATTGGTAGATTTAGTCTGTGTTTCATGACATAACTCTCAGAGTCAAGTGTATGTCAAATGTGGTAACTTAATAGATTTATGGAGAAAGTCAGACTACTGAATAAGATATAGGAGGGATGTGAATGAGTATTGCTGTATAAATATCATTTTGGAAAATTAAAATATTAGAAACATGTTTATTACTATATCCTGAATCATACATTTTTTTTCTATGATACTTCTGCACAGATTTGTTGTGTGTGCTACATTTGATGTATTGGGAACTTGGCATGTTTCCATTTAGATAAAGTGATTGAATCTTGGGGCAATTGGTGATTTAGCAGTTTTACAGTTAGGTACCGTGTAGTAATTTTCTGTATGATCCTTCTGCTTCACTCCAGACCAGAGTAATTTGTCAATTTTAACCTTTTATGTTCTTTTAATTATTCTCAGGTTATGTTGTTGGGAAGGTTACACCATAGAAACCTGGTCAATTTGGTTGGATATTGTGCAGAAAAGGGGCAACATATGCTTGTATATGTCTACATGAGTAAAGGCAGCTTGGCTTCCCACTTATACAGTAAGTTAGCTATCTATCTTTTTTGCTTGACAAACTTCAAGTCCTAAATTCTTCCCTGTGCCACTCATACCACTTGGGACAACACAATGGATTGGATTAATCACTCATTTTGGTTGTCAACTATCAAAGTTTGGTGAATTGGCTTCTGGCATGTTTGGATTTAGTTATTAAAGTAGTCGAGGCTTTGGCTTACCATTATCCAACTAGTTAAAGATTCTATCTGAGTGATCAGTGATGTTATTTCAGCTTTTACTGTATGTTCTTCAAGGTTAATGAAGGCAGCATCCCCTGGAATAATACATGAAACCCCCCGCCCCTTGTTTTTAAGCTTTTATAAGAAAAAAAAGATAAAAAAGCGTGGCGTAGGTTCATGCATGCACAGTTGTCCTTACAAATTTTGTGGCTGAATATAGTTCATGGAAATTTGTATATGCAAACACAAGTTGAAAAGTTTTGAAGTTTTCTACATCCACACTCTCAAACCAATTGTATGAAAATGTATTGTTTTTGTGTGTAATGCAAACTTTTCTAGACCTGCAAAACAATTTATGAAACCGTTTTTGCTTTTCTGTAAATTCCACAAGAGGCCATGACTAGATTCTATCCTATTCCATAATCCCCAAATTTCTCTGCTGGAATCCCACCTTATAAAGAAGGCACTTCTTACCAAGTCATGTAAGCAAGATATGAAATAGGACTTTAATATGCGTGCCTTTCAATTGTTGTGCTTTTTATTTTTTTGGGAGCGACTCCTTTCACGTTCAACTGTTGTATTGCATATGCAATAATAAATGAAACATTTATAGTTTTCTTGTCTCTATATTCAGATGAAGAGAATGGGGCACTGGGCTGGGATTTGAGGGCTCATATAGCTTTAGATGTAGCAAGAGGTGTGGAGTATCTTCATGATGGGGTAAGTTTCCATGTGATCTGCACTGAGATAATTCTGCTTTGTGTATTTAGTTATAATTGTATGTGTTGTCACTTCAGGCAGTTCCTCCTGTAATCCATCGAGATATCAAATCTTCCAATATTCTCTTGGACCAGTCCATGCGAGCCAGGGTATGTCCTTGTTAATCATCACCTTTATCACAAAAAAAGTAGTTTGTAAAAAAGAAAATGGCTTTGTAGTTGTTAATGTTGAATCAATCAAACAGGTTGCTGATTTTGGACTTTCAAGAGAAGAGATGGTGGATAAACATGTAGCTATTCGGGGTACTTTTGGCTATCTTGACCCTGACTATATATCTTCTGGGACATTCACTAAGAAAAGTGATGTATACAGTTTTGGGGTGTTGCTCTTTGAACTTATAGCTGGCCGAAATCCCCAGCAAGGTCTTATGGAATACGTTGAGCTTGTAAGATCTCTCTCTCTCTCTCCCTACAAGCTATACTGAGGATAATGGATTTGTTGGTTTTGGCCTTTTGGGTGATATATAATGCCTTATGCATATCTAAACAAGTCATTGCTAAGCATTTGTTTCATGACACTATCTAATGAAATTGTCCTACTCCTATCAAAATGCTTTGTTGTAATAGCACATTATGCATAATTCTTTTTTTTTTGTCCTAATGAATGCTATATTGCTATTGATGGATGATTAGGCAGCAATGAACACTGAGGGAAAAGTTGGTTGGGAGGAGATTGTGGATTCTCGGCTAGAGGGAAAATGTGATTTCCAAGAGCTCAATGAAGTGGCAGCCCTTGCCTATAAATGCATCAACCGTGCCCCAAGGAAGCGCCCTTCCATGAGGGACATAGTGCAAGTGTTGACACGGATCCTTAAATCAAGGCACCATAGGAATCATCATCACAAGAAGTCCTTGTCAGCCACAGCTGACGAAGTTTCCATTGATGTTGATCAGCCAGACACCAAGACTTCTGTTACTGACCACCGGAGAGAAGAATCTATAGATAGTGCAGCTGACATGTATGATGTGTAGAAGATGGTTTTGCATTTAGCTCATTTTTTTGGTTACATTTTCATTTTTGGATTTTGCCTTTTGATATAATATGGCCGTAACTAGACATGAGTCCTGAGTGATTTAATGATGCCCGGCATCATCTTCTGTAATTTTGTGTAACATGTTTTTTTTTTTTCATTTTTTTTCTTTCATTTATTTTTTGTTTCCTTCTCTTACTTCAGTTCTGTTGTCTTGCAGAAATGACACTCCAAAATTTGTATATTAATACTTTCATGAATGAAATTGAAGTGATAAAAGAGAAAGTTACCTTCATGCTCATCATCATTTATTTCTACATAACAACAAAAAAAAAGAGGCTACAATTCGAGAAACCTCTTCAACTATGGGTTATGGGTTATGTGTAAAATATCACCATGTATTTTGAAACTCAAACACGAATTCTCAACTTACAAAAGCATGCATTCTAATACATATTGACCCCTATGAGTAAAAAACCCTCAACAAAGAGTTAATATGCATGATTTAATAAGTTTATAGAATCATATTTAAGGCTAGCAATAAGCTGAGCCAGCTTATGAACCTACACACAACTCGGTTCATTAATAGTTTAATGCATTAAAAATTTTGGCTTGTTTGTTAAATGAGTCGAGTTTGAGTTTTCACTTGTTTAATTCATTAACTCGTGATCTGACTCAATATCTATTTATTTATTTTTTAAGAATAACAATAATAACATTAATATTTTAATTTAATATATATTAGTATTTTATTTTATTTTTTATTTGACTATATCTTTTTAAACTAAATTTATGCAAAGAAAAAAATATTATCGAGTTACAAATTTAAGCTTAATGGTTTAAGAATAGTATAAATCCTTAAAAAGAGCAATTAGGCTAAGGAATTTTTAGAAAATTACTTGTAAATATTCTAAATATTTACTAAATATATCTAGATATATTTACTAAAGATATTTTATAGGTTTTGTAAATATTTAGATATTTTAAAAGTTAAGTGAGAAAGTTTTAGAGTTCTATCCTCATTATACACTTAACTATATTTCTACCTTCCATTCTCCTCTATTACTAAGGATGCGGAACAAGTATAAATAGGTGAGACTCTATTAGGTCAAATCATAGATAATTAAATAGTTAGTTTTTAATTTGAATTTTTTTTAACAAACACTCGCTTACCTAAAGACTAGGCTCAATATTGACTTATTGAGCTAGAGCAACTTGTGAACTTAAGATAGATTGAGTTCAAGCCAATTAAATAAGCTCAATTTTTTATTAAGTTAAACTTAAATTAAGTCTAGTTCGATTCATTTCCGGTCCTAGTCATATTGATGAATTTCAATGCATCATAAAATTTACATGATTTATAATTGGGGGGGCTTTCTTGAGTTTTAGAAAGAAAAAAAAACTAATCTCTAATATGTAACAAATTTTTTTTGGACAACTAATATGTAAAAAAAAAAAACTAATCTCTTATATGTAACAAGAATTTAAGAAAGTAAAAAAGAAAAGAGAGTAGCACAAAAAAAAAATTGAATTGAGTCATTCTGTAATGGGGTCAGAATTTGGGCTTACTAAAGAGGCCCACTTGAAAAGCCCTCAGACCAAACAATACGTTGTCGTTTTGTTCATTCTAACCATGGAGAGACATAAGGCGTTATTTCCTCTTTCGCTCTTCTCTTTCACATTGTGTTATCCATTATCATTATCAGAAGCAGAAAGAAGGAGCAGAGGTTCCAGTAACAGTAGCAATGGCAGCAGCAGCTATGGCTGCTCTTCAGAGCTCGATGACCTCTGTCTCCCTCTCCTCTAACTCTTTCTTCGGACAGCGTCTCTCTCCCATCACTCTCTCCCCTCTTCCGGTACGCTACGCGCTCTACACCATTATTCCAAGTTAGTTTATTTCAATTCAAGTTTCAATTTTGATCATTCCATCTGCTTCCTTTCTCCCTTTCTTCAAATGGGTCTTTGGCAAATTTGCTTGTTTCCCGTTGTTGTCCAAGCTCATGGGTATTAGCAATTTCAAAATTTTCATTTTTCCCCCAATTTTCTTTCGGGTCTTCTATTGTAAATGTGGTCATAATGTTAAAACGGTTCTTCACAAAAAAAAAATGTTATTGTGTTTTCTTCGTAAGATTAGTGGATTGCAGTATTCAAGTTGTGTGCCTTTCAATTCATTCTCGGGCATCTGCAAATGAATGTGGCTCTCTTGGTTTAATTCACAACCATCATTCATGGTTTGAATTTTTTTTGTGTCATGTTCAAATTTATCTTTATTTTTTTGTTCTTTTCCGGGGTAAAATGAATATCTTTATCCATTAAATTTACTACGTGTTTGACATGAATTTGTCATTTTGGGTCTCTTCAGCATAATTGGTACTACTGAGAATGAATATATTATAAACTAAGCCCTGATGAAGAAAAAAAAAAAGATTGATTGGTATTACTGAGAAAGAATGTAGGTTTTCTGATTTAAACTATTTGATTGGAGAAGCCTGTAAAAAAAGGATAGGATTGTTGATTGATATTCATATCTATTGCAGTTTGTTATCGCCAAATGATTTGTGATTAGGCTTTTCTATGTATAACAAGCATTTTGGTTATATTATATGATTGAAAAGCTAGTAATTCTTACTATACTATGTTCATTTTCTCGGTGCTTGTTTATGTGGTACTTTTCAAGTTAGGAATTGGCTCAGCCAACTTTTCAGTCAAAGCTGTTGTCTTGTTATAGTGAAGAAACATATTCTACTGATGTGGAATAGAACTCTAAACTTCTAGATCTTTTCCAATTTAGTTTAGTTGTTTACATTTTTATTATCTTCATTTGTCCATTATATTAGCTTCCCACAAACTTTGGCATTGCAGAAAATAAGTGCTTACCATTTTATTTTCAACAATGAATACTATTAATTCATGCTACAGCTATGATTTTTTTTTTCTTATCCTTTTTTATCCTATTTCTTATCTCCATGTCTCCAAGAGATGAAATTGAAATGTCATAATTTTTTTCAATAATATTATCATTTAAGAAACCCTTTTGATCAGCCTGCAAATTTCTAGATTCTTTTAATTTCTTTTGCTGATCATTTTGTTGCAACTTGCAAGAATGCTTAATGTTTCAAAAAAAAAAAAACAACTACATTAATATTTTGTCAGACTAACGAATGGACTGGTTATTAAGGATAAAATAAATCACTGGCAACTGCATCTTCCAATTTCATTTTGGACCTCAATATGCCCAAAAACATCTTTAAGTTATCAAGATTGTAACTAAATTTCCCACAGAATACAGATGCAGTGCTCAAAAGTTTAGCAGACTAACTTGATATTATTTCATGTTGTGACGTGCAGAGTAAGTCAACAGAGAAGCAATGTCCTATTGTAATGAAGGTTAGTATCAAATTCTTGCCTCGTCCACGACTAATATGATTATTCTTTTCGGACTTTGTTAAACCGAAAATCAAAATGGACCAAAAAGTTAAAGGATAGTGAGATGAGAGCAGAGCATGTGTTATTGCAGTTCATTATTTGTTGGTACTTGGTAGAACTTAAAAATGATCCAATTTGATTAGAAATATTTTGCTAATACCTGAGACGAAAATGTTATTTGGTCCAGTCAATGCTTTGGATATAAATTTGATCCACAGTTAATAAAAAGAGTTATACAAAATTTATGAACCATATTTTGCCATTTATTGAAAATTCTGTTCGAGGCATAAGTCTAATTAATACCTTAGCTACTTCAGTGATGTGGAACTTTCTCATATCTTAACAGTTTTAGAACTTTACACTGACACTGAATCCATTTTAAACTCTATGTCTTTACATTAAAATCAAGCATAAAGTTATTCATGTTCTAAAGAAAATGAAAACAAAACAAGCCTTAAAGCTTCTCTAATTTAATAATGTAAAACCGCATAAAAAGACAAGGTTATGGGTCAACTTAAATATATTGTCTAGCTAGCCATAATAATTGTCTTGTGTAATATTTTTTCTGTTTCTCCTCTGGCAGCTTAAGCAATGGGAGCGAAAGAAATGTAAACCAAACAGCCTTCCTATCTTGCACAAAATGCATGTTAAAGTTGGAGATACAGTGAAAGTCATATCTGGACATGAAAAGGGAAAAATTGGGGAGATTACTAAGGTCTTCAAGCATAACAGCACTGTCATAGTGAAAGAATTAAATTTGAAGATAAAGCATATGAAGAGTAGAGAAGAGGGTGAACCAGGGCAAATTATTAAGGTTGTTTTCATTTCCCTTGCTAGAAAAAGCACACAATTATGAATTCTCTTCTACTTTTGCCTGTTCTTCAAGGAAAAAAAAAAGTAAATTTTGTGTTCATTTGGAAAGCACGGGTATGCTATAACTTTCTTTGACGTCTCAGTCATTGGTAATTACGTATATGTAGAGTAATTGTGAACTTACATTTACTTAAGGTGTTCCCCAAGGATACATAATAACACTTATCTGGAAATGTTTCAATTTGTAGTTTGTTTAAAGGTTTATTAATTATACTTTGGCATATTAAATAGAAACATGTGCATGCAGTTTGTTGGTGTATATATGCATCTTCTAATACTTTTGTGAACCATTTTTCTTTAATTGCAGATTGAAGGGCCTATCCACAGCTCAAATGTGATGCTGTACTCCAAAGATCAGAATGTAGCAAGCCGCGTGGGTCATAAAGTCCTTGAAAATGGTAAAAGAGTGCGTTACCTTATAAAAACTGGAGAGATAATTGATACTGCAGAGAATTGGAAGAAACTGAAGGAAGATAATAAAAAAACTGAAGAAGTTGCTGCTGCTTAATTTTGTTGGTTTAACACATGCCTTCACCAGTAATGTAACTCTAGGCGTACTTGTAATTTCTTTTCCTTTTTATTATTTAGTGTATATCTCTTGTCTGTCTGTTGATCTCCATACACAAAACCTGAGTAATTAAATTTGTTTTATATCTGTTGGTTGTTGATTTTGTGCAATTGATTTTCCTGAAGAGAAATTGTTCATGTTTCCACCTCCGGAAAAGTCGCTTATGGACATTATTCATGTGCACCACATCTGACCTTTTTTATTTTTCAGTAAAGAATGGTTGTTTTCTTTGTGTAGATGACTCGGCATAATCCAATCAGGAGTGCTTCTTTGTCCTCTACAAAGAAATAGAAGGCTATATGTACACTTTGGTTTTGTTTACAAATGTAGTAACTTGTTTCATGCTGAAGTGGATAAATGTTAGACGAAGTTATTGTCAACTAAGAGAATACTTTTTGATGTGTTGCCTGCATTTAATTAGGGGAACAAGAAAGAAACAAAAAATATAAGATAAAAGATTTGATTATGTAACCGAGCTCATTTATGTAACCGAGCTTGATTCTATTAACTTAGGGTGTAATTGTTTCACAGAGAAAAATATATTTAGAGTGAAAATCACGTCACACTTGTTTAGTATAATAAAAATATTATATGATTGAAACTATAGTGTAACTTACTCTACAAATTTTGGTCATTAACATGAAATAAGTTAAAAGTTAACTACTACACCCTTAATATTACCAAGGGCATGCGATGCGGATCATCTGAATGAGTTGAATCCACGCTTCTTCATATCTCGTTCACAAATTGTTCACAAACTGTTGATTTGGCTGCATCCATGTTATTAGAAAAATTATGTTAGTATCATTACTCTGAATTCTGAAAATGATAGTCTCCCCTTAAGACTTTGGCAACCAACCAGGCTTGAGTAATGATCGCATGGAGCCATGGACCTGTGCTGATACTAATAGAATATCAATGGCATGCTGACTGCCGAGCACTTACCTGAGTTATATTCACTGATTCACCCTTGTCTTCTTGTTGTTAGTGGCTGCGACATTACACTTGGTCCATACCAGTTGCTTAGACTCGGCTCACATCATTTGGTGTTGCCAATCGATTTGGACTTTTCTCAATTCATGTTGTCAGATGAAAGATATGCATGAACTAAATGAATGTTGAACACCATTTTCTTTACACTTTATGTTACAATTTTTATTGTTTAAGAAAAAAAGGGAGATAGAGTGTATATTATTAAAAAATGTGTTATCTTACTTTATTATTTAGAAAAAAAATAGCGTAAAAATAGTATAATGAAATCTGTGTGTGAATATCATTGTTACAATAATTACTGGGTATAATATTCTATATAACCTTATCATTATATGAACAGGTCAACACTATACAAAAATCCCTGCGCATGCTCAAGCTAGATAATCCTTACCATATATCTTAATTCAAACCGTTTCTATCTAGCCTTTTCAAATCCAAATTGAAAGCTGCAATATATGTTTATATATAGTTGACATATATACCACATATTGATTATTAATTAGTCTCCATTTTGTACCACAATTTATCAATTCAGCTTTCTTTTCCTGTGTCCTTCCTACTATACATCAGTTAGATACACGCATATCCTGCAAATATTATTTTTTGTCCACATCGTCTTCTAAAACCCAAATTTGAGATACCGAATCTCAATTTCCCTTCTTTTCCAAATTTTGTCTTTTTCCCTATTTGAATTTCCCTTTTAAATCCTATACAACTTCACCAATATTCTGCATAAACAAATCCACTATCAGAGATCCCATAGATTTTCCAAAATCAGTTTACCAAATCTGATTACATAATATGCAAATTTGGAATTTTCATATTTTTTTAATAAAAGAATATAACAATATCATTTTTAGAGAAAAAAATGTTTACATATAAAATAAGAGTTTAATTGATATATATTGTGTACATAAAATTCTTTACAGTAACAGTACATACTACTTTAATTCATAAACTAATTAATTATTTCTTTTGCATCAATTCGGATTTGAATCCCTTTATATGAGAATTTCATATTTCAATAACCCTATCTCTTTGAAGAGACCTACACAAATTTTGTGTAAGGACTAAAGCATCATATACACAAATTGAGTTTTATTCATAAGCTTTTTGTGTATTTGTTTATTTATTTTTAACAAATTACTCTTGTAATTTTAGGTTGAAATGAAACTTAAGTAAAACTCTCTTTAAAGTAAAAATTTCATAATTCGAATCAAAATTTACTTAGATCGTAATCTACTTCTCTTACTACTAATTTTTTTTTTTTAAGTAACATGTCCTTTGAAACTTTTAAGGGGAAAAAAAACTACAACAAATTTAAAATTTTGCTAAATAAATGTCATATACGTAAAAAAATAGTAGGAATCAAATTTGCAAATTTGAGACCCTTCAAGCAAGCAAAAACTGAAATTGTGCAGCTGAATATGGTATAAAATCTGGGATACCATGCCACCAGTTACAATCATGTGAATGTCCAGGACACATGTAGTCATTTCACAACAACTGGCAACCATGCATGGAAACAAATAACGACAGCTAAATTTGTTCCATGTCATTGTACCAGTTACCTCTCCAGTATTGGAGGGTCCTGTGCTTTTTCTATATGTATGTTAAAATAAAGGTATAATTTTTATATGTAGAAAAAGTATTAAAATCAATACTGGAGAGGATCCGACTCATACTAAGTTACCATAAAAAGTCAAACACAGGACAAACGTTTCAAAATCATCAAACTCTATTAATAAATGTATAGCACATGCCTACGTGCCTACGTGCTCGATCCTCGCCAAATACTATAATAATACAAATATTATATCTATACACTTGATTAAAGAGAGAATTAATTGTTAAAAAGCAAATAGCCATATCTAATAGGTCCTTTCATAAAATAATAAAATTTGACTTTAACTTTTTATTTTAATTTTAATTTTTAATTTTTAATTTTATTTATTTATTTTATATATTTATTAATTCAATTAAATAAAATTAAAAATAATAAATAAAAAAATTAAATAAAATTGAAAACAAAGGTTAAAATTAAAGATTAAAAACAAATTTTTTTGTTCAGTGTATTCAACATATTCAAATTTTTCTGTTCAATGGGTATTGGTAAGTTCAATGTATTCAAACTAAAAAGTTTATTAAATACTTTTTACTCAACTTATTTATAAGTAATATGATTTTTAAGTACACGGTCCTATCTTCATTTCATTTTAGAATATTATGTTCTCACTCAATCGAGATACTATTCTGACTCACTAGATAAACCAAGTGCAATTAGAATCAGAATTGAAAAAGAGAGCTTAAATAATTGAGTATAAATGTAATCATTTTGATATTTCAATTATTTAAGTGTTGAAAGATGATGTTTTAATATTTTAGTTATTCAAATTGTTGCATTTTTACTTTAATTTTTATCATAAATTTGTGCATCATTTGCACAGGCACGAAGATGCAATTTTACTGAATTTGGTCAATAAGAATTAATATGGGTGTTAAAAGATAATATTTAAGTATTTTGGTTACTTAAATTTTTGTTACTCTAACTGAGGAAAATCTGTAGCATGTCAGTTTAAGGGATGACAATCCAAGAACATGAATGTTTTTTCTTGAATTTTTACAAGGGTTGCGTTGTAAAAAGAATATGTTATTAAATATCATTTTGTTATCAAGTGACCTTAAATTCAAGAGGAGGAATGAATTGAGTTTATGAAATATTTTCACATATTTTTCGTAAAACATTTGTTTATCAATTTTAGTTGAAACTATTAGATAATTGAAATAAATAGATAAATGAGATTGAATACTTCACTCACAAATAAAACAAGTCAAGATGAATAACATTCAAGTAAACATATAAAATAAATGCACAAATGTAAAGAGATAGGGTTGAGAGAATCAAATACAAGAGTTTATCCTGGTTCAGCCACCCCTTGTGACCTATGTCCAGTCCTCAAGCGAACCACTCGAGATTTTTCACTAAACTTCAAGCTTGAACGGGTGCTTGAAAACCTTTACAGATTAGAGCACTCAACAACACCTTGGGATATCTCACCCTTGTGCTTTGAGCCTCAAAACAGGGATGCCTCACCCTATACAACCTTTGAGGGATACCTCACTCTCTTTACACATTTGAAGGATATCTCACCTTCTTCTCAACAAGAGATACCTCACCATTTTTTACTAGAGGGATACCTCACCCTCTTTATACAATAAATAAAGTGTTTGAATGATAGAAACTCTCTCAAATAGTAGATTGATACAAATTGAAGCTCTAGAATGCCCCTTTTGAATATCTCAAGTTTTCTCACAAAAACAGGGCAAAAACATTTTTAGAATTTGATTCTCGTATATAAGTGTTAGATTGATGTTCTGAATTGAAGGTTAGCCATTAATGAAGACCCAATGCAAATATTTATAAGTTGTTGGAAGAAATGAGTAGTTGGGTCATTTTTAGCCAAGCATTAAATGCCATTAATATAGCCGTTGAACTCTGTCAGATTGCTTGTAATCGATTACACAGCAAATGTAATCGATTACATTGTTGTTCCAACGTGTTCTTGGCTTTTTGGGCTCTGTGTAATCGATTACATTCTTGGTGTAATCGATTACAATGCCTCTGACTTACTTTGTAATCGATTATCATTTTCATGTAATTGATTACATACCTTCTTGAATGTGTTCTTACCTTTCTGGATTCAATGTAATCAACTACATTACTAGTGTAATCGATTACAAGGCCTCTGACTTGCTTGCAATCGATTACATGCTCCATGTAATCGATTACCAGCTCTTTGTTTAGCTTGTAATCGATTACAAAACATGTGTAATCGATTACCTTGGCCTTTGAACACATTTTTCAAATCCAATTAAGCTTGTAAGTCATTTCTAACACTTCAAGACATTTGATTAAACATAAATCTTTTCATGAGTGTTAAATCTAAGATTGAAAATAACGTTTCTTTGAAAAATATGTTTAGCTTTGAATTTTTACACTTATTTTGGAAATGATATATGAAGAACCATTTGAGAAATCTTGAGATACTTAAAGGGCATTTTACATTGATATTCTAAGACCTATATCTAATATACCTCTTTTGATCTTGATCTTTTCTTTTGCTCTTGATCTTCTCTTTTTGCTTTTGTTATCATCTAAAACTCATTTGACATGCTTCAAGACATAAGCATTCACACATTTTTTTAAAAATTAACACCATAAGTTCCAAAACAAGCTAAAGTTGATCTACCTCAATCATATGATATTAAACTAGCACTCACTGCTGAGACCGAACCAAGGAAAAATTAGAAGTGGGCATTTGTATCAGTTAGATTTTATCTTTTTCATGACTAAATGCTTAGTTAGGTCCTCTTAAAATTATGTGCACTTATGTGCATGTCTATGCTTGTGTTTCCAACGAGTGTTGACTTATGTTCTCTTTAGCAAAATCGAATACGGTTTAATTTTGCTTTTGTCTTCTATCTTTACATAGATAGCACCTAATAAAGCTATATGATTCTGATTTGTAACAAATATTGGTGCACCTTCACCCAGTTGAAGGTGTTTTTGTAACATTAACTTTTATGTTTCTTACTTGTAGGTGAAAGGCTACTATAGACTATAGAGTAAGAAACAATGAAGTATGAATTTATTGAGGAGGAGGATTGGTTTCCTAACCACTGTGATGTTACATTATAATGGTCTATTGCCTTTGGAAGGCCCTTGGGAAGTTCTATTTCATTTTCTCATAAAATATCTTTCACTCAAAGGGTTATTAATCAATGATTAAATATAATGTTTGTTTAATGATATATTGTTCATTAGTTTCTTCCAAGTTCTGTTTGAATTCTTTGCTCAACATTCTGTGAATTTAGAAGTGGAGCAAATTGTCCTCAGGGTGTGGAATGACAAACATGAGTACATTTGTGACTTAGATGTTATTGACAAAGGTAGCTATAAGGTTGCAGAGATTATAGGTTGAAGCTAGGAGACTCCATATATTTCACAAAGCTTGAAAGAGTCGAAAATGTTGAGCAACTAAATATATGCGTTGAAAGTTTTTAATGGGATTTATTTGAACTTACAAAAGTAATATTTTTCAAACTTGAAGTGAATTATAATAATATATATAAATAGATACTTAGAATATGAATTGATAATGTTCACCCGTGCATTGCACTAGGGTCATTGCACTTGAATCTTACCACCCAACCAACGCAACCACAACCAGGACAAATTGTGGATAGAGTTAATTCGTTTGTTTTGTCATTAATACCTGGTGAAGAAAATGAATATCTTAGTTTTGATTCAATTTGTAAATTAGATGAAGATATAGATGTTGACCCTGAATGGTTGACCACTGAATTCTTAAATGATATTACATGCTCTGGTCTTCCTAACCATAGATTAATTTTAAAGAAAAGAGTTCCAGTTATGTTGATGTGTAATATTGATTAAGCTTCAAGTCTTTGTAATGGCACAAGGCTTATTGTTGTTGAGTTGGGTGTGAATGTTATTGGTGCTAAAGTTGTCACAGGCAATAATATTGGAGACAAGGTCTACATCCCTCGAATGAATTTAATTACTTCTGATCTTGGGCTACCATACCGATTTCAACGAAGGCAATTCTCATTATCTATTTGCTTTGCTATGACAATTAACAAAAGTCAAGAGCAAACCCTTTCTCATGTGGGTTTATTTTTACCAAGGCCTGTTTTCTCACATGGTCAGTTGTATGTGGTTATCTCCCGTGTTAAATGTAGGCATGGATTGAAAATTCTCATTTGCAATGATTAAGGTGAATTTTGTCGAGTTACTAAGAATGTAGTGTTCAAAGAAGTGTTTCAAAAAATTACAATTTGAATGCACATTTTCTAAGTTTTTTTGGTGATTTTTTTTTTTGTATTTCTAGTTCATGTAATTATTGTTATGATGCTTCCTGTCATTGTATCTTACTCATTGATCAAGTGTTAATTATATAAAGTTGTTGAAAGTTATTGAGCCTAATTTTGTTCATATTGTTCGCGACCAACATAGTACTCTCCTTTTTGTTAATTTTTATATTAGTTAATTTTTCCTTAGCAGCTTTAAATGGAAAGCTTCCTTACAATATTAACAAGATACAACATTATTTTATACATAAATTCATCTTTATTGTCATGTCTTAGCTAAACCCCACTATCCTACAGTGCTCAAATTGACTTAGCAAAATTAAGGTTTGTCAAATTGTCCCACGTTCAGTTTTAAAGTTGAATTTATTTCATGTACTAAGCTAGCTGAATCCAGCTTATTCCAAATATACTATGTTAACATTTACAAATTCATGAAAATATTAGCAAGCCATTGTTAGTTTATGCTCAAGTTATGCATCCTATGAATGCTATGACTTGATATATATGTGTGTATAATGCCAGTGTGCTGCTCTGTCAAATTCAAATGGTTACTTCCTATCTAGAAAGCATCGACACGCCATTTTACTGGCGTGTCCGCGTGTCGGACACGTGTCAGACACGGACACACAATGACACTCACACAACACGCGTGTCTCACGTGTCCAATTAAAAAAATTATTATTATTGGCTCGAACACGGTTAGGACATATCTCGGACACACCGCGGACATATATTGGATACAGCCCATTAAAATTTTAAAAAAAATTACTGTATGGCAGTGTACTAATACCACGGCCCACAAGCCCAATATCACCCGACCCAACCTTAGGAAAAATCTTTTATTCTTCCTCAATACATTGTGTTCACTGTGTGCTAATGGTTCAAGTTTCAAGTAAGTTTCACTCTGGTCAGTTAGTTCAATTTTTAATTCTTGTTGGTTTCTTTTCTAGTTATAAATAAAGATGTTTATGTTGTCATTGAAGAGTTGTGTTTGGAATGTTTATAATCAAAATTACATATATATATATATATATATATATATATATATATATATATATATGTCGTGTCCGTGTTGTGTCTTAAATTTTTAATTTGGTGTGTTTCTGTATCCGTGTCGTATTCTGTGTCCATGTCCATTTCCGTGCTTCATAGCTTCCTATCAATAATAATTTTTCTATTATCCTTTTTTGCAATAAATTTGTTCTATGCTCATGCTTTAACTATTTGTTGATTTCGTAATAATCCTGTTGCTAATTCATAGATTCCAATTCAACTTATATTATTTTTCATTTATTCTATTTTTCTTACATCCACAACTACCAGGAGCACAAGCCTCTCTAGAAAATTTTACAATTAGGAACAAAGACATTCCAACATAACTTAGTTATGAGAAGGATAACAAATTTATCAAAAAAGGAAATGTGCTATAACCTTATAATTCACACAATTATTTGTTTATTCTAGGAAAGTTAACAAAATTTATCATAAATCTATTGCCAAAAAATTTGATCTCCAAATATCATATTTACAAACTTAATTTAATTTTAACTTATTTATATGTACCAGTTCAGATATAATCATCTTATATTAAAGTCTTTAATCTATTTTATCTACGTGTAATTCATTTTCTTTTATACATTAAAGTTAGTCTTACTACATATTTATTTTACGATCAATAATCTACTATACATGAGTAACAATAATCTTTAACTACTAGCCATTCTCAAATCACACTTTCTGCTTACTTATCTTTCTCATTTCATTGATTTTTTTGCGCACGGGTGAACTAACTAGTTTCACAACAATTGGCAACCATGCATGGAAATAAATAACAACAGCTCAATTTGTTCCATGTCATTATACCAGTTACCATAAAAAGTCAAACACAGGACCAACGTTTCAAAATCATCAAACTCTATTAATAAATGTATAGCACATGCCTACGTGCCTACGTGCCTACCTGCCTACGTGCTCGATGCTCGCCAAATACTATAATAATACAAATATTATATCTATACACTTCATTAAAGAGAGAATTAATTGTTAAAAAGCAAATAGCCATATCTAATAGGTCCTTTCATAAAATAATAAAATTTGACTTTAACTTTTGATTTTAATTTTAATTTTTAATTTTAATTTTTAATTTTAATTATTTATTTTATATATTTATTAACTCAATTAAATAAAATTAAAAATAATAAATAAAAGAAATTAAATAAAATTAAAAACAAAGGTTAAAATTAAAGATTAGAAACATCTTTTTTGTTCATCATTAAAAAGGGCTCCATTAGGCTGGTTTAGTTTATTGGCTTTTGCTTTGGTAGCAAAGAGTAAAGGAGGAAATGGAGGAAGCACTCGAGGCTGTGAAGAGCAAAGGACAAGTTGTGACTCCTGCAACATACTGCGTTACCGGAGCCACAGGGTATATTGGTTCATGGCTGGTGGAGGCACTTCTTGAAAGAGGGTACACAGTTCATGCCACTGTCAGAGATCCTGGTTAGTAACCTTTTTCTTCCACACCCTTTCCCTTTTTGTTGTAGCATTATAGATTCAAATTAGTACAAGAAAGACAAGTGGAATCAAAGAAATTAAGCAAGTTAAAAAGTTATGTGATAGTATTTTGTACCTCGCTGGTTCCTTGAAGTCATCAAGATTTTACTTGGTGTGCCACACGGGAAAGTGGGAAGGGGATGGGGAATGGAAAGGAGCGAGAACATTGCGGGGGATTGATGTCCCTCAACTTTTGTCACATGAGTTGTGTCTCAACTTTTCTTATTCTTATTTTTTTTTTTTTTAGATTTTCTGATTCTGCCAAGAAAATCATACATATAACCCTGATGACTCCAACCAAACGAACCAGGATATTGTCACTTTTGTTCGGTTTGAGTTGCTTAAGCAATTTTTCCCAAACTCAAATCAGCCTAACTTTTACCTATTTCATCAATTTGGACTTATATCATCACAACCTGACCTGACATCACCCCTGTATACGGTGAAAATAAGTTAGACGATTCATCAGGAATTTGATCTAGTTTGTTTAACAAAAATATCAAATCAAAATCTTTTAAAAAATTTATTTAATTAAATAGGTTAGGTTTTAGATTTTTGAAATATTTTTTAAAATTTAACGGATTGACTTATTTAATTATATATTATTATTTTATATATATTATGATATTTTAATATTTATATAATATAATTAATTATAAATAATATAATATTTTTTTAAAATTCAAGTTTATTAATCTATATAAAAGTTTAGATTCATTAATTTATCTTATTGATTTATTTAAAAATGTTATTATAAAATAAATCTTTAAATAAATTTTTACATCATAACAAATTTTAAAAAAATAAAATTAAACTTTAATAAATGATTTATGTTAAGTAAATAAATTAAATTCAAAATTTATAATTAAAAAATAAATTAAATCTATTTAAGTCAGACTTGTCTCCTACCCGTATATCAAATGGCAGATTAAGACAAGTAATAAGAAGTGAATGAATCTAGCATGGCAATCTCGTGAAATTACCGTGGGCATGCAATTGCAAGGTCTACACAAGGGTTTTCTTCCTTTAGAATGGATATTAATAATATTGTGGCCATTGTTTTTTTCTTACTTTTTTTTAATATTGTATTCTGAGTTTATCATTTCTTTTTCTCGCATCAAAATATGATGAACTAAAATATCTAATGTCAAAATTTTATTTTGATGATCAGATAAGAAAAAGTTATTTTGATGAGTTCGTCTTCCACCGGAGGAGCAATAATATATATTGTTGTGTAATGTTTATATTATTACATTTACTTTTAGATTTATGTAATTTCAATTTTTGAATATTTAATATAATTATTATAAATAATTTAAATTTTCATTAAAGAAAAGGAAAAAAAGCTGATTTCTCAAAATTCACATGACACAAGTTCCAAAATGAGCTATTTATTTTTAAAAATGTTATTTTACCCATATTAAAAAACATTAAAAAATAAAATTTTGTTAACATGTATTAGACTTTTATATTCTTATATCAAATAGTGTATATATTATTTTTTATACTTCATCTAATACTATTCATTATATATATATTTTTTTATCATTTTTTTTCACTCAATCATATCCCTTAAAAAGAATGTCAACAATTATACATCCCTAAAAAAGAATGTATAAGTAACATTTTTCTTAGTGATTAGAGTAAATGGAGAAAATGAATACTAAGTGGTTTGGCCTCCTCTTATATAGTGGATGGATACTTGCTGAAGAAGTAACCCGAGAGATATCAATCCCTATTGTTTCATGATTAAGGGGCATTCTATTCCTTTTTTTTATTATGAGATATTGAGATATTTGACATTATCTTTATTGGTTTTTAGAAAATAAGAATGTAATCAGTAATAGTTTTAAAATCGGATTGATCCTTAAACTTATAAAAAGAGAGTTTCAAGGTTTTAAAGTTGAACCAGAGTCGAATTGGAATTTTATAAATACTTATACATTTAATAAATATATAACATTATGTTAAAAAATATGAAAGAATAATACAAAAATTATAAAATATAATACAATATATAAATAATAAAAAGATATTTATTATATATAATAGATATTTAAAAAAAGATTTATGAATTTAAAATATAAATATATCAAATCTTGTATGTTTGTTTACTATATATATATATATGAAAGATATCTAAGTAAGAGAAGTTTTATCGTAAGAGGTAAGACGAGTAAATCTTGATCATTGGATCTTATATGAATGATCAAGATTAGAATATAAATACATGTGACTTTTTTAAGTGATCACATGACTTTTAAGTAACTTTTAATCTTGACTATCTCTCATTATTTCACAATAAAAACTCTTCTCACTATATATATATATATATATATATATATATATATATATATGGTGAGAGAAATGTTTATTGTAAAAAGGTGAGATGAGTGAATCTTGACCATTGAATCTTACATGAATGGTCAAGATTAGAACATAAATGCATGTGAATTTTTTAAGTGATCACATAACTTTTAAGTAACTTATATATATATATATATATATATATATATATATAAAACGTATCCAGTGAGAGAAATTTTTATTGTAAAAAGGTGAGATGAGTGAATCTTGGTCATTGAATCTTATATGAATGATCAAGATTCACTCCTCTCACATCTTACAATAAACATTTATCTCACCAAATACGTTCCTTATATATATATATATATTAAAATTACCTACAATTAACCAAGCATGTATAGTGGCTCAAGTGGCTTAGAGCCGTGCTTGCAAATCTTTGCACATGTTCCGTCCTCTACTCGAGGGGAGGTCGCTAGAGAACCTCAGGTCGGTCGTCCGACAGTTACCCGAGGAAGACGAGATGGCATGCCTGTAGAGACACTCTGATAGATCAGTCTTGGAGTCAAGACCGTGAAGCATAGGTAGAGAAAAGTGAACATGTCTGGCCTAGGCTTCCAGGTCGGTTTATATAGAGATACGGATGACTGACTCTCTGAATACCTTCCGTTTGGCCATTTAGGATTTTGAGCATTATGTCTGGTCATTATGGCGTAAAGCCATTATGTATGGTCATCATGGCGCAATGTCGTTATGTCTGGTCATTATGGCGCAAGGTCATTATGTCTGTCAGTGAGTCGTATTAAGCACGTGTTTGTTAAGTTATTACCATTCGGGTATAGGCCGGTCAGACCTTGCAGAAATGAGTCTAGCTTATGGTAGGATGTTACTTGGGCCAAGACGGTCTACAGCCCCTTAACTTGGTCATCTGTAAAGATGGGCTGAGCTTATGAGTAGTCAAATGCTTAATTGGGTTAGAACGGTCCACAGCCCCCCAGTTTAGGCAATTAGTGATGATAGCCTGAGCTTGTATCAATGTTTATTCTTTATCCAAGCTTATAAATCTGGACGGTCCACAGCCTCCCAGTTTGGACAAATCTCAAAGTGAATGACCGAGCTTTTCTAAGTTCTTCGTAATTTTTAAGTTTCGTCCCTGGGTAACCTTCCCAGGTGAGTGGTAAGGTCTTTTGTGCATGTATTTTCCTGACCTTAACTATGAATTTTCCAAACCTGATATGGAGTTTCCTCGATTTAGGCCAGTCTTCAAAGGCTGATATCATGGTTTGACCATGACCTCGGATAGCTTCGCATGTTCTTCACTTTTCAATGGAAGATTTTGACCTCAGAACTTTTTTCGAGCTTGGCCAACTTTGTACATATGGCTTTTTCAATCAACATCTCAATCTAATCGTGATTAAGGTTTCTCCTCAAGCTTGGTCGATTAAATCAACACTGAACCGAACATGACATCGGCACTTGCAATTAGTTCGAGGTTAACATCTACTTTGGGTCGGCATCGGCTCGGGACCGGTTACTAGCTCGGGGCTAGCATCGGCTAGGAGTCGGTTACTTCCATCAGCTTTGTGCTGGCATCGGCTGGCGCATTGGTCGAGAGCTAGTTATTTTCATCAACTTTTGTTGGCATCGGCTGAAAGCTGGTTACTTTCATCAGTATTTTGCTGGCATCGGCTGAAAGCCAATTTACTTTCATTAGCTTTTGCTGGCATCGGTTGAAAGCCAGTTACTTTCATTAGCCTTTGTCGGCATCGGCCGAAGCCGCTTTCTTCCATCGCCTTTTTTTGACATTGACCGAAAGTCGGCATCGGTACGATCGCCGCTTCTTCCATCGCTTTTCTTGGCATTGGTCGAAAGTCGGTTTCTTCCATCGCCTTTTTGTCGACATCGGCTATAAACTGGTTACTTTCATCAGCTGTTTACTGGCATCAGCTGAAAGCTGGTTTACTTTCATCAGCTCTTGCTGGCATCGACTGAAAGCTGGTTTCTTCCATCAGCTTTTGCTGGCATTGGCTGAAAGCCGATATTGGCTTAGAGCTGGTTTCTTCCATCAACTTTGGCTGGCATCGGCTGAAAGCCGGTTTCTTCTATCAGCTTTTGCTGGCTTCAACTGAAAGCCGACATCAGCTGAGAGCCAGTTTCTTCCATTAGTTTTTACTGGCATCGGCTAAAAGCCGGCATCAGCTGAGGGCTGGTTTCTTCCATCAGCTTTTGCTGGCATTGGCTGAAAATTGATTTCTTCCATCAGCTTTTGTTGGCATCGACTGAAAGCCGGCATTGGCTGAAAGCCGGTTTCTTTCATCAGCTTTTGCTGGCATCGATTGAAAGCCGGTTACTTTCATCAGCTTTTGTTGGCATCGGTTGAAAGCCGGTTACTTTCATAAGCTTTCACTAGTTTGACCCGAGTTTTCGGGATGTCCATTTGGAATTTTCCAATATTTTGTTGGAGATTGTCTTCATCTTGTCATGTGAGTAATTCTGATAATAATATACAATTGAAATAGATTAAAATAAGTTTACATACCTCGGTAAGGTTGGTTGTACCGAGGTGTGATGAGATTACTCTTCTATCTTATAAGCCTTCTAGATTTCGTACGTCGGAAAACTTCATGATCCCTGCTTTGTTAAAGAAGAGCTCGATAGTTTTACAACTCGAAACTATGAACTCGGGAACTTCAAATCTTGGCTTTGAGCTTCATTATTGGAATGGCACTCTGCATGTTGTCATGTAATGGAGTTGCATTGCGTCGAGGCCGTAGCAGTTAGCTTCGAAGTTGTGCGTGGGCTCTATTTGGTGAATAGAAGAGCCCACCGTTACTTGCATAAGTACTTTCTTCGAGGGGTTAAGAAACCTTGTATTGCCTAAAAGGACATCTCTAGAGATAGGTAGACATTTGTGATAGGAATGTGACCCTTGTGGTTTCCAGTGGAGTGGGAGAGTTTTATCTCTTCTCACAGACGGCGTTAGATGTCTCATCCTCTACCCGAGGGGAGGTCACCGGAGAACCTCAGGTTGGTCGTCCGACAATTACCCGAGAAAGACGGGGTGGAATGCTTGCAGAGACACTCCGACCGATCAGTCTTGGAGTCAAGACCGTGAAGGCATAGGTAGAGAAAAGTGAACATGTCTGGCCTAGGCTTCCAGGTCAGTTTATATAGAGATCCGAATGACTGACTCTCTGGATACCTTCCATTTAGGTCATTTAGGATTTTGAGCGTTATGTCTAGTCATTATGGCATAAAGCCGTAATGTCTGATCATCATGACGCAAGGTCATTATGTCTGGTCATTATGACGCAAGGCCGTTATGTCTGTCGGTAAGTCGTATTAAGCACGTATTTATCGAGCTATTATCTATTTGGGTATAGATCAGTCAAATCTTACAAAAATGAGTATAACTTATGGCCGGATATTACTTGGGCCAGTCGGTCCAGCACCCAAATTTGAAACCTAGATTTGATATTTTAACAATCGAACTAATAAAATTCAACCAGTTGAACTGGTCAAACCTTGCTCGATTTGTGACCGACTCATCGATTTGAAGGCCAATTTTCTCTATACTAGTTTTAAAGGCTTGACCGCTTGGTTGGACTGACTAGTAGACTAATTCTCAATTAAACCGATCGGTCTGTCATAATTAGTGAGGCAAAGATAGATGTTGGCGAGATTTGTAAATTCAGTTGTAATGGATTTGACCCTATATTTCAATATTGAATAAAATTATTAATTAAAAAAATAAAAAATATTTAATATTTTAAAAATATAAAAAATGTAATATTTATTTTTTAAGTAATCAAAATAATTTAATAAAAAATAATAAATATTTCTTCATGTACGTATGCGTTAAAAGCACAAGTAAAACAAAAAAAAAAAACAAACAAAAAAAGTACTTGAGGTTAAAGTCATTCTCGACTATATGAAATTAAATTAAGGTTCGAAATAAAGTCGTAGTCCGTTGCCTCGAGGTAGAGTAGTGGCTGGTTGAGTGTATGGCCCCACTTATAAGCCCATAATAATAATAAGTAATAACTCTCCCAGTCACTCTTTTTACTTGTGGGATAATGTTTTTTGTACAATGAAAATATGTACATTATATTTATATCATAAATTTATGTGTGTGAGATATCAAATTAAATTATATATTATTGTAATTTTTTTATGAGATACTGAATAAATTTGTGAACGAATTAGATAAAAATTAAAGTATTTTAATATTTTAGTTAGACGAATAACACTGTCGTTACTTGTCCAAACAAAAATGCTCATGATGGTGGTTCTTTCTCTTTTTTTTTTCCCCTTCTTAATACAAAAAAAAAAATAATGGGCATTTTGTGAATGCATTCCATAATGTAGAATTAGAATAGAAACAATAAAAATCCATAGGCCTTGAATTAGTGGTAGACAAGCAGGTGATTTATAGATATGTTTATAGTTACGTGTTCGAATCTTAATTATACAAATTTTTTAGAATTAAGTCATAAAGAATATTTTTGTAAATCTCTTAGTCTTGATATAGATGACATATTTTTAATCGGACTAGAGACGTAAATTATTTGATATGTGCATAATATAGCCCGGACACCATCTACCAAAAAAAAAATGAATAGCACCAATAGAATAGTGGTGCACAAATTTAGGGAGGCAATATGTGCGCTGAAACTCTTGCCAAGCATGGCCACTCGGCCACTCCTGTCATCTAAGGGTGCAAAGTCTACCATCAGGTCCTTCGTTCCAATGTTTGCCTTTGTCTAAAGACATGCCTGGTACCCTCTTTGATAGGGTGACTTAGTTTTCTTGAGTCTTTGACCCATTGAAGGAATTGTCTTTTGTTTTTCCTTTATTTCAATGAATAAAAACTTTGATTTTTTGAAGCTATTGGACCATACCTAAGTTCTAGATCCACTCAACTCATTCGCTCTTTCATGCTCTAAGCTAGGAGAATATGGACCGTACATGGGCTCTACTAAAAAGGTCCAAATGCACTCTTAAGCCCTCAAAAGAACCTCCCACCCAAGCTTACTCATGCATAAAAGAGTACTATAATAGGAGTTAGTTATAAGAGAGAGAAAGAGAGGCTATATGGCACAACTTGAAACATCTTATACTAACCTATTGCTAATCCAAGGGGTGATCAAGGGGTGAGGTCATGCACCCCTCACCAAGTCCTTCCCTATAAAGAAGGACCTTGATACCACCTAAAGAAGGACCTCTCATGGGCTCTACTTAGAGTTTGGAGGGAACCGCCATGATCTACCAATTTTTGTACGAGTCACTTATGCAAGAATTTTTCTTCCCTTTTTTTACGTGAACTGTGCATGAAGTTATGATATGTATATTAACATAATAGAGTCATGTGAATTTATTCATAAAATAATTTAACACATGAGCAAGCACGTGTCAGGGAATGGAAATAATTAGTTCATATAGATTATTGACGTAATTTACTCCATCATTGAATATAATTTATATTGCTTTAAACTATTGTAGATGTATTTGTACCAAAAAAAATTTTAAAAAAGAAAGAAAAAGAAAAAGAACTAATGTAGGTGTATTATTTTAATCAAAGAGCTGTACCTTTCTCCCAGGATATTTTTATGTTAAGTGAAGATCTTTCTTTTGAATACAGAACTTACTCACTTATAGAGGGAAACTCAAAAAGAAGAAAAATAACAATCAACAAGACATGTAGCCTTCACCTTTATGGACAAAATTTAATCTCTTCGGACAACAGGATGATTTGCCTAATTTTAATAGAATTGAGGTAAGGTATTCCAATACGATTAAGGGTGATAACAGAAACTGAATTTATCATTCATGACAAACAATTTTAGTTGTATCTCATGGACTAATGAAACTCAAATCAGTTTCGTCTCTGTTTGAGCACTTAATTACTCATATATGTTGAATTTTGTCTGATATAAAATTGTATTAATTAATAATTATCTATAAATGTTTCACTTTATCTTGTTTTAATGTAACAGAAAAGTCATTACACCTACTGTCATTGTGGACGGGAGGTGACCGATTGAGATTTTTCAAAGCGGATTTGCATGAAGAAGGAAGCTTTGATGAGGCTGTAAAAGGCTGTGATGGCGTTTTTCATGTTGCAGCTTCAATGAAATTCAGTGTTGATGAGAAAGAAAACACTGGTAATGCCATGGCAAATGCTTTCAAATTTCAATGAAACTTGAAATACAGTAATACACAAAGCTTTTGACATTTTCTAGAATGGTTACTGAGACTTTGTTCCCTGTGTTGAACTTGCAGAGGCCTATGTTCAAGCAAATATAATTGATCCTGCAATCAAAGGAACCTTAAACCTTCTCAACTCCTGCTTGAAGTCCAATTCTGTGAAAAGGGTTGTTTTCACATCTTCCATAAGTACCATTACTGCCAAAGACAGCAATGGGAAGTGGAAACCTATTGTTGATGAATCTTGCCAAATACAAACTGAACATGTATGGAATACACAAGCAAGTGGATGGGTAAGTAATGTTTTCCCTGGCTAGCTTGCAATGTACACAAATTGCTTCCTTGAGGCTTTTTTTTCGCTGTGGCAGGTTTATGCACTTTCAAAGCTTCTAACAGAAGAAGCTGCATTTAAATTTGCTAAAGAGAATGGCATTGATCTTGTATCAGTCATAACAACCACTGTTGCAGGCCCATTCTTCACTGCTAATGTACCATCAAGTGTTAAAGTCCTACTGTCACCAATAACAGGTTATTTTACCATCAATCTACCATGTTGTTATTTCACCCAGAGACATTGAAAAATCATATACATATACATACATACATATGTGTGTTTGTGTATATATATATATGTATGTATGTATGTATGTGTGTGTGTATGTATGTGTTGAATTGGAAGGTTTTAGGGAGGAAAGAGGAAAAAAGAAAAAATGAATACTCAAAATAAGAAGATTATATTGATATTGCTGTGATGATGTTGTGATACAAAAGACAAACCCAATAGTCCTATTTATACTAATATTAGGATATTAATCCTAATTAATAAGGAAACAAATTAGAAAATATAATAAATAGAAAATAAATCCTAAGAGATCCTATGAAATATCCTAAAATATTTCAAGATACAATAAAGATATTTTAAGATATTTTTTAAATATTCTAACACTCTCCCTCAAGTTAAAACTTACTAAGCTTTAAGCTTGTTACAATTACATCTTAAAGAAAACAAACCAAAAACATAATGCGCCAAACAGTGTGACAGTGGCAGGCAACTGAATCTGGGACTAAGACGGACAGGGCTAGTGCATCTAGGATAAAGCTGGGGCCAGTGCATCTGGGACAAAGTCGAGGCCTGTGCATCTAGGACAAAGCAAAGGTTAGTGTGAGTCATAACTAATATAAGCCACCATCGAAATAATCGTCAACGGGAAAGCCAGTGCATCTAGGACAAATTGGAGGTTGGTGTGAGTCAAAACCAATAAAAGTCATCACTAGCATGATTCATCTGTGGGAGAGAAGTCACCACCGGAATGATCGTCGATAGGAAGAGAAGTCATCACTAGTATGATTCATTAGTGGGAAAAGAACGGCATGACAAACACTGGCATTGAAGTATATGTTGAGATGAATTTATTCTCATTTTCCCCCACAATGTTATGCTAGCATTGGAAAAGAACCAAGTAGTAGCCAAAATCATATATAACTACCACAAAAAATGCCAAACAGCCACGTGGAGGTCAGAGATGATGTAGTGAGGCAAACGAACGGCGGAGGAGCCCGAAAAGAGGGTGAAACAGCCATAGATCAGTGTATAATGACCAAAAATAGAAAGCACAAGGTACCTGAAAGTCTCAACGCAAGTGAACAAAGGGATAGAGATGTCAAATGAAGGATCTGAGGGCAGATCTGTGTAAAGGAGGCGGAGACGAGTAAGGCAAGAATAGCGGCGGCTGGATAGCAGAGGTAGCGGAGATGGGAGATGAGATGTTAGAAAGATGTCGTGGTAAGGGAGAAAGGCCGACAAATCGAAATGGAAACACGGTTGGCCGGAAAAGATATAGAAAGAAGGTCTCAAAAGGAGAACTTGGCAACCAGAGGCGGCTAATCGGAGTTCCAGATCTTTGGGAACTCAAGAAATGAAAGTGACGGACAAAGTCATGGAGGATGGTACCGCTCGATACCATGTTGAATTGGAAGGTTTTAGGTAGAAAAGAGGAAAAGAGAGAAAATGAATACTCAAAATAAGAAGATTATATTATATTCTTGTGATGATGTTGTGATACAAAAGACAAACTCAATAGTCCTATTTATACTAATATTAGGATATTAATCCTAATTAATAAGGAAACAAATTAAAAAATATAATAAATATAAAATAAATCTTAAGAGATCCTATGAGATATTCTAAAATATTTCAAGATACAATAAAGATATTTTAAGATATTTTTCAAATATTCTAACCTAGTATGTATGTATGTATATGAGCCAATTTGTGCAAGAAAAGACTATTATGCAGAACTCCTTTGACCTTTATGTATGTCTATAACTGTGTTTCAAGTGAAAGCCATATTACTAAAAATTGATAGGCTTAAATATTTATCTCAAGAACTTCTGCTTAATTCAGAAATTTGGTCTCATGAGTGGTCATCCGTGTGGATGAACATTTCTTTTTCGTACTGCAAATTGCATGTGTAAACTAAAGTATCTTTCCTACCAAATACCCCAAAGGCAATGAATCTCTATGCTTCATTGTGCATCATAAAATATAGAGAGTCAAACTTGTGTGCTTAAAAATCCTACTTGAGTTTGTAAGTTATTTGTCATGTGACCATGTTTGACCATATTGATCTTATATGTAGGTGAAACCGAGTTCTCCAAGATATTATCTGCTGTAAATGCACGAATGGGCTCAGTTGCTTATGTTCACATTGAAGATATATGCAGTGCCCACATATTCCTAATGGAACATGCTAAAGCAGAAGGTCGATACATATGCAGCTGCCAAAGTTGTCCATTGTCTAAGTTGGTTAATCTTCTTGCCAAAGAGTATTCTTACTCAAATATGAACAGGTAATGTTCTTCCCTTCTATAGCTAGACTCATTTCCATACTGATTTTTTTTTTTCTCATTGCTTAGGTTATTAATATATTATTATATACATATACAGGATTGCTGAGAAAAATTATGACAAAGTTCCTTCTGAGATTTCCTCAAAGAAGTTACAAGATTTGGGTTTTAGTTACAAGCATGGCCTTGAAGATATAATCCATCAGACAATTATGTGTTGCCTAGATTATGGTTATTTACCTCCAATTAGCTAATAGTCTTTCAATGCTGTTGTACATGATTTTAAGTAATTGAACTTTTGTATTATTTTCACAAAAAATAAATTAAGTCATCTTTTAAAACACCAAGTTCCTCCTTGAATGTTTGGTATTTGTTATTTACTTAACCTTGTTACAAGAATTCATTGCCCTCATTAACGGTGATCAATAGAAACAGATGCCTGGTCCCAAAAATTTCAAGCGTGATCTGCGGCCATTACACCAACCAGAAGGTGTTGATGAGTTCAAAAACACGAGGAACTTATAGTTGTATCTCATCAGACTCGACAAACTTAAATTGTGGTCGGTCCTTATTGAGTTTGTGTAGAGCAAATGAAGGGTAACCAAGAGGCTACTAAAGGCAAACCTCCTGAAATAATATGACCTAATTGCACTTTCAAAAATAGAATTTGAGTCTACAATGGTAAACAAAATCATATACAGAGATTAATTAAATTTTGAAAATAATTTGATAAAATCTTTCAATATACCAAGCTTTGAAATCACTTTGAAAGATACATATATCTAAGTTAGTTTTGATGAATTATAGCTGGTCAACTAATGAATTATAGCTGGTCAACTAACTCCCTGCATAATTTTCATAATGCAGTTATATTCTAGGCCGTTGTAAATCATCTCACCATTCGTTTCTAGCTGATTTTGTTATTCAAATACCTCAATTGGTTCACTGAAACGTTCATTTGGCATCTTTGGAAAGCCAAACCCTGGTCTGGTAAATCATGCTGAGTATGCAAATTCAAGGATGTAATTCAGACTACTCAGTATTCCGGTTTGAAGTGCGTTTTGAGCTACTGGTAAGTCTACAATTATTATAAACATTGCTATGTAAATGCAATCCTAAAGATAGAACTAAGAGCAATTCGCTAAGAAATAGTTATAGGCAAGAGTAAACACAAGGGGAAAGGTTAAGTTCCAAAGTCTTATTATAGCAGGCATAAGCCATTTTTGGGGAGGTTTAGCCATTGGTATCTTTGATATGTTACTTCACTATTTTTTCCATTGTCTTTATTGCATTGCTATCAGCAACCGGCGAAGTCTGCATCAAACATTTAAGAGAGAAGCCACAAATGGTTCATGAAACTGTCAGAATTCAGAAAATTAATGCAAAGCTTCTCGTGGCTGTGTAGTTGTTGCAGCCTAATTATGAGTCTCATGCCAATTGCACTCAGTTCATTTTAACTTCAGTTTTCAAAAGGCTTTTGTTAACAAGACCGGAAATGAAAGTGTTAAATGAGAAGTAAGATAGTATTTTGTTTTTATTTTCAGTTGATATGTTGTTATTAATAATTATAAAAAAGTCACTTTATTTTTATTTTATTTTTTATTTTTTTATAACTTTTGTGAAAAAAATAATGAAATCATGGAAGTCTGAAAATGTATCATTTTTATAGTTATTTATAAAAACATAACAATTAGAAATGAAAATAAAAAAACAAACCAAATATCTTTAATTTTATTTTAATTTTTAATATATTAAATGCTTTATTTATCATTTAATACTTATTATTTTTATTCCTTAATAAATTTTTTAGGCCGTCGTTAAGGAAAACCCTTTCCAAAATACTTGACTTCAAAAATTGAAATATCCAATGGAGATTCTTTCAAGGATCTCCATTCCCAAACAAGGGAGGTGGTGTAATGAGGGTAAGTACACATTTATGAGATGCATGTGACATGAGAAGTTGAAAGCTGTACAGATGTTACAATAAATGAAATGTCATTAACAACCCACACTGGTACATTGCCATTAGGAGTTAAGACCCCCTAAAGTGGCCAATAAACTTACCATATTCATACTCATATTTCTGTATGACATCATATAAATAAATGTATGGAGAGAGAACTGAGAGATGGGTCCCGGACCTTATCTTAAACCGTTGCTGTTCTTACCTCAGGATGATCCATAAGCTCCAATGAAGGAAAACTGGCAATCAAATATAATCAAAGTATTGACAGCAGGATGGGAAGAAGAGAAGAGACAAGGGATACATGCCTCAACAGTGAACATATACTTCTAATCCTTCCTCATATTTGTCCTCATGTTTGGAATCATCTCTGTCTGAACTTGACCCATAAACATTCAAGAAGGACCACATCACATGCCTTTATTTAATTATTTATTTTCATTGCTCAAATAGAAAAAGGGACTCAAGTTACTGGTAGGGGTTGTCACACTTTATGGCACAGTATATGTCCATTAATTTACAAGGCCAAGGTCAAACACATTGCCTGATTTCACACTATAATATAGATATACCGGTTAAAGATGAAACTGATTATAGTATAACCCACCGATCACCATGAATGGTAGTCAGTCAATTAACTCATTTAATGAGTACTTAAAATGGAATCTAATAATCGATTGCATTAAACTAAACCAATTAGTTTTCTTACTTCGTCCTAGGCTGTACTACTAAATTAAATGCACACACAACTAGGATTCTTCTATTATCTTGCAATTAGATTGTATTAGCAAAATTTAATCAGGTTAGTTGGTTATTACTCATTTCAAAGAGATAATATTGTTTAGACCAATTAATATAACACGGACACAATATTATAATCTGCAAGTAATTGCAATGACCATTAACTCTAGAATTCGAGTGGAAATGTTGAAGGGATAGTTAATTACTTAAGCTGACTTAGTTTGATGTCATTATCTTACAATATTTACTTCTGAGCACTTCATCCTTGTGCAGATGAAAAATTTCTGTCATTAAAAAAAAATACAGATGTATGAATAGGAGGTTCATACAATAAACAAAAGCACACGTGACTTGGAAGAGGAATCAAAATTCTTCACAACATTGGCAAAGAAAGAACCCCCATAGTCCATAGAAAGGCCAAAATAAGAGATCCAATTAAAAACTACACAATTAAATGTACTAAAAGAAAGAGTACACAATTAATATTGGCATTTTTCAAGGTTTGCAAATTACCACAAAGCAAGGAAGAAGAGCTCTAGGATTGAGCAAATAAAGCTCCTCAATATTTGAATAAAGACCAACTTTCCCAGCCAATGAATCAAAACCTGTTTGACCTGCCATTTCCTGAATGTTCTCCAGAGGCCTATGGACCCTGCCAGCTACTACTCTGCAGACTATCAGTGCTTTTCTTTGTGATGGGTCAGGGTCAAAAACCTCAATAGATTCAAAAGCTCTTCCACTTGTGGAAGTAGTGAAAACACCTATTCCACCCTTGAGCTCCTTCTTGGCAGAAAACCCATTTCTGATAATCCTACAAACACAGCACTTTTCAGATAGGCATAGACTGGAAGAGCCATCGAGACCAAGAGAGCAAGCAACAGTGGTGCCATAGAACCGCAAAAGCTCATTCCCATCAGCAAGGCACCTAGGATGCTTCTTGGGGAGTTTGCTGGCTTTGATTTTCACCACCTCCCTGTATTCTTCAAACCGTGCCAAAGTTTTTTGCATGTTATGGACTTTCAAAACTCTCTCAATTCTTCCACATTGGTTTTCAGACTTTAACCAGCTAGTCCTGCATATTATCTCCACTATTTTTCTTGATGAATCACCTTCCACCAGTTCAGTCACTGTCAAACAAAAACTTACTCTTTAATTCTTAAAATATGTGAAAACAATGCAAAAATAGCAACAAACTTGGAGTCACTAAACACTCATTGAATTTTGATTACCTTCAACAATTCATGGTAATGAGGAATTGCCAGTTGCAGAGGAAACCAAAAAAAGAAAAAAGTGGAGATACTGTTTCTCCTAAAAGTATGAAGGTAAAGTTGCAGGAGAATCCCAAGAGAAGTTCTAAATAAAAGGTAATGAAAAAGGAAAATTGGTATGGTTGTCTCAAATTGAAAAAGTTAATTTAAAAGGTTTTTCACCACAACATAAAAAACCATGTATATCTGATATATTAAATGTGGCCAGAAAGTTTATGGTCGGAAGAATGTTTGGGCAACCTACTATGAGGTTAGATTACAATTGGAAGAAAAACAAACAGCCAAGAACTCTTTGGTAGAAGTTAAAAGCATAAAGGTGGCTATAATGTGGACCTTATCTATCTACTTGAGTCTTGAAGATAGAAACCATGAATATCAGATAAGCATACATTAATAGGTATCTGAGAAGAAAAAAATGGTTACCTACCAGCATGCTTGGAGAGATGATGAGCTTCAGCAGCTTCCCATTTGTTAAATTGCCCTCCACATTTGTGGCAAGTCACAGTACAAGACCCATTAGAATCTGTGTCAAGAGACAACCTATTGCTGGAATGAAGTCCAACACCATGCAAGCCAGACCCTTCTTTATCTGATAAAAGGAAAGGAGATTTCCTTGGAGGAGTGGATGAATTCCTAAAAGAAGGGTTAAAGTAGTGCATTGTAGGGTGCCCTCCAGGGCCAGGAGTCCCAGGCCTCAAAGTGCCCACAAAGGTTGAATCACCACCATTATTACCACCACTGCCAACCCCTTCATGGAATCCTCCATAGCCAGTGATTTTCAGCTCACACCTTGAGTTACTCAAAATCACTTCATGGGTTATAGGGTTGAGGAACTCACTGCTCCCTATGGATCTTGGGCTGCAACTTGGTGGCTTCTCTAAATGCCTCTTGCTTCCATGGATGACATCTTTGAGATTTGCTATGGACCTGGAACAGCCTGATCTCCCCGCCCTCTTAGTCAAGATCGTGTTCAAGTGCTTCCTTGATTTTGGGTCATGAACATCTGATGTCTCTGATTTGCAGTGTAGAGACCTCTTCAGAGAGAACCACACTGTTGGCATATTATTATCTTTAATGCTACTTTCACTCCTTTTTCACTTTTTCCTACTTGGTAGGTACACTTCAACGACTACACCCAAGCTTCTGAACTCTTCAAGTTAACTATTTTAGAATGTTCATTCCTAAAAGGCTCCACATTTTCCCTTTGCCACCTTTCTCCTTCCTTTTTCCCACTAGAAAGCAGAGAGAAAGACAAAAGATACCATACCATTACATTACCTACTCCTGTTACTTTTTTGCTTTAAGCAGACACCCCTTTTGATATTTTTCCTGAAACAACTATGCATCAAAGGGTTGAGAGGAAAACATACTTCAACAAGAAGAAAATTCAAAAGATTCCATCAGGTACCGTGAAGATTATCAAGTACATATGTCAGCATGAAGAGTTCTCTTCTGAAGGATTTTGGCAAGTGGCATACGGCGGTGTCAGTGAGCACATTAGAGAGGAAGTGAGACAAAGGAACTCAACTCCATAGAGCATGGATGACAATTTTAAAAAGAGAGGTGTTTGGAGAAACAAAAGAATCTTTGGCACTTATTATAGGACTTTGGACAACATGACAACTAACTTGGACAAAACCGTGTTCAGTGGCGCTATTAAATGAGCGTTAAAGGAGGAGTCACCTGTGGAGGAGGAATGCTATTTTGTTTGGATTTAATTTTGATTGATTCACAGTGAAAAATTACATGATTATTATGTATGTATTGATACATCATTTTATAAAAGGTTTGATTGTGATAATAATTAATTAAAAATTCATTTTTTTCAATCACCTATTTACACAGCATTGCCTATTTGCCTGAAAGAAAAAATATACATAATCGATATTACCCAAAAAAAAAAAAATTGGATTTAGGGAGTTAAAAGATTCATAATTCGTTTGGTTATAGCCACCTTGCTCTAGGGCGTAAGTGAATGAGGTTAAAAAACTTAAAAAGTGATTTGAGTATAAGTTGAAGTCACAAATTGAAGTTAAATTTAATTCTACTTTAATTTCTTTAATTTTTAAAGTCAATCAATTTTAGTAATTTCACTCTTTTATAAGTTAACTGAGTAACTGATTTAATAGATTATGATTAGCTGTTGACATGGCATGGGTGGAGGATAAGTGTCTCTACATGACTACATCACTACCTGGTCACGTGAGCATCTTTTCTCTTTCTCATCTCCGTGTATTGTGTCTCTCACGCTGCTCATCCGCAAGTGCACTTCGTTATCATAACTAATTTATATTTAGATTAATTTATTTTATATTAAAAAATTTATAATCAAATTTTAGTGAGAGTACTTTTTGAAACCAAAGTAATTTATAATAAAAATCTTACTAAAAGAAATGAAAAGAATAATCAAAATCATGCATTATCTGAATTTGAATAATTTTATCTCATTTTTTTTCACATCATCAAGTAAATGAGAGAGATAAATATAAAAGTTATAAAATAAATTTCACAATATATGTGTTAAGAAATTTCACATCACTGTCCTCAATCTTTCGCGTCTATTTATATATCTGTTGTAGCCCACTCCAAATTAACGCCAATTGATTTTAAGTTAATCTAACACAGATCGTAAAAGATCTCATCTTCCTGTCACTATTCTGTTATACTGTTACAGATTAGAAATAAGAGTCCACATCAATTGCCTCAATCTTCTTCTAATTTATACTTGATTATATATCTGTTGAAACGCTTAATTGATTTTAGGTTAGAATCTAACAATATGATTAGATCTTATTAATAAATATTTTTGTATTTATCTACCTCATTTACTTAATTACATTAAAAAAAATATATGAGAAGATCTAAATTTGTATATACCTAGTCACAATCAACCATCTTTTCATATCAAAGTTACACATTCAAGTTTTCTTTTATAGAGAATTGTTAGGATAAATTTATTTTTGCTTTTGGTATTTTAGGCTCTTCGAATAAAGAATGATATGGTTAGATTTTTTTCACAAGTGACATCTCTAAAATTCAAATGTTTATCCTTATCTGCGAGTATAATTTTTTTGTTAAAATTAACTCGACTCAACTCGACCTTAACTAAATGGATATGACTTAATTTTTGGATTTGGATTCTCTCCTTTTACTCACTAATAAGAGAGGGCCCTATTATGAAAGAGATAGACACAAAGTGCATTTTTATAAAATTGTTGGACCCTAACACAAATCATGATAGGTCCCTCCACAATAAAATTTGTACGTTTCTTTCTCATAACTAGACTCTCTCCTATTATTGAGTAAAAGAAGAGGATCCAAATTCTTATTTTTTCTCTAAACCTAACTCGACCCATGTGCAACCATAGTTTCTGTATGGTCCAGATAATTTTTAATATAAGTTATATTTTTAAAATGGTAATATTTTTTTTATTTTTTTTATTTTTGACTAATTGCTCACACAATTTTGAATCGAAGTTGATGATTAGATAAAACTCTCTTTAAAATAATAATTTTACGATTCAAACCCTTAATATTACAGATAAAATATAAAATTTACTAAGAGTCACAACTCACTTTCATTACGACAAACTATTATTGAGTCTTTTTTCTTTCTTTTCATATTAGAGGTGAATAATTCTTAGGATAAATTTGACCTATCATTTTAATTCACTCAACTATTTTTTTTTTCATCCTAATTGTAATACACGAAATAATTAAGTGATACAACTTCTATTTTGTTATTATGAGGCCACCATATGAATATATGTGCCACGTGATTTTTCTTTTCTTTTGTTTGTATTTTTAATGAGGAAGGAGTCCACCTCAAAGTAATGCCAAAATGCGTGCAATTATGTTTAGACATAAGAGGACCACATATGAAATTTATAGGGGGAAGAATATAAATTTTGTCTCCCTTGACACACAGTACCATAATTTATACTTTATTCAAACATAGGCATTTCAACCTGTACATCACAACCTTCGTCAAAATAATATTTATATCCACTTCATAAAAGTTCACCAACTTCTCACCAAAACAAATAAAAGTTTACCAAGTTAACTATTTATCACCAGTGATAATTAATTAGTTATTAGTCTCAATTAATCAATATTTTGACCATAATGCCCGACAACCAGACACTCTGATTTATATGGACCGTGACAATGTGTTAGTGAACTTATTCAAGTGATTGCCAACATGCTGAACTTTCCCTCTTTCATGTTTGTAACTTTTACATGTAAAGAAAGTGCTTCAGATCTCAATCACTTTCACGTATATATGAAGGGGCAATATTTGTGCATCATATGCACAATGCTTCAATCTTTTTGTTTCAATCTTGTGTTTCAAATAGCCCATCTCTAAGCATTATGAAATATATTAATGTGAGAAATATATTAAATTATTTTATATATAATTATAATATTTTTATAAAATATAAAATAAATTTATGAATAAATTAAAAAAATTAAACATATAAAAATTAAATAAATAACGCAATTGATTTTTGCTTAATGCAACTGTTTTGTTTGTAATGTTTGCTGGGAGCTCACATAATAGGGACGTGCATAAAATGTCAACAGCCTCCATGCAAGGTGGGGACTTGATTAGACCTTGCCGCGGTCTTATCATATCCAAAATGTGAAACTGTAAACCAATATTAGGATCTAGCTATAGCCCCACATTTTTTTGGTCTCTTGGAGACATCCGGTTAACTTTACTTCCCACCCTTAATTTGGGGACTTGTGGGGTTAATTATGAACCCAAACTTCAAAATGAAGAAGTGGACTCTAGCAAAAAATGAGAGATCATGATATTCTCATATGCGTCTTAAAAATTGATTTAATGAGATCAGTTACACCGATTGAATTGTAAATTAGTCATTTTACTAATTTTAATTCATTTAAAAAATTAAATAGGTAATTGAATTATTAAAAATCAATAAAAATTTAAAAAAATTAATAAAAATCAGTGAATCAATCAGTTGAATTATTCAATTAAATTGACTAATTTAAAATTTAATTTTTTTAATTATTGTGAACACCTAATTTTATCCGGATTAAAAATAATAATAAAAATAAAAAAATATAATTATGAATGACCAATAAAAAAAATTGAGTAATTCTGTTTTTATAAAAATAATAAGACATGCAAAAAAAAAAAAGGAGAGAAGGATTTGGGTTTGGATCGATTGAGCTTACTTACTTACCCGAATCCAACCCGTGACCTACTTACCCGGATCCACCCAATTACCCATTCATTTTTTTTTCTTCTTTTCTGCTTTCTCCTAACCTAGCTGCAGCACTTCTCCCCTCCCTCACGCTGCCTGCAACCAGCCGTCACCCCTCTCTCTCTAGCCTTTGTGATCCTAGCAGTAGCACTCAGCAACTCCAAGAGCAGGAGCATTAGCCCACCGGTTCTTCCCCCCTGTGGATTCGTTTTAACCCGCGAACCCCCAAGCTCCACAATCCAACCACAAGCAACCATCACTCCTCTTCCGACCGAGCTCAAGGCGCGAGGATGCAATTTTTGGGTAGATTGCAGGGTTCAGAAACTGGATATTACTTGGAGTAGAGTGAATATGCACAAAAATGGAAGATTTGAGAAGATGGGAGCTCTGCAACACGGGAACCACAAGCAACCGCCACCCCTGTGCTGACAGAACTCGAGGCGCGAGGATGCAGTTTTGGGAGATGTGAGAAGACTCGAGCTCAGCAACCCGAGAAGCCTCCATTTTTCCCCTCATCCAGGCTTCTATAAAGGGCGAAAATCAAAAAAAGGGGGGCTTCTTTTCGGGGGGATTTTTTTCAGAAGGAAAATAGAGAGAGACATTGTAACACATTGAGAGGCTTTGTTTTTGTATTCTGCTTTATATTTTGGGGAAAATTTCTCGAACTGAAAGATCCGGAACAGTTGTATTCAACCATTTGGAAAGATCCTCATTTGGTATTTTTTTTCTTCCCTTCCTCTCATTTTTCTTCTGTCATGGTTGTTTTGAGAACATTGAATGAACGAAAGTCTTCATATTCTGTGTTTGATCTGATCGTGCATGAAGCCTAAAAATTTTGGTTTCTGATGTATAAATCTTCCTCTGTAGTCTAGTTCTATCATTTGTTGCTTTCCTTTTGTTTGATGAAATGTTGAAATCACTGCACTCTGCCTATTTGATGAAAAACCTCAGTGACTAATTTATGTTTATGTATGGAGTTTTTTTTTTTTAGTTCTTTCCTTGAGTGGGATCGCATAGTATAATGATGGTGTATATGTTGAAGTATATGAACCTTCTGTGCACTATTACAATTGATCATTGAGATAATCTTTAAGTCTCTGTGCACTTTATGGTTCACGATGAGAACACGTCAAATTCAACCAGTGTAAAGGAATGGCTTTGACAATTTATGGGATAATTAACTGTTATCAAATGCTGGATGTCCTAGTACTCTATTGGTTTCGATCATAAAATCTAGGGAACGTGATTTACGGTGTATGCTTGTGTATCTGTGGTTTTGACTCTTTCCCAACCAGATTCAAGTTTAATTTCATCATGGTTACGTGAAATGGTTTCAGGTGTTTGGAAAGCTTGTGAATGCCTTATCTTAAGTCATATAGCTAATGGGGTTCATCCTTTGATCCTTTTCTGTATCTGAGTTGAATAATGGGTCATTCATAATCCCATCCTGTACTTTTAGTTGGTGTATAAGGATGGTCTTGATAGTTCGATGTTGATTACCGAATGCACGTTTTAGTCTGATTACCATGGCCATAGTTGGATATTATCTTGGTCCTAGAAATGCTTCTGATATGGGTATAGAAATTTCATAGTTAGCATCATATCATTCAATTGTATGGTTACAGTTTCTAGCTATTAATGGATGAGATTGGCCAAATGATGGAACTTGTTTTTTTTTTCATATAATTCTGTTGGAAAAATAGCAAGCCAGAACAACACTTCCTATGGCATGAGGGGTGATTTGTCTTTGGTTAAGAATAAGTAAATGACATTTGTTTCTGCTATGAATTGTGATGCTGGTTTGTTCAATCATCCATACAAATAGAATGAATAAATGTGGTATTGGTAGCAAGCTCTTGGCAGAAAACCGTGTGGCCATTTATGTCAAGTTATTTAGTTTTCATTCGATGTAAAGTCTGCTAGTGAAGATTGATTGCTTGATTTAAACGTAGAAATGGAGTCACCTTTTGCTTTTGGAGCTGAGTGTTGAGATGTGTACAGACCATGACATTAAGGAACAAATTGTGTACTAACCAATCATGATCAAATTGTGGATGCTGAAAAATTTAAATTCATTTTGATTATTGAAAGACCCAAACTATGAGTTTTTACCGTGTGGTGCCAGTTTGTTATTCTTATTGTTGTTAGTTCTTCCTTTTTTTTCTTAAAATGAAGATGTTTTGTTTTTCTGGTGGTTGCTGCGTTGGCATTTGATTGAATAATGGTGAGATTTTGTGTGGCTAGTAGTCACAAGTTTGCATTCTTGTCAAGTTAGAAAGTGTGGAAATGAAGTCATAAAGAATAAAAGAAATAGACCCTTTCTTTTTCTTTTCCGTGAAACTTGTCCCTTTTCTTTCTTTCTTCTTTTGTTTTTTGTGTAAAGTTGATTTTGTACTTTTTTTTTCTTCCATTTCGTAAAGTTACTACGTTTGGCTTTTTTTTTTCGTAAAAGCTGCTATTTTTATTTTATGTTATTTTGAGAGATTTGGTTTTGAGTAGTGGGCTTGAACTTAATGGGCTAAAAAAAAACTAAAAAAAGAAAACTAAAAACTAAGAAAAATATAATGTTGTTTAAGGAATAAAAATAGGATCAGTTGAGTTGTGATAACTTTCCTAAACTTTTTAATCACTTAAGTTGTAATAACTTTGATTTAAGTTATATCATTATCATTATTATTATTATTATTATTATTATTATTATTATTCTTTTTGTCGCTTTGTCTTCAAATTTTTTTTTTGAAATAAAATAAATCACTGATTCATAAATATTCAAAACCTTTTTTAATTATAACAAACTTGATAAACAATAGGTGCGTCTAAAGATGTCACGTAGCTTTCACCAATTCAAATCCTAATAAGATTAATTGAGTCGTAACGACTTGTTAATTCAAATTTTTTGTATTTTTGTTTTTGTAAAATCAACAAACCCATAAGAATTTTTTTTAAAAGAATTACGTTACTTTGAGTTCCTCATTGTATTTGAGGATACGTAGGAGCAGGATCTTTATTCCGTCAAACTAAAAAATAAATTTTCACAATCTGGTTATTTCTTTTCTTTCTTTTTTTTCCTTAAAAAAAATAAAATATAAAAAAAATAGTTACATTGTCTTTTTCAAAAGGAGAGGAGTGAAATAAATATTTTTAAGGTTATAAAAAATTTGCACAATTGATTTAAGGTACTGTTTTAGGATGGGTACGTTAGAGGTGTCGTGGAATTAAGTTTCTACCTTTCCCTAAGCATAACCGACTCCCGAATCCAATCTGATTTTCAAAGATCATTTTCTAATAAAGGTTTTCTAATTTTTCCTAATTTAAATAAAATTGGTGGCGACTCTATTTTCATTTTCTAAAATCATATGAGTTGCTCCATCCGCCGCGATCTCGGTCGTGACAATTATTTTTTAAAAAAAGACTTATATAGTCATAATATTAACAATTTGGTCACTAATTAAATTGATTGAACCATAAATCACTTATTTTATTAATTTAACAGTTTAATTGATTTAAAAAATAATATTGACTCTCATAGTTAGAGTAGGGTTAAAGTATATAATTAGTGTTTATTTAAAGTTAGTTAAATTAATTTACAGAGACAACAAGTTGATTTTTAGTTAATTATTTTTATTATTCTATATAAACTATATGATTAATTTAGTGTACATACTTTTCACTATTTAATAAAATTTTAATGTGTAAATTCTCTCATTTTTCTCATATTTTTCAACTCATGATTACATTATAATGATTTTATATTGTACGAACACTTGGTCCAATAAAATTAGTTCAGGAACTCGATTCAACACTAGTTTTTGTACAACTTTAGTTCTTAGCATGAAATCTTAACAAAATCCAAATGCAATCAGAGTGCATTAGAGGTAGAAAAAGAAAGAGTTATAAAGAAATCATGATATTTTAAAGTAAGAAATTTTGTAAAATGAATAAATAAATTTATATTAATTATTGATGGATGAACCTACATCAATCATCAATGATTGATATGTATTTATTTATTTACTTTATAAAGATATTAACTTTAAAATTTTTTTGTTCAAATAAAATAATTATGATTTTTTTATATTTTTTTTGTATCATTTTTTATAATACTTTATATATTATTAATTATATTTTTTTATTTAATCACAATTTTTAAAAAATATCATAAAAATAATATAAAATAAAAAATAATGTTAAAACATCTTTTTTCTAAAAAGATTACTACTACTAAATACTAATCACAATGAAGGACGTGGCTTGATTTTCTCTCTGACTTCTCTCTGTCTAATTTTGTGTCTTCATTTCATTGTTTGAGGGAGGGGAGGTGAGGTGGAGTTTTTCTTGTCGTTATGCTGCCTGTAAAGCATTCGTCAAAACATGTCAAAGGGTTTCTGGTTGCAAGAAAGCCAGAGGGGGCAAAGATAAAGCTAACATTTTACAGAATTAAAAAAAGAAGAAGCTAACATTTTAGATTTTGAGTCCATAATTATTTTTATTTGAATGTGAATTTACATTCATGGAGGAACTTAGAACTATGCCAGAGTGCAATACGGAGCAGTCTCATACAGAGTGTCAGATGATGATTTCGATGTGTGCTACTGCCATGCCCATGCCAATGCCCATGCCCCCATGCCATCCATCATCATCATCATTATTATTATTATTATTATTTCAATCTCATTATTTGTTTAATTTAAATATATTTAATTTGTCTATTTTAAGTGTAAAAATATTTTGTATATCACATAAGTACTATAATCATATATAAAATAATTTAATAAGTTAAACTAAATTAGCATATAATAAATATACGGTAAATATATTTGATTACACGAAAAACATTTTCTTTATTACTTTTTCTAACATACTGCCATCCATTATTCAATTCATTGATTAAATGCAAGCATTTGCTGGTCTTTTCATACTGAAAAATGCTGGGTGACCATACTTAAAAAAATACATTATTCTACATTTGGGTATACATGGCATAATTATATTATAAATATGTAAAAATAAAATAAAATAGTGATAAAAGTTATATAAATATAAAGTAAAGTGATGTGTATATAAATAATATATTATTTATTTCATTCTTTTCTTCAGTCACATTATTTGATTTTAGAAAAATCTAAGATGAATAAATGTTTTCATTTTTAACTTTTATAATTAATTTCCTTATATTGTAAACAATATATAAATAATTATTTTTATTCTATTTTTTAATAAATTAATATCCAAGCTACTCTTAATAAATAATTATTTTTATTTGATTTTTTAATAAATGTAATTAAATCTCTTTGTGTTTTACTCTACTCTTCACTTAAATTAATATCTCGCATCTAATTTGATAAATTGCATATATTACAGATATTATGAGTTAAGATTTTAAGTCCATTAAATTTTAAGTGAGATATTGATCAAATAAAATCATATAGAGGTGGACGTTTCAGAGGATTCATGTTAAAACAACATTTGAAAATCTTGTCTGCGTGTACACGGAGTTGTAACATCCATGCAATTCAAGTCTCAAGGGTCAATAATCAAGATTGAAGTTAAGGAATATGGGATTGTGAATGGTGAATATGTGGTGTGCATTGTGACATTCAGATTCAATTCTTCTTTCGGTCTAAAATCTCTTTGTTTATGTCATACTCTTGAAAGAGTAATGTTAGGTTTTTTGGTTGCAAAAGAGTAATGTTACTTTTCTTGAAAGAGTAATTATTATTATTTATCTGCTTGAAAGAGTAATGTTACTTTTCCTTTTGTACATTTGAGAAATGTTTCTTGAAAGAGTAATGTGAATTTTTTTTAGGTGGAAAGAGTAATGTTACTTTAATAACATGTAAGGTGCAAATATCAAAATCATTTTTTTTGGTAAACATTTTTTTTAACAAAAGGAGTTGGTACGGTTACATCTATGTGATGTTGGGATGGCATAACGTGAATGGCGGGAACGGGTAGTAGCCTCCGTCTCCGTCCCGAATAATATTGTCCCCCCCGCCATTCATATCTGCAAGATGATCCGTTTATTTTTCTCCAAGCGGATAAACAAGATATCAGTGGGTACTAATAAATTATAAAAAAAATTTAAAAAAATTAAAAAATAAAAATAAAAAATAAAAAATGAAAAAAAGTATAATATATAATTTTTTAAAATTTTTTCAATACAACTTAATCTAAAAATAATGTCAAACATCTAAAATATTTTTAATTTATATAACTTTATAATATTTAAATTTATATAATTAAGTTTTTTAATAATTTTATATAAAATATTTATATAAAATTTTTATGAATCTTCTGGTGAACTACCCCACTACACTTGGTTTATTAAACAAGGATAACACTAAACGGGTATTTATATCCGCGGAGAATTTGTTAATATTACCATGCAAACTTTCATGAGGGTAAAATTGCCATTCTAATGTGATGGGTAACCATAACCCATTCCGAGATCTCAACTTCCATTTAAATTAATATTTAAACTTAAAAAAATGATTTTGTTTAATCTTGATTTTATTTTTTGAGTATATAATTTTTGAAAATAAATATATAATATTCCCACCATAATTTTAATTAAAATTAAATAAATAAATAAATAATTAAACTAACATTTTTTGATGTCATAATTTTTTTAACTTTTTTATTTTACGAGTAAAAAAAAACTATTTTATAGGATGTCTACATTTGTCTCACTTTTACTAATGAGCAAGGTTGAACCACAAGCTCGTATAAGGGGCTAAAACACCATAAATAGTGTAATTAATTTTGAATTTTTTCTCCTTTTATTTTTATTTTTCTTGACACATATACAAGTCTTATGTGTTTAAAACTGCAGCTTTGTCTAATATGCTCCCTGGTGATCAGGGAGGATGGATAATTCTTTCTTAGGATTCATTGGATGTAGTCAAATTTTAATCAACTGCTGCTATAAATAATAGGCAACCTGTTGAGCTATAAAATCTTTACAAAAATGTTGTTGTTACATCATTTTTAACATTTTTGAGCAAGCATTACTTTTCACATCTATATTGAATGATTATGATTAAGTGAGAAAAATGATAGAAAAAAATGATATGATTAATAATATAAAAAATAGTATAAAAAGTGATGTAAAAAAATGTGATAATTGAAATCTTTAATCTTTTCACTTCCTCCTTCTCCTCCCATTTTTTCCCTTCTCCCTGACTCTCGGAGTCAAAACTTTCCTTCATCATGCACCCTCTTTTCTCTTCCCAGATTTCTATGTCATCTCTTCAAGGAATCAATGGTGGTAGAATAAGTTTAGGTGGTCTTAGAAAGGTCTGTTCATAATACTCAATCTTTCATTCAATTGCTACCCAGCTATTTGTACTTGGGATTTATGTTTTTTGGGGTTTTGCAATGATGTCCTGAGGCCACCCATATGCCATATACATCCCTCTTCTTGTTCTTCTTTTTCTCAGATTTGCTTCAGATTACTGCAATCTATCATAGATCTAGAATCTGTAAAAAGATACGAGGAACCGTAAGAGGAAGATTACAAGCATTTTTTGGGAAAGATTGATGCAAATGTTTCAGCTTTGATCCAAGATTTGGATTTGGGATTGGGAAGAACAAAGCTCAACCACAAGGCTAACAACAATAACACAGTGAAAAATAAAATAAAAATTTTGTTTGTAACAAGAAAAAATTAATTTATGTTAATCTATACTACTACATAATAAAAGTCTCCACTTTCACTTCTCTCCGTCACCCCAAATCTGAAACCAAGTCACAAACTAACAGCAGAATATACATTATTGAACCTACATAAAGAAAGAGACAAAACTGATTAATTTATTTCATTAAATGAGCAGAGTGCACCATAGAATCAGCCTTAAAACTGCTAGTCAAAATTTTGCAATTAAATAAGAGATATAAAGTTATTTCTACTATTTGGTATGACCTAGAAGTCTTTTTTTTTCGAGGTCAACGCTTTGCCTAGAAGTCAGCATCAACGTTTGTACGTATAATGGTAAAACGGGCTACCATTTTTTGTTGGGCAGGCTGCTGGCCGAACCAAAATAATAATAAAATACAGCCCAACCCAATTTTACTTTGGACCAAACCAACCCGTCCATTGAATGAACCGAAATTAACACTTTCAAATAAATAACCTTGCAAAAAAAAAAAAAGCCTGCTTGCAGCAACGTACCATGTGCATCGCCCATATTAGGACTATAAACTTCGCATGCGTCACTAAAATTCTGGGAAAAAGTTTGGTTCATTTTCATATTTAGTCTACAAAGTTTATAAAAGTGGTTTGCCGCAATAGATATGAACTGCGACCTTAGATAAACTTTACTTGTAATGTTAGCAGTTTACTTTGAAGAAGATTTTTGACTCGAGATTGTATGAATAATTAGTTAAAGATAAAACAACTTACTTTGTAACATGTAACCTCATAAATTTTGGTAAGCTATAAAATTGTCAAATAGAGTGTTAAATTTTATCACAAAAAGAAAACAACCTTAAACCCTTATATATAACCCATTGAAGTTTAGATGTTAAACTATGATTAGTTTGCACAATATCACCATGAAAGTGCTTTTGTGCCGAAAAGTAGCTAGATTTGACACTATTGATTATACGCTATAAAAAAACCAACTACCAAAAGTTTCTCACTCACTATCCAAGTCTGCATATTGATAGAGTTGCAAAACTAAATGACATTAGAAGGGGCAAACACTCCTTACAACTTGATCAATTTTCCATAAATGGGTTCTAGTATACCCATTAGACCCGAGTTAAAAAGAAGATGAGATAAAGCTTCTAAAAGTAAAAGAATCAATAACTAGGAACCACGGATCACTTATTATCCTAATGCTTTGTCCTTCACCCATACGATCTTGTACTCAGCTACAACACTATTTTCCCTTTTATTAGCAAGATTGTCGAAGTCCATAATATAGACTAGGTTTCCTTTTAACTTGTATGATGTTTGAAAACGGAAAATATTTATTTTTATACAGTCAATAACTTTTACTATTTATAGTTATGTAATTAATGAGTCAGCAAGTTAGTTAAATGATTAGGTAGATTAGTTATCATTCTGTTAGTTTGTTAAGAAGCTTGTTAAGTTAGTTAACCAAATTGTGCTCATAATAGTGTGGTATATAAACACCACCTGCCTTATGTATTACGCACTTGTATCATTTCTCTCTCAGTAATCAGAAAAGTTCTGTTTCAATAATGGTATCAGAGAGAAAATTGATTCGCTCTAATGCTACTCTTCCTCTCTCTTCTTTGCGAATTTTCTTTCGCACTTTTCCTCCATTTTCTTTCATCCTTTGTAGCTTGTCTTTTCTCTTATACTCCTTCCAAATGGCTTGGTTTGGTGCTTGTGGAGGTTCTTTTCGAATGAGAGAGGAATATAAACATAAAACTAAAACATTGAAAATGCACATAAAAAAGGTGGATGAGTCTTCGAGTTTCAAATTCAAAGTTTAACAACCCAAGAATTACTCGAGTTAGATATGATCTAACCCAATTTTCAGAATCAAACCAAATCAATATAATTGGGTCTGGCCAATCTTTCGGCTTCATAAAATGAACTTTAACCCTACGAACACCTTAAGCAGCACTTAATCCTAACTTTGCTTTATTATCTATATATATTACTATAAAGAATAATGTTAAGAAAACATTCTTTATTACACTTCTTTAAATACATTCTCTTTTATTGAATCATGTCATACACTAAAATAACATTTAACTTCAAACTAAATCACATCATTGAGACATCAGATTGTATTTTTACAACAGTAGTTTATACGAGCATTATGAAAGACCTTTTAATTGAAATTTTGTTGAGATAGCCACCTAATGAGCATCACACACTTCCTTTTCCTAACCATGTTTCTCTTAGCCAAAAACACACATCCTATATCGTGAATAGCATTTCTCGATCCTTGGCTCGAAGCGATTGAGGGGATTAGTTAATCAAATTCAGCCATGGTTCATTATCATCCTGAAGTGTTGTCATCGAGTATCTACAATTAAAGATTAGGTGCTCTGTGGTTTCTTGTTCGTTTCCACAAAGATAGCACAAAGAACCAACCTAAATCCCTTTCTCCATCAAGTATATCACAACATACCCACGTAATGAACACCTTATTATTTCTCAAGACGTTTGTTATGCTCCTAAAATGATTTTGAACAGTGATGCTCTTAAGAAATTACTTGTTTTTACAAGTAAACATTTGTTGACTTATTAAAATATATAAATCGATGATCATCCCTTTAAGAACATCAATGTTCCTCAACATTTTAGGAGCATTTAAAATGTCTCCATTATTCCTGTGATGAATTGATAAGTTTCCAAGTTGTTTCCACCCCTTTGACCGAAAACATACCTCTATTGTCATAAAATAAAAATGGCCTATCCTCTTGATATCCTTGAGATAATGGGATGGAAAGAATGATAGTGGCCTCCTCTTCATAGAAAATATCACGAATAAGAGCTTCATTCCATCTTCTGGGATTCTCATACATAAGCTAATAAACTATCTCCATGGTGGTATCTTGTATCCTTGCACGCTGTATTTTAAAATTACTAGGTGTTGGAAGCCATGGTTCTTGCCAAGGATTAATAGATAAACTTGGCCCAACCTTCCATAAAACACCCATCTCCAAGATATTTTTCAGAATAGGCCACTAATTGGATTCTACATTGTTCAACATTTTCAACAAATTTCAAGATAGATGTCTGTTTCTAACTACAGATTCCCCGTAGAAGCCAGTGGAACTCCATTCTGGGTGCTCATCATTCCCACCTATTTGCATGTTGACATAATGAGAATTATAGGATAACAGTTACAAATCAACATTCTCCTTCCATGATAGACCAAGGCCGCCTATTTGATCCATAATGTCAACACCCAAACCAAACATCCAAGCTTCCATTTAACTCTTATCAAATTAATGAGATGCGAGATGCCAGCTTTGTTTTCATAAGGAAGACGATGGGGGGAATTTCTTACTTCAAGAAGAGACAAAAGTGCGAAATTGCCTAGTAGTTCCCAAGACTATGACAATTCCAAATGAGTGTTTTGATGGCGCTTGCCAGGGCTGAGAATCAGCCACACATCCACTGCCATCACATAAGATTGACCTTACAATAATAAATACAATAATCAATAGATAACACATTGAGCATGTTTGAAAAAGATTAAATCTTTCTCAAATAGTTATTTTTGGATGATTAAGTTATTTTGTGAAATAATTATTATGTTTGGATAAAAAAATTATTTTTAAAAAAAGTTTTTACATGAAATTCAATGCAAAATAAAAACTTTTTTTCAATAATAATCATAAAAAAAAGATTGAAGGCTTACGATTTTAGTTTATAGATTATTTTTTACACTTTGATATATAAATATTATTTTGTCCTCAATCAAATAATTTTTTAATCATTTTATACCTATTTTAGTAATTTAATATATAAAAGTGATTCTTTTTTATATCATTCAAACGAATCATATTAACTTAAAATCACTTTACAAATGCATCTAAACATAAAAATGAATCGATTATAACAATAATCGATTATCAAAGATAATCTATAATTTTCAGCTTTCTCAAACAAGTCCTTATTATGATGTCACATTCTCTTTTTGTTTATACTTCATTTATTTATTTAATTTTTATACGTTTAATTTTTTTATTTCACTCACAAATTTATTTTATATCTCATAAAAATATTATAATCATATATAAATTAATTTAATATTTCTTATACATTAATATAGAATATAAATATAATGTATGTATAAAAGTTATATTCAAAAGATTTTCTTTTTGTTTATCCATTTCTTAATCTTATAATTCTTTTAAATTATTCAATTCTTATATTCTTATTACAAATAATACATACATCTCTTTTTCATATTTTATCTAATATCATTTATTATATTTATTTATTTTTATTATTTTTTCTTTCAATCTCATCATTCTTAAAAAAAATGTATGACGACCTACACATTTCTAAAAGAGATGATTATTTTCCTAAATTATTTTTTACGTAAACATGACCTACATCATCACGGTTACGTACTCCACCATTGCAGAAAAACGATTGTGGCGCTTTGGTCAATTCCCGCCCTCAACACGCCTTTTACTCGCGCTACATGATCCACAACAAAACCATCTCAACCGTCCACTGCTATCAAAATCCAACGGCAGTTATCACCGATCCGCGTCCTTCAATCTCATTGGTCCAATTTCGCTCCACCCTACTATATAAACCTCGCAACCGCTAAAATCTTCATTATATAGCTTCCTTTTTGCTTCTCTCTCTGTCTGTCGCCGGAGCTTTTTCTTTCTCTACATCTTCTTGAACCTCCTCAAACCAGTGACAGTTTATCAATGGCGGGTCGAGGCAAAACTCTAGGATCCGGCGCCGCCAAGAAGGCCACCTCCCGCAGCAGCAAAGCCGGCCTCCAATTCCCCGTCGGTCGTATCGCTCGGTTCCTCAAGGCCGGAAAATACGCCGAGCGCGTCGGCGCCGGCGCCCCTGTCTACCTCGCCGCCGTACTCGAATATCTCGCCGCCGAGGTAACTTCAATTTCCCTCACCTATTTTCGTTCACGTTCATTCTCCTATTTGCATTCGCTGTCAGATCTAGGGTTTTAAAATTCACTTCAATTTTCCTAATTTGAGCAATTAACTCCGTTTTTACGAACAATTCCAAACGAATCGAATCACCATTGTTGTTTTGCTTGGTGCTAATTGTTGTCTGGAAGTTGAATTTTGTTCGATGTGGTTTCTAAATTCGGTTCGATTTTCCTAATTTGAGCATAAACTCCATTTTTTCAAAGTTGAATTTTGCTGGATTGGGGTTTCAAGTTGTAGAATTTGGTGTGTTTTCAGGTTCTGGAGTTGGCGGGGAACGCTGCGAGAGACAACAAGAAGACTCGAATTGTGCCTCGGCATATACAATTGGCTGTCCGGAACGACGAGGAGCTGAGCAAGCTTCTTGGGGATGTGACCATTGCCAATGGCGGTGTGATGCCCAATATCCACAACCTGCTACTCCCCAAGAAGACTGGGACCTCATCCAAGGGCGCTGGTGCTGATGATGACTCTTAAATTGGAGTTTGTTTTTGTATTTTTGAACTACCAAATTTATCTTCTTTTTTACTCTCACTGTTTTTTAGTTACGAACAGGGTTTGATCCTTGTGCCTTGTAGCTGTAGTGTTAGGTTTTCAGTTAGTGGTGTGAATATAGTGATCTTTCGCTTGTTCCTTCTAAGAAGAAATTGTTGAAATTTTGTTTTTTGTTTTTAATTTTTCTTTTCAATCATTATGTATCCTTTGATACTTAATTAGTATTGATGACACTCGTTCGAATTTCTGAATGTTGATCTGTGCTCTTCATCTTTTCTAAGTTTCTCTTCCTGCCTATGTGAATTGAGAAATGGTTCTGAGGCTCTGGAGAGTCTATAACCGTTATGGTTTTCGTTAGCATTATTCATGAAAAGTGGGCTGGCATTTGAGATTCATCTTGGAATGGAATGCTGAGGGTATATCTTGTGTTGTCATTGTTATTTTGGCTTAAAATGGCAAAATTGATGATTTGAGTGTGAATGCCAAGGTAGAAAGGGAGTCTTAAACGTGGGTGTTGTTGGATGTTGTTCTATTATGTTTTGGAGGGTTGCATGTGTTTAACTTAGCTTCCTTGATCTTAGTCTTCTCAGACTGAATAGGAAGTTCTTCATTATTAGGGTAATCTCTCTACAATCTGCTTGGATTTGGAATGCATATGGAGTTATAGATTGTTTATGACGTGTAGTGTAAAGGATTATTATTGATAACGACTTGGTTGGATTGCTTACTTTGCGTATCTTAGTGGGGTATGTTTAGGACAAAACTTAGGTAAAGTTCCTTAAGTGTTTGTGATGCTTGTCTCCAATAGAAATATAACATGTGTATATTTTTGTATAACTCATTAATGAAAATTTTGTAAATAATAATTAAGTAATTGAAAAATAAAACATATGTCATGTTTTTATTGGAGATAAGCACCATAAGTACCTAAGGAATTTTACCTAAATTTTTTCCGTATGGTTATTATAGATTAAAACGTGTGGAGTAGTTTTGGTTATGATTTGTTGTACTGTGCATGTTCATTTCTCATTTGATGATGAGGCTCTCACCGTAAGATGGTTGTGTAATTTCTACAACAGTGTAATGCGGAACATATTTGAAAACTTACTTTTTTCCTCAGAGAGGAAGGACCACTAGTAATTTTATAAGATGTAATTGGAGCTATAATTCCAAGAGAATTTCAGTAGATTGGTCCATGGACGGGTGAAGGGATGAATTTTACTTTCACCCCAAACCTAATTGTAATTACTAATTAGGTAAATCCCAATGGGGTCATTTTATAAACTTCTAAGCCGTTCGTTTGTCTCACTAGAATGGAAAATCTTTGCTGCCTCCGTAGGCTCAGGTAGTGAGATTGAGATTCACGTGTTAATTGCATGGAACAAGAAAGAATCTTACACGGATAGAAGTACGAATGTCTATCTCTCATTACATCTCAAGAAGTTCTTTCAAAACAGGGCATTTTATTATCCGATTACTAAAATCAATAACCAACCATGTAGAATGTTACATCATCCCAAAGCAAAAACGACTTTGGGTCAACCCGAGAAAATCACAGGCCTCTGAATCTAGCTGAAGAATGAAGACTGAAATCAATCCAAGTCTAGTTCCCATGGTTGTGAAAACCAACCACGTAGAATATTACATCATCCCAAAGCAAAAACAACTTTGGGTCAACACGAGAAAACCAATGGCCTCTGAATCTAGCTGAAGAATAAAGACTGAAATCAATCTAAGTCTAGCTCCCATCGTTGTGAAAAGTGAAAATAGACATTATTAGAAAAAGGAAAAAAGAAACACACTCCATGCAATACTGCAACACGAACTAGAACAGTAATTGCAGGGGCCTCTATTCAGTCTTCAAACGCAGCCAACAAAAGCTTTGTCTGCTTTCTGATCACATTGGCCTTTTTCAGGAAAATCTTGGTTTCTTTATTCTGTATCTTCTTCCCATTGTCATTCCATTTCCTCTTTGCACTCCCCAAAGCATCTAGACCCTCTTTAACAACATCTTCTGATAAAACTGGGATCATCAGTGCATTGGGGATGTTGCTACCAGACTTGATGCTCTCCTTCACTAACGGGAATTGAGCTAAGGGGTCCTCCTCCTCCTCCTCCCCTTACTACCGCTACTACGACCTTCTTCAGCAGAAATCATGGGGTCCTTCTGCTACCCCATATCTTGTTCCCCAGTTCAAATGTCTCTTGCTCAAGGGGCTCCAAAGTTTGAAACTTTTTGCATATCTTCCTCACCCTCTTCTTGTATTTCTTCCTCAGCATCTGGATCTCTTCAGAGTAGTCATTTACTGCCATGTTAACCCAGTTCTTGCAGAAACCTTCCCTGTTATTTGAGCTGCTAAATGGGTAGATCCCATTTGTGTAGTAGTATTCAAGGGAAGAACGCTCTAGCCAAATCTCACGTTCCAAGTAGTCTTCATAGTTGTCATCGTCAGAGTCATCTGAGAAGAGATCCAACTCTTTCTTCACGGTTTCAGCTGCTTGAACGAGGAGGTCGTAGTGCGAAGTAGCACATGGTGGGTTCATGGTAGCAGCAAGAGAACCGATTTGAAAGAGAAAAGGAAGAGAAAGAGACCATGTCAAAGAAGAAGGGCGGGTGCTATTTTGAAACCTGTCAGGTTTGTGTGTACTGTACACTCAAATTTTTACCTCAACATTTAATAGTAAGGATTTTTTTTACAAGTTGTCTATTTTTTTTTGTAGTTTTTTTTTCAGACCACCATTATCGATCACCCTCAGCCGCTGTTGCTAGCCAACCTCTGGACACTTCCAGCTAATTATTGTTCACATATTAAAATTACACAATTGTGTAAATAATATCAGTTAAAATTATATCAATTTTTATATTTTTTCATAAATAACTATGCATACTAAATTTTTTTTCTAAAACTATAACTGTTGAAAAATCTTATAAATTTTAATTGATAATATTTATACGATTATACAACTTAAAAAATTAGAAGTGGCCGATTTTCTTAAAACTATAACTGTATTTGTTGAAAAATCTTATAAATTTTAATTGATAATATTTATATAATTATATAATTTAAAAAAATAGAGGTGGCCGGTGGTGACCGACAAGCAACGTACAATGACCTGTCAAACGACGATAATGGTAGTGGTAGTATGTAAAAAAATATAAAAAAAGAAAAAAAAAAAAACTTAAAAAATATAAAAATTGATATAATTTTAAATAATATTTATACAGTTGTATAAATTTTAAAAGGATGAACAACAGTGGCCGGAGTTGACTGCTGGCAGTGGCGGTGGTCGGAGTTGACTGTCGGCGGTAGCTAGAGTTGACCACCGATGGTGGTTGGAGTTGACCGCAGCAATTGCCAGAGTTGATTGTTGGCAGTGACCGGAGTTGACAGCGGGCAATGGCCAGAGTTAACCATCGACGGTGGTCGGAGTTGACGTCAACAGTGGTCGGCTAGTGGCCAACGATGAAAGCCGGCCAATGGTGAAAGAAACCAAAAACAAGTTACTTAAAACAAAATTTTTTTTACTATCACAAGTAAATTCAAAGGTGCATAGTACACTCAAATATAAGGGGGTGCCCAATAGCATCCGCCGACCTTCAAATCCAAACTCCAAACAAAGCATTTTGAAGAATGTGTGTGAATTGTGAAATGCTGAAAACTGTTTGACTTTGCGAGCATCAATTGCGTAGAGTTTATATACAGAATCGTTGGAAAAACTTCTTTTAAAGTGTAATTGATTTTAAAGTGAATAATGAATTATGTATTTATTGTTACATATGATGCAGCAAGTTAAGATTATAATATATTTAAAAAAGAATGAATTATTTCATTTGAAATTTTGTTACATGACTTTATGTGAAGAGATAAATAGATATAAAAGATCTATCATGGTATCTCACAAAATTTTAAAAAGTTTTACAATTTAATATATTTGTGTTTATCTCTCTTTTTATATGATTTTATTATATAAAAATTTCATATAAAAAATCTATTTTGACTTTAAAGTAAAAAATAAAAATATATTTATTCTTAATTTAATGAAATATATTATAATCTTAACTCAATAAATTATGTAAAAATAAATACATTTTTATTTACTGACTTTAGTGTCAAACATTCTATATAAAATGATAGCTCAAGAGCCAAGATGCCAGGAATTCATGTAATGATCCTTCTAAGTTTTACTTTCATTAATTAATGTGGGCATGATCCCAAAATATTTAATAATAAAAATGTAAATATACAACTATGAAATAAGTTCATTTCTTTATAATAAAACCAAAGCAAAATCTGTTCATTAAATTAACTTTCAACGAATGTCGATTGTTTCACTAATAGATAATTAACCTCAACCAAGACAGCAAGAATTAAACTTAAGCTTTTCAAACAAAGTATTTTGATTCTTCTCAAGTGAACTAACCCCACATGCGTTTTTGTTTTTGTTTTTGTTTTTTGTTTTTGTTTTTGTTTTTAAATATGAAAGCAAATGTGACTACGAGAGCCACTACTACTCCACTTCTAATAGCTTCACAAATATTTTTATTTAATTAATTAAGAATATTGTTCATGGTCGATTCGGTTGGGAGTTATTTTTATCCTTTTCAAAATTAATATGTTAAACTTTTAAATAGGTTAACAAGTTCAAATTTTGAATTAAATGGACTATTTTTTATTATCTATATTATATATAAAATTTAGGGTAAAATGCAAAAAAATCCTTAAAATTTGATTCTAAGTGCAATTTAAACCCAAAATTTTGAAAAGGATAAAAATAACTCCCTTCACGTTTAACAAAGGTGCAGAAAATCAACAATTTCTACCACGATACTTCACTCACTAATGAAACCATTAAGTAATAACGTGAAATCACATAACGTAAAATGACTCACTCAAAGCAACACTTTACACTACACATTACTCTAATCATGCCCTAGTCGAGCCTCATAGCAGCAGGAGAGGAAATGCCACGAGCCATTGTCACAGCAGCAGGGATAATATGCATTAAGGACTTAATTTGATTTCCTTCCAAAATATTCCTTTCATTTTATAATGCGGATAATTTTTGTTGGTTGGGTTAATTCAGCTTTTAGTCTCTTGGGGATTTCATCAAGCACCTTCATTTCACTGTTGCTTTACCCAATTGTGTTAATAGGTGAGAAAAAAATCCTTACTTTGCATCCCTGTCCTTTTTTGAGTCAAGATTGATTTCCATCCTTAACTATAGTAAATGTGCTAAATTAATTTTAAATTTTCCTTAAAAATGTTCGTGTTATCGATTATACTGATTTTCCCTAAAGGTCTTAAATTTAGTATGAATGCCACTTATGTAAGCTGAAGCTCTAAAAATGCGTGAATTAATACATAATTTAGCCATCAAACTGCAAAGACTGATGCAATGTCATCCTAAATGCATACTAAAAGTGGTACATATTATGTAAAAGGCAACAAATTTGAGAATCAAAATAGAATTGTATCATGTTCCAGTCACAATTGCATGTTCTCATTTGAAAATTTTTATATATATTCTCATTATTAAGAATGTATATATTTCTTTTCATATTTTTTAATATTATTTATTATTTTATTATTTTTATTTTTTTTTAAAATTTTTTTTAAGAATATCAAATCTGTATGATGATCTTTTTCATTTTATATAGTCACCAATACTGTTGTTAAGTGTGGCTTGGATTTTATTAGTCAAAAAGTGTAGGGTGCATCAGAACCACTTTAGGTGGGTGGTTGGGTGTCGGATGGTGGCAAAATGCATTAAATGAAATGCATGAATGAAGAAGTGTCTATAAATAAATAGAGATCGGCTTCGTGCAACAGAACCACTTTAGGTGGGCGGTTGGGTGTTGGAAGGTGACATAATGCATTAAATGAAATGCATGAATGAAGAAGTCTTTGTAAATAAAGATCGAAGCTATCCATCCGAACAACAAGAAGTAAAAGCCGAACAACAAGCAGTAGCAGCAGCAAGGGCTCCTGGGGTGATGTCTAATATATACCTTTCAAAGGAGGGTGTATAGTATACCATTTGGTTTAAATTATTTATTTAGTTATAAAAAATATTAATAACTTAGATCAAGTACAAGAAACATGTTAACCAAGTTTTTTTTTAGTTTTATATATATATATTTTTTACACACTATCACCACTACTACTGTCATCGGTCAACCACCGTACACCACTTGTAATCCACCGTACATCGTTGGCCAACAATCGTCCGCCATCACTGGTTATCTCCAATTTTTTTAGATTGTATAACTGTGTAAATATTATCAGTTAAAATCTATAAGATTTTCAGCATGAACAGATATAAGTTTAGGGGGAAATAATATTTTAAAAAAAATATTGTGTATAAATATTTTCGCTTAAAATCTAGTAATATTTTTTTACCAATTAAAATCTTGTAATATTACCGCTAATATATATATATTTAAAAACCCTTTTACAATCATACGAAGAAAACTGTATTATTATATATAAATATTATCAGTTAAAATTTATAAATTTTCAGCACGCACAGTTATTTATGAAAAAAATATAAAAATCAATATAGTTTTAACTGGTATTATTTACACAGTTGTGAAACTTTAAAAATTAAACAGTAGCCAGAGGTTGCCTGAGTTGGTTGGCGAATGGTGGTTGGAGTTGGCCGGCGACTAGCGGTTTCTGGAGGAAGGCAGTGGCCGACGGCAGCGGTTTCTAGTGATGAGTTGTTGCCAGCGATGAGTGGTTGTCAGCTGGTCGGTGACGCCCTGCGGTGGCGGCCGGAGGTGGCTGTCGGCTGGCAGTGGGTAACAGTAATGGTGTCAAAAAAAAGTAACTTGCAACAAAAAAAAAAAAACCTGCTATTACAAATGAAGTCAAAGGTGTATGGTACACCCAAATATAAGGGGGTGTACCATAGCATCCGTCGAGCTTCTGGTAGTGAGAAGGAAAAGTGAGAGAGGAAATTTCGGGCTAAGAGAGAAGGTGTATCGGAGGCTAGCTTTTGGTCTAGGTTAGGTTATTTAACTTAGTGAAAATTTGTATACTGTTTTTTTTTCATAGTGAAATTGTTTTATTCTCTAGAGTGGACATAGGCATGAGATTTGCTGAACCACATTAAATGCTTGTATCTCTATGCTTATATTATCATCTTGTTAATTTCTTTTCTTAGTATTTTCGTGTTGTATTTTATTTATTGGATTTGTACAAGAGTATTTGATGTTCCTATCCTACTGCTCCTCTAGTCATATCTCAACCACTGGTATCAAAACGCTTGTTTGAGCTTGGTTCAATTCAACAAAAATGTCTAGCACAAGGTCAAATCTTGATGAATCCACAGTCGAGATGTTTGATGGAAAGGAAAGCTTCACTCTATGGCAAAGAAGGGTGAAGGACAACCTTGTTTAATAGGGCTTGACAAAAACATTGGAAGGAAAGGATGGAAAGCTAGCGAAGATGACAAATAATGTTTGGGAAAAGTTGGAATTGAAGTGTGTTAGCACGATTCGACTCTATATTGTTGATAACATTATCAATAATGTCATGGATGAAGACACAATTGGTATTTGGGAAAAGATGAAAAAAATTCTATCTAGCTAAGATTGTATGCATCAAATGGCATCTGAGGAAGATACTTTATTGATTATAGATGAAGGAAGGTGCGGATCTTCTAGAACACATGAACATGCTCAGTGTTATTGTGGATCAACCATGAAAGGTTGATGGCAAGATTGAGGATGTTGATTTGGCTTTCCTACTTCTTGCATCATTTCCTAATTCTTATGACAATTTGGTGATCTCATTAATGTATGGAAAAGATACAGTGAGTCTAGAGGATATATAATCATGCCTTTTATCCAATGATACTAAGAAAAAGAGTAATGAGAGGGATGGACAAGTATCATTATTTATCGCTCAGTAGCGAGAGAAGAAGGAAGGAAAAAGTGCCTAATAAGAGATTTGATTCCAAGGACAATAAAAAAGTCAAAAAGGTGCTAATTGTTATTGTTGCAACTGGGACCACAACGAAAATGGCAAAAAATAAAATTAAAAAATAAAATAAAAAATGAAACCATCATCAATTTTAGTTAAATTAAAAAAATTTAAAAAATCTTCTCTTAAAAAAAATAATCTTTCGAAATAGATTGAATTTGAGATTCGATTATACACAGAAAAGAGTAAAAACTAAATGTCACAACACTCCTAATACACTTCTTCTCAATATGATTACCTTAAGTCGATTGTGTAAATTCTTAATAATTTTTAAGAATATTTATTTTACCTTCTTTTACACAAACAAACTAATAAACAAATACTTGCAACATTTTTTTAAAATAGAATTAGCTTATGACTAGAAAACTCAAAGTTATATATATATATATATATATATATATATATATATATATGAGAAATATGTACATAAAATTGACAATACTTCAAAATAAACATAAAATTATGCCATTGAATAAATTAAACATGTTGAACATAAACCAAGCTAATTTTAAATAATAAAAAACAAGAGGACTCAAAAATATTTTCCATTTTTTTATCTTTATCTTTTTCTCTTTTTTTTTTTTTTGAAGTTTTCAGCTTTTTTTTTTACTCTTTCTAAACCAAAACTCTAATCAAGCCAGCCCAAAGGATTCAAGAAATTTTTTTGTCTTATTTAATTTTTTGTATTTTGACCTATTTTAACTTTTTATCATTTTTAATTGTTATTTTTTCACTTGCCTATCCTCTTTCTCTTATTTACTAATTTCATTATCCTAACTTTATTGACCCTATTTTAATGGAAACATACACTATTTTCATTTCCCTATCATTTATTAATATATATTTTTTTAAAAGAGACTAGTTCACTAACAAAATAGAAAAAACCAGCCGAGTTGATAAAAATTTATTAAAAATTCTTATCTGTACATAAATATAATATGTTATTTTTTCACACAATCACATAATTAATGTGTAAGAATAAATTCTAATAAATATTTTATTTTATTTTATAAGTTGTAAATGAATCTCATTTTTATGTGGATATATATAAAAATAACATATTACATGTGTACGGTAAGAATTTCTCAAAACCTAACCAAACAACTAACACTCGAACCCAAGCAGTAAAAGAGTATATTATTAAAAGGCAACAGGGCAAAAACCCGTCACTTAAAGCTCCATAACACAGCCCTATTTTCAATCAAACAAAATAATAATAATTAAAAAAACAAGTTTGATAGTGTTTGGGTGGTTGCTGGTGGCGGGTTTGATGGTGGCTGGATGGTGAGGCGTGGTGGTGTGGAACAGTGCTGGACGGTAGCGACGGGAAATGGTGGTGGTTCAGTCGTGTTGGGGGATGGCTGACAAGGCAAGGTGTTTGTTTTGATGGTGGAAATGAAGGGCAACATATATAGAGGTGTTGGGATCGTGGTGTCTGGACGACGGTGGCTATGGGAGAGTTTGAGAATTCATGGCTGATGATGAAGGTTGCAGGTGTTTGGGTTGGAGATTCACTGGTTGAGGATGGTTTGCAAGCCGACTAGCAGGTGTTTTTTTTCTTTCTTGTGAAGGTGATACTTTTATATGGCTTTTCTGTATGAAGGAAAAAAATATTAAAAATATATATTATTAATAGTTTTTTTCCTAGGCTTTGCATATTGGGTTGTACAAAGGTTGGGTTTGTACATTGAGATATGAATTTAGATGTTGGGTGAATTTTAGGCATAAAAGAAAGTGGAATTTGAGTAAAATAGGTTTTTAGTATCCATGAGGGGCTAGAACAATTTTTTTTTATTTTTTATTTTTTTCTAAAAAAAAAGTTAATTATCTTAATTTTATTTATTATTATTATATTATTATTTTTACTTAGGCAAAATTAAATGTTTACAACTATTATATAAGAAAATTGGTCACATTATACATAATTGTCCAAATCGCAAGCAAGATGATGAGGACGGTGGCAATACTCTTTTCACAAAATCGAGATCTTTGAATCACATGGAGCCTTGGTGTATGGTTGATTCAGGTTATATGTAGCTGGTACGCATGTAGAGGTCAATGATATTTTTTTATTTGTGATTTTGACAAATAAAGATTATTCATAATGTTCATAAAGGTTCACACTTGATTAAAGCTTAGTAAAATACAAGCCAATGTATTTTGTTTAAATGTGACTTGGATTTTGTTAGTCAAAAAGTGTGGGAGGACTTTTGGCTTCATGCAACTGAACCACTTTTGTTGGGTGGTTGAGAGTTAGATTTGGGTGGTGGCATAATGCATTAAATGAAATGCACGAAGAAGTCTCTATAAATAGAGACCAAAGCTTTCCATTCGAATAACAAGCAGCAAAAGCAACAAAGATGGCTTCTAGTTGTGAAAAGGAAGAGTGGGAGAGGAAATTTTGGGTTGTGAGAGAGGGTATATAAGAGATTTCGGGTCTACGTTAGGTTATTTAATCCCGTGATTATTTTTGTACTGTTTTTGTACTAATTTTGTTAGTCAAAAAGTGTAGCCGGAGGACTTTTGGCTTCATACAATTGAACCACTTTTGGTGGGTTGTTGAGAGTTAGATTTGGATGGTGGCAAAATGCATTAAATGAGATGCACGAAGAAGTCTCTATAAATAGAGATGAAAGCTCTCCATCTGTTATGAGCTCTCCATCAAAATAACATATAGAGATTACTTTTTTTTATTTTTTTATTTAAATTTTGATAAATATAAAATAAATTAAGTAAAAAAATATATTTAATTAAATTTAAAATATTAATTATAATTAAATAAAAAATAAAAAAATGAGATAAAATAAAGACAAGTGATCCTGTCTCCGAATAACAAGTAGTAGAAATAACAAGGGTGACTTCTCCTCGTGAAAAGGAAGAGTGAGAGAGGAAATTTTGGGTTATGAGAGAGGGTATATAACAGATTTTGGGTCTGAGTTAGATTATTTAATCCAGTGATTATTTTTTTATTATTTTTTTCTCAATGAAATTATTTTATCTTTTAAGATGGACGTAGACAAGATATTTATGTAATCATGTTAAATTATTGTGTCTCTATATTCATATTTTCATATTGTTGATTTCCTTTCTTGATATTTTTGTACTGTATTTTATTTATTGGATTTGTATAAGAGTGTTTGAGAGTCCCATTCTGCTGCTCCTGGTCATTTCTCAACACGTATGACAAATGGCTATGAGAATAAAGATGTGGAAGGAAATAGCAAGAAAGGTTTTTTTCTTCTTTTTTTTTTCACGTGGCAGATATTGTTAGTTAGGTATCTATTGGATGAAGGTTTTTGCACATATACTAAAGATAAAGTAGGTTTTTTGATCATTGTAAAAACTCGGGCTAAATTACACGAGTCAAAGTTGGAGAGAATTTTTTGCATTTTACCTTAAAATTTAATAATTATAAAATAATAACATCTTATAAAGTTACATATATAATAATAACAACAATAATAATATGTTTTATATTATTTAGATAAAAAAATAGGTTGATCTGTCATGTTTAAAAAACCTTTTTGAAGGCATAAAGCTAGCATTTTTGGCTAAATAAATTTTTAAAAACACTTTAACCTAACTTATTTACTAAATAAAACAAATTAAGCTAAACTAAGTCTAACACGAGCTAGATTGTAGGCATCTGATGAACTGCTTAACATACTTATGCCCCTATTCAAAATGCATAACAAAAGGGTGGACGAGTCTATGGATTGGGTGATTAAATCTCGTACTTAAAGTTCAGCAACCTAAGATCTGACCTAACCTACGAGACCACTCTTGCTTTGATTTGACTTAATTTAACCTAATATCTCTAATCAAACCAAATCAATAAATCAATTTTTTGGGTTTATCGAGAACCTGAATGGATAAATGCCCTTAATTAGGAAATACTAAATCATAACTTTATTTTATATATATATATCTTCTTTTGGTGCACAAAGTAATAATAATAACTGTATATACTTAACACGTATTGTGATCTCACATTTTCATTTTATGTTTATCCATTTCTTAGTTTTATGATTCTTTTAAATTATTTAAATTACATTTTTAATGAAACATGAAGGAACATTCACTTACATCATCACGTTGAGTTAATCCAGCATTGTAGAAAATGTAAGTATTCAACTATGAAATAAGTTCATTTCTTTATAATAAAACCAAAGCAAAATAGAATAAAAAAAAAGCTAGCAAAGCAAAATAAATTTAGCATAGAACAAACCTAATAATAATTTTGGTATAAATTTATTTAGTACAACCCTATAAAGTTCTGTGATGTAAAAAATCAAATCAAGGCTCTACTGAGTGATCCAGATCATATGTGATCGGTCCCATAAAATTTCTTAGTTTTTTTTTTCCCACATTTTATATATATGGGCGTGTAACTAAGGACTTGTGTGATATGGTGTGACGGTCCCTTACTAGGGAGGTGTTCCATGTACTCAAATAAATACACCCTTTAAAAGTCTGATAGCATGAATGCTTTATTTTATCAAAAAACGTGGCATATAGTTAGTGATGATGTGATTAATTTTGTGTTTTATATGCTTAACAATGGGGCGGACCCTAGTCATGTAAATAATACTTTTATTTGTTTGATCTCTAAAATTAAAACGCCCAAGCATACAAGGACTATGGCCTATTTCTCTTTATAATGCGATCTTCAAAATAATCACTAAGACAATAGCAAATAGGCTTAAAATTATTTTACCGTCTATTGTAGGGCCTTATATAAGTGATTTTGTTCTTGAAAGGTTGATTACAAATAATGCACTTATTGTTTTTGATATTTTCCACTACATGAGAAAAAAGAAAATAGGTGCAACATGTTATTTGGGGTTGAAGCTAGATATGACAAAGGCTTATGACTCAGTTGAATGTATTTTCTTTGAGACAGTGCTAGAAAAAAATAGGGCTTCCTGACTCTTGGGTTGATTTGATTATATATGCGATGAGTGAGCACAGTCTTTTTCTCTGTTTTACTCAATGGAAACATGAGTGAATCCTTTAAGTCATCCAAGGGCCTTCACTAATCGTAGATGGCCCCCCGAGATTAACCATTTGTTCTTCACAAATGATAGTATACTTTTTTCTAGAGCTACAGAGTCACAGATAAATTGTAACAAGGCAACTCTTGATAATTACAAAAAAGTTTCGGGCTAATGCATTAACTTGCATAAACTCGAATTTTTCTTTAGCCGAAATGTGCCTACTTTCAAAAAGGATGATACCTAAAAATGGTTAGGAATTAAAGGAGTGGAGAGTCATTTGAAATACTTGAGGCTTCTTGACTTTTGTTGGGAGGTTGAAACGTCTTTGATTTTGTCGAAGAGTATGTGTAGAAGTGTGTCTTTAGATTAGAGTTAGTAAACTTAAATTTGATTGAAAGTGTATTTGTAAATTTAAATTTAGTTAAAAATAAATTTATAGTAACATAATTTATATTTAAAATTTTTTATCTTAAAAGTAAATTTAACAAAATAAATTTCAAAACAAAATCAATTTTAATCAACAAAATTGATACTTTTATTCAAATTTAAATTTGAAGCAAAAAATATGTTAAAATAGTGTAAACTAATAAATAACCAAACATACTTTTGCATCCTTCAAAAAATCTATAGTTACTTTTGAAGCCTCCAATGACTTTTCAAACATACACGAAGAAGTTGAGGGAGTGGAAAGAGAAATAGCTGTCAAAAGTAAGGAAAGAAGTCCACCTCAAATCAATGGCATAGTCTATTCCTACATATATCATGTGGTGCATCCGGTTGTCAAAATCATGATGTGACCATATTGAATCGATGATTTGTGACTTACGGTGTGGTAGTAGGAATAAAGAGCGCAAAATCCATGGGGTCAGGTGGTCAATTGTGCTCATCAAAGAAAGAGGGAGGAATGGGATTTCAAAGTTTTGAGGCGTTCAACCAACTCCTCTTTAGCAAAAACAAGGCTGTAGAACTATTAAAAACCCAGACACTTCAATGGCCAAGCTTTTGGCAGCAAAATACTTTCCTAGAGTTTAATTACTTGATGCTCCCATTGGCCATATACTTGGAGGAGCAAAATACTCAATGGATGATATCATTCAGAAAGGAGGACTATGGCGTATTGGAAAAGGAGAAAAAGTGTGCGTATGGAAAGATAATTGGATCCCTTCTCAAACGGGGTTCAAGGTATATAAGGGTGCTACTGCATTTCTCATTTCTTTATTTCTTGTGGTTTAAAAAATAATTCTTAATTTAATTAAATACTAGTAGGTACCTGCTCTTCTATTTGAAGATTGAGACCCATAATAATGATGAGAACAAAGATAAAGAAAATTAGTTGACACAAAGAATAAGGAGCAAAAATCTTTTAAAGTTAAGATTTTTATAAAATGAATAAATAAATTTACATTAATTATTGATTAGAAAGCAAGGACATGTCATTTTATTAAGGGCAAGGGATAAAATGAACAAAGATCTTTTTGAAGTAAAAAAAAAATTTTTTTTTTTCGCTCGACACGACAGGATAAAGTATACCGAATATATTGGACACATTTCATTAAAATTAAAAAAAATTATTGTGTGGTAGTGTACTAATATCACTACTCACAAACTAAATTCACATCAATCATTGATAGTTTTTAATTATTGATTTCTTTTTTAATTATAAATGAAGATACTTATGTTATCATTAAGTGATAATCAAAATTTTATATATATATATATATATATATATGCCGTGTTCATGTTGTGTTTGTATTTTAAAATTTTTAAATTTAATGTGTCTTTTATCTGTGTAACTTATCCGTGTCTCTTTTCTGTTAATGATTGATATCAAAATCTTCTTTTCAATGCATGATTGTGTTGGATAGACTTTAAAAGCAAACAGGAGAAAGTCTTTCTCTCAAGAGTAAAAATTAATTGCATCAAAGTTAATTCTATCAAAACACATTCTACTCAAAAATAGATCTGCATACATTGTCCTAAAACACCCTTTTCCTATTTGTTTTTCGGTATTTGTATACAATTTTATATTTTATATTCCAAGTGATTTTAAGTTAGTTTCTCTGTTGCCTACTGTCATAGTTTTCTAAGTTCTTTATATGTAATTAACTTTAAGATTTAAGAAAAATTGTTATTGTCAATTTAAGAAATTAATCTTGGTATCAATGCATAATTTAAAAGAGACAAAAAAAAGACTAAAATTTTGTTGTATTTAATACATACAAATTCTTATCATAATCCACAATATTGCCAACGAAATTGAGTTGTTTGTGATGCCCATGATTAAGTAGATTTCCATGCCTTATTGCGTAGATCAGCACAGGCACATGATCTTCATTCCCCCTCAATTCTAATTAAACTAATGGGGCAGTATTTATCAATCAGTTTTGTTTTCTATAAAGACGCTTCAATTAATTGATTTACCATCTCTTCAGCTTTCATTCACTCCTCTATTAGCCTAACTGAATCAAAATGTCAATCTCTTTTTTTTATTTTTCCAAGTTATGTAAGTACCTGAGTAGGGGAGGGAGAAATGTTGAACCGCCGACATCAACATCACAGTGCCAATTGAGCTACAAGTTTGTTGGTCAAAACGTCACTCTTTACTAGGTGAAAGATGAAGCTTGTTGCTGCCAGTAAAAGAAAAATTCTAAATTCATAAAAAAAAAAAAAAGGTATCATGCTACACATCCTGCCCTTTCAAGACAAATATATCAAGACAATTAAATTGAATAAAGAATTGTGTAAATAAACAATCAAGACCCTATACATCACTACTGATCCAGAAATGGCCTTTTCTCTGGTAAACTATGAAGCTAATCCCAATGGGGCCAACAATGATGATAGTAACAATTGCAGTGCTTGATGTCAGCTCCAGCCAGGTCTGTACATATAACATTTTTAGTTTGAGAAGCATTAATACCATGCCACTTCCACCATTCAAGAAGAGACATATCTAACCATCCTTCTGCAAAAGGAAAGGCAATAAAGCCATGACTTTCTAAATTCAAATTATCAATGATCAATAACACAATCCCCTTCAAAATTAGATAAGAAAACAAGTCATGTCTCTAATAATGCTATACAAGGACATGTTAGTAAGGAAATGGCCAAAGAAAACAATAGTTGCAATACCATTTCCAACTTGAATCTATGGACTCTCATCATCTGAACTAAAGTCATCCATCCTCCTATCTGCGACTGCTGGAAAAAGCCGCTGACAAAAATCAGGAGGTGGAGGACGAGTTTCTGAGGAAGATGACCCTCTAGAACTAGAAGTCTCTTGTTTCAGAGTTTTTGCTGCTGGCTTCTTTGGTGCATTTTTTATCTCCTTGCATACCTTATCCAACATTATTAAGAAGTCACGTACTATTACAAACAATCTTAAGCCTTCATCCCTCCCAGCATTCCCATGAAAGTAATCACCAGTGCTCTTCACCAAAGCCATGATTTTCTTCTCATCTTCCAGCAGACTCGTGACATCAACCTCAGCACTCTCCACGAAACTCTTAACCGTCTCATGAAACCCTCTGTCATCATCCTCTGTGTCCTTAAGGTCTTTGCTTACAAAGTCTCTGGTTTTTACTAGACCATGGCCAAGTCTGGCAGTAGTTCCTGTTAAGCTGTCAGCATCTAGAGCTGCTGCTTTCTTGACATTCTCAAGTTCGCTGCTCAAACGTGAAACCACCTGTAGACCAAGTTCACGATAGTGGTCTTCTGATTCATAAGAGATGTCCTCAAGAAGGTCATCTGTTTTAATACTAGAGAAACTATGGCTCTCTTTTGCCATCCGAGCAGCTCTTATGCCCTCAGTGCGCATTATCTCTTGAACAACAAAGTGTAAGAGAGTAGTCTTGCCATCTACTCCTTTTACATCAGACAATTTCAGTAGTGTATCAAGTTTAAATGCTTGTGCACCACCACGGAATGTGCCATCATTCATACGGTTGCCAGTTTTGAGAACAGCTTCAAGAAGCTTGAGGAATAGCCGGCTGCTTCTTAGTTCCTTACAAGCAACCTGACATCAGATGAAGGTGCAAGAAGAATTAGATTTGTTTTTCAGGGGGAGGAGGGTTTGATGAAAAAGTAGAATCAGATGTTGAGTGCAGAAATCCCAAAAGCGAAGGAATTACAGTAATAAGATGCCAATTACAAAACATACCTGTGTTTATGCCTGCGTATATAATGGGTTGAAATTAATTGATACCAGCATAAAAACAGATTGATCTCTATAACATCCAATAACTTGATGCAACACTAAATAGAGTCCAATTCCTCTTAAAGAGATTAATATTTAATGGATTCAATGATTGGATTGATGAAAAACACATTCTGTATGAAGTTATTGGGTGGTGTGAGATAAGGAAGATTTACACTGGTGTGAGATCCTTAACCCTCTCTAAGCACTAATGCATGTGTGTGTGAGAGAGAAAGAGAAAAAAAAAGAGAGAGAGAGAAAGAGAAAGAATGTGTGCATACAAATGAAATCTTGAAGTATCTTAAAATGCATTATTACCTGGTTTGGCCTGGAAATTTGTTTGCAGATTACTTACAGCATCAATTTAGACTTTACATATGTAACAAATGTCTTACTCTACCCAGCTCTGACAATTTAGTGTATAACCTTTCTAATCCTAAGATTGGCAATATGCCATATTGGGATGATATACCACACTCAAGTCATTCTATGATCTTGTTTTACATTAGCTCAACTACAAATCTTTGATGTCATGATCATCGTGTGATATAAAGAGTATAAGCAATGCAACGTGTAGGGTAAAGAGTGAAGCAATTTAGAGATCCAACCTCTAAAACTGCAAAAGACTCCTTGGTAGATTTGAGCTCCTCTTGAAGAGTACCCATGTAAAGCAGTGCTTCCATTCGTTTAAAAGCAAAGGGAACGTCAACCAGGGCTTTCAGGAACCGATCAGCAGGCCCAAGTTGGGATAGGTTACCACTGAAAAGTCTAAGCTTAAGTTCTTCCTCTTGCGTTGGTACCATCTTCAGCAAGGTTTTAAGGAATTCTGAGGGGAGCTCATTTCCTGATCAGCCAAAGACAAATTCAAAGCTATCATACAAGTGGAACCAGAGACAATAAATTAATTTTGTTTTGCATTTCTATGTAGCATGATTTAGCACTCAAGAAAGCTCCAAAGGAAACAATGCACCTAGTCAGGAAATATTGGTCTCAGTAACATAGCCAGCACAACTAAACTAAAATTGAAAAATAAAAAATAATCAAGCTAACAGCATCTTGTCTGGCCAATATTCAAGATGTGTTATGTGCGTGTGTGTGTAGAAAGAGAGAGAGATTGACTTCTATATGGTATGCCTACAAAACTACAGACATCTTTAGCACTTTTCATTTCCATTTTCTTGTTTGTTCATCATTTGAGTCTTTCTTTAGCTGGTCTGTTCAGTTGTATTTAGAATCCATTACTCATGGAAAAGCCAATTCAACAGGGCACATCCATGAATGCATGTTCATAATTAAATCAAAAGAAAGTTGATGTCCATATGCTCACAGTAATAGCAAAGTATAAATTGTAACTCATATTGATTTAGTAAGGAACATAAATCTACTAGATGTCTACCAACATTATACCAAAGTGTCAAAGACAAATGGAAACAAACTTCTTACTTTTGAAAAACTTAAGGTACAAAAAAGATTAGGCGATGAAACCTGTATATGGTTCACTGGTGGAACTTTTTTACATTTGCAGCACTAGTTCAATTTTGAAACTTTTTCCCCCTCACTTCATGCCAGTGGAGATCTCCCTCTTATTTCTTAATATCCTTCTAGAATGTTCACTCTTCCACATAAAGGCATTTGTACACGTACACTAGTAACACTACACATGACCAAACTATCTTCAATAAGAGGAATGCTAGCAACACACTCTTTTGGACACTCCTTTCAACACTTGCTTTACTATTGGTCCACCTTATACATTTAAAAAGATTATTAGGGGAGGAATGCTAGCAACACTTATTTTTGGACCAATAATAAAGCAAGTGTTGAAAGGAATGTCTAAAAGAGTATGTTGCTAGCATTTCTCCTTAAATAATTGTCTACCTAAATTCATGGATTCAGGGGCGGAACTATGTGTAAGCATGAGGAGGGCAGCTAACACAGTTCAAAGTTTTCCACTATGATTCAATATCAATTTTTAAACATTATTTTAACTCATGCATTTTTTTGTCCCCCCACCTCCCCCCCCCCCAAAAAAAAAAAAATTCAGGTTCTGCCCCTACATAGATTAATTTACTTTCATCATAACCTCAAAAATGTTTTGAGAAGCACTTGATCCTCAACATCATGATAGCATAAATCAAATAATTTTTTAATAATATTCAAAACCTAACAACAATTCTTCCATATTCTATCCTCCTCAACTGCAAGAAAATGAAGCTAGTTTCAAAGAATGTGCATAATACTGCAGATCTACGATATTCCATGCATATATTGGTACATAAGTGTGTCTACTAAATCAGTAATTTGTGTTTCCCCAGAAGAACCTAATATTATTATCACAGCTATAAGCAATTCTTGCAGAAAAATTGAAGGAACAAGAAAATCACCTTCATAAAGCGCATCACAAACTTCTTCCAGTGTCACATTCAATGCTCGCAACAGGATTGATAAATTTTGTGATTTCTTTGAGTCAATTAACTGGATATACTGAGGTGTATGATCCTGGGAGGAAGACTCTTTCTTCTTCTCTACACCTTTGTTTTTATCCACAACACTATAACCAAAAAGCGTCTCCATCATTTCTTCATTAAACCTGTCAAATATTCATCATTCAAATGTTAGCAGCTAATGATAAATTATTATTTACAAGCAACAAAAGAAGTTTGAGATTTATTCCTTACTGGAATGATCCTGCTTTGATCTGATTCCAAACCATTGATTGATCAGCGTTGGCTTGAACCTTATCCCAGAAAAAAGGCTTTAGCTTGGCTTTAGGAGCATCTGCTTCACCTTCTGAACCAGCTCCAACATTGTTTTGACCCTTTGGTCCACTAGCTAAAGGTCGAGCCATCCTTGGGCCAATTGGTGGAGGAGCTCGTGGAGGAGCTATACCACCCTTAGGAGGTGGTGGTGGTCCTGGTGGACGAGGACCAGGTTTGGCACCAGGTGGTGGTGGAGGCCTAGGAGGTGGAGGGCCACCTCTGCCAGGTGGTGGGGGTGCAGCAGGTGGAGCTCCATCACTGCCAGGCCGTGGTGGTGCAGGAGGAGGAGGAGCAGCAGCAGGGGCAATGGGATTACCAGAAGACTTAAATGAAGGAGGCTCAGGTGGAACAGGTTCAGGCCTGCCAGGAGGAGGTTTTAAAGGAGGCATTCTAGATGTGGTTCCCTCCCTTCCAGGAGGAGGTTTCAGTTCAAATGATGGTCTTGCAGCAGCACTAGCAACTCCTGCTGATTGGCTTTCCCGCACTGAGTTCTTGTCATCAACCAAATTATTACTGGATGACTGAAACCCAAGTTTCTCCTCTTTTAGTGAATTTTGATACGCATTATTATTGGAAGAAGAACCTGTAAGATTGAAGGGAATTTTGTCAAGCCTAGTATAGCACATTAAAAAGGAGTGAGAGAATGGAAATATGACATGTACCAACAGAGTAGTCACTCATGCTCATGCTGAGAAGGGGCCTCTCATCATTTTGTCTAACTCGGCCAGTCCCACAACACCGACAACAGCATAAAAAGAGCAGTGCTGCAACTACAAATGTCATCACTGCAGTTATAGCTACGGCAGTAACAACTGTTTTTTTGTGATCACTATGCTTAGAGTCAGAAGACTTGGGGAACTTTTTTTTTGAGGGTTTACCAGGGTGCTTATGTTTAGGACTTGATGTTGTAGCTGATTCATCTGCATCGTCTGGTGTTTCTGATATGTGCTGGGGCAAAACATGACCCAAATTTCTTCTGGAAGAAAGTGATCCCTTATCAGCAGCACGCCAAATTTTGGAGTCATCCTCTTCTCCAGAGACATTGACTGGAAGATTATTTTTTCTCAAACAGTGAAGAAAAACTTCCTTCAACTGAGGATGGCAAGTATTAATCAATTTTTGGATGTTTTTTCGTGCTATTAATCCAATTTCTGAACTAATTTCATTGGTACTACTGGATGATTCCTGTAGTAGGCATAAGTCAAGATCTCCAACTTCTTTCTTTAAATGAATCAAATCTTCCCAGCAAGTGGTCCGTAGTACCTCTGCCTGCAATTATGAAACTATAACCAGTTTTAGAGTCCATCCGTCCGTTCTTAGCAACAATGGAGCACATAAAGTGAACCTTTGTGTGTTCTCAAATCTG